>BLSH010275467.1:1552642-1592513 GCA_018402905.1 Glandirana rugosa | reverse complement strand
CGCGCGCGCCTCCGGCGGCGCGCGCGCGCTCACTGTGCGCGATCTGGCGGCCGCCGTCGTATGACGGCGGTTTGCCTTACAGAGCCACTTTGCCGCCGTCATTTGCCGATCGGCGGTCGCAAGTGGTTAAGAGTACAATTCAAATTTTATTTGAACAAACCTCCTAATGATAACAGTATTTTTTTTCAAAATAAAAAACTTACAATGCACTGTTTCAAATTATTACGCACAGTAAGTTTCAAAACACTTTATAGATTGTAAACAACTGAAAATTGTCATTTGTTGTGTTTGCAGCATATTTACTCAAATCAAAAGCTATTTCAATTAAACTTTGAACAACCTTTTAATTTTTTAAACATTTTAACAGGTCACATTACATATTAATATAGGACCCCTTATTTGATAGCTTCACAAGTCTTGCATCCATTGAACTTGTGAGTTTTTGGACAATTTCTGCTTGAATTTGTTTGCAAGATGTCAGAATAGCCTCCCAGAGCTGCTGTTTGGATGTAAACTGCCTCCCACCCTCATAGATCTTTTGCTTGAGGATGCTCCAAAATTTCTCAATAGGTTTGAGGTCAGGGGAGGATGGAGGCCACACCATGACTTTCTCTCCTTTTATCCCCATAACAGCCATTGGTGCAGAGGTATTCTTTGCAGCATGAGAGGATTTTATTACGGAAAGCATAGTTCTTCCTTCTGTACCAGGGAAGGAAGTGGTCAGTCAGGAACTCCACATACTTTGCAGAGGTCATCTTTACAACTTCGGGGACTCTAAAGGGGCCAACCAGCTCTCTTCCCATGATTCCGGCCCAAAACATGACGCCACCTCCGCCTTGCTGACATTGCAATGGCAGTACCAAAAATTTAAATATTGCATAATATACAGCCTCATGCTATATAACTAAGCTCCATTTCATGCTGAATAAACTAAATTATTATTGTATCTTAAATAGAAAACTATCTTCAGATAGATTTTTACTCCAAAAACATTTTATTAAAATAAATTCGATAAACATCAAAAAAATAAGATTTTAAATAAAAAAAAACAAAAAAAAAAACAGATTTTTAATTTTTTTTAAAAAAAGTCATTGATTTTTATCCACCCTGATACTTTCACTTGTCCTGGGGGAACTGATCCGTGCATGTGAGGTGACTGGATGGTGTGGAAGCCCTTGCAGAGTTAACCACTGGCCGACCGCCTCACGTACATTTACTGCTGCAGAGTGGCACGATCCCGCAAATTGCCGTCTATAAATGGCGGCTCACTCGTGCGCGGCTAGCGGGTGGGAGCGTGGCAGCGTCTGTGCGCTCTCGTGCCCGCCGCACTCTGCAGCAGTGTGTAAACACGGCGGTTCCCCGCTCTGTCAGGTGGCATGTAAGAGATCTACTGATCCCTGTCACTGGGATCAGTTAGATCTCTTATGCCCCTGGCAGTCCAGCCCCCTCACAGAACACTCCTAGGGAACACAGTTTACCCCTAGATTGCCCCCTGCTAGTTAACCCCTTCACTGCCAATGGCATTTAGACAGTAATCAGTGGATATTTAAATTTCTGATCGCTGTATAAATGTCATTGCTCCCAAAAAAAGTGTCAAAAATGTCCGACAGGCCCACTGCAATATCACAGTCCCGATTATAATCGCAGAACGCCGCCATTACTAGTGAAAAAAAATAGTAAAAACACCATAAATAAATTCTCATGCTTTGTGCAACTTTTGCGAAAACCAATCAATAAACACCAATCGCGATTTTTTTTTTTTTACCACAAATATGAGGAAGAATATATATCAGCCAAAACAGATGAATAAATTCGTTTTTTTTTCTTTTGGATATGTATTATAGCAAAAAGTTAAAAATTTTATTTTTTTCAAAATTGTTGCTCTTTTTTTGTTAATAGCGGTGATCAGAAGTGACGCAGAGGGGATCAAATACCACCAAAAGAAAGCTCTATTGGTGGGAAAAAAGGGCATCAATTTTGTTTGGGTACAACGTCGCACGACCATGCAATTGTCAGTTAAAGCGACGCAGTGCCGAATCGCTAACAGTGCTCTGGTCCTAGAGTGGGAAATCCTTCCAGTCCTTAAGTAGTTAAAGGTATATGTTACCACATTAAAATATGAAGGTTTATATTGCTTGGGTGCATATGTTGACGTCCAGGGAGCAGTCCAGTTTAAGACGAGGCCGGAGAGTGTGGATGCCGAAGGCTGTGTTCACACCATCGCTGCATGCGGCTCCCAGCAGGGGTCCAGTGCGTCCTGGTTCATCATTTCAGGTCCAATTTCAGCCCCAGTATTTGGCTGAATTTGGACCTGAAACGGACCAAAAGATGCACAGGGCTCCTGTGCAAATTCACACCGGAGCCGCATCGGAGATATGTGAACCGGCTCCATAGAGGAACCAGCATCCAATTCTCAATGGTGGGAACCCAGCCTAAAGGGAAATATCTAAAAGGCACAGTAGACTGCTCTGTAATTTGAGGATCAGCACTGTCCGGTAAGCAGACTAGCTCTTTCACTGTAGTGTTGTGTGGATCCTTCTATACACTGAGGACAGTTTTGGGACTTTTTCTCTGGAGTCAGACTTTTTATATGGACATTTACAATTTCTTATATGGACATTATCTTTATTATTTATATCTAGTGCTGCATACAGATATACACTATATTACCAAAATTATTGGGGTGCCTGCCTTTACAAGCGCATGAACTTTTAATGACATCCCATAGATAAAGTTATTTGTGATCAACTAATTTTTGCTTTGATAATCTTCATAGTCTGAGCATGGATAGTATATTTTGTTTTTATTTACCATATTAAGATATTAATGCCACAGTTACTGACTTGCCTACACCTGAGATTTTTCAGTGCTCCCACCGAGCTTTGCATTATTTCAGTATTTCCTGTTGCATTTTTCACAATATTAAAAAAAAAATAACATCCTGACAAGGGTAGGAGAACCCCCCCATATTGACTGCAGTAGCTAAAAAGAACCTGGAATTCCAGCGCACAGTCTGTGCCAATAAAGTTCCAGAGAGATGCAAAAATGCATATACATGCATATGGCACAAATGCGCTCTATTGGGGGTGTCAAAAGCAGCCTGTGTCCTATCAATGATGGACACTAGATGTAAACAGGAATGTGGGATGTCAGGTGGTAACAGCCGCCTGCGTTCTAGGAATGTATAATGTCAGGTGGCAATAGCTGCCTACATCCTAGCAATGAAGGACGCTAGGTGCCAGTAGCCACCTGTGTCCTAGTGACGAAGAATGCTAAATGGCAGGAGCCCCCTGTATCTTTTTAATGAAGGATGCTAGGCAGCAGGAACTGCCTGCATTTTAGCAATGCTAGATTCTAGGTTGCAATGACAGCCTGCACCCTAGCAACCAATAGGCTGCATTAATGCTGTATGCTTGTATGCATGTAAACATTACTCAAAGGTTACCTGCGTACAGCTTTGGACAGCTTTGCCTCAGGATCTTGCTGCCAGTAAGATCCTGTGTTTTACTTTGTAAACGCAGTATGCCCATGTGTATGAGCCCTAACTCTCTAGTATCACCAATATCCATTTTTGGTGGAGTGATCCCTTAAAATGTGGCTAACTCAATGAAAACCAATCCAAGTATATTAAGTGTATTATAAGTTAATGAAGTCAAAAGACCATTTGAGTAGCATATGCAAGCCTGGATTTTACCATTCTAAGGCCCCGTTCACACGACTTTTAAAACACATTGCAATTGCGATTTGCAGTGAGTGTCAATGTTAAAGTGATTGTAAAGTTTTTCTTTTTAAAATAACAAACATGTTATACTTACCTCCTTTGTGCAGTTGGATTTGCACAGGGCAGCCCGGATCCTCTTCTTCTCGGGTCCCTCTTCTGCTCTCCTGGCCCCTACCTCTGGTGAGTGACCCTTCAGCCAGCAGCTTGCTACAGGGGGCACCAGAGCTGAGTCAGAGCTCCGTGTATCCATTTGGGATGGAGCCCCGACCTGGCCCCATCCCCTCTTTCCCCTGATTGGCTGTCTGATTTTGATTGACAGCCACGGGAGCCAATGGCGCCAATCTGGAGGAGTGTCTGGGACAGCTAAGACACTCGTGGACATCGCTGTAGAGAGAATAGGCTCAGGTAAGTAATTAGGGGGGCTGGGGAGGCTGCTACACACAGAAGGTTTTTTTATCCTAATGCATCGAATGCATTAAGATAAAAAACCTTCTGCCTTTACAACAACTTTTAAGGTAACAACACCCCAAACCATGCGTTCGCCTGCACTGGATTGCATGGTACAGAAGTACCATGCGATTCAATTGCAGTGCATTTTCAAAAGTAGTGTATACACTACATTTGGTGCAGTGCTGTGCAATTTGAGCCCATGATACCCCCCACGTGCCCCTTCCCCTGACTTCACTGTTAAGATCAATGGCGCAATTATTAGTGCATCCCCATATGCCAGGGTGCTAGGGATAACCCTAGACTCTGAACTGTCCTTTCAGGACCACATCCAATCCCTGTCCAAATCATGCTGCCTCAGCCTCCGCAACATCTCTAGAATGTGGCCCGTTTTAATCAATGACCCCACCAAGCTTCTAATTCACTCTGGTTATCTCTCACCTTGACTACTGCAACTCTCTCCTCATTGGTTTACCTTTACATACATTATCCCCCTTTCAGTCCATAATGAATGCTGCTGCAAGACTTCTCTACCTTACCAACTGCTCAGTGCCCTCCACCCCTCTGCCAATCTCTTCACTGGCTTCCACTCACCCAACAAATAAAATTCAAAGTACTAACATTCATTTACAAAGCCATCCACAACTCTGCCCCCAGCTACATCTCTAACCTAGTCTCAAAATACAAACCAAGCCGTCCTCTTCGGTCCTCCCAAGACCACCTGCTCTCTAGCTCCCTTGTCACCTCCTCCCATGCTCACCTCCAGGATTTCTCCAGAGCTTCTCCCATCCTTTGGAACTCCCTACCCCAATCTGTCCGATTGTCTCCTAATCTATCCATCTTTAGACGATCCTTGAAAACCTTTCTCTTTAAAGAAGCCTATTCTTCTTCTATCTAATACAGTGTCATTCTACATCAGCTCATTCCCCACAGCTATTACCTTTTGTATCGATTGACCCTCCCTCTTAGATTGTAAGCTCTAACGAGCAGAGCCCTCTGATTCCTCTTGTACCAAATTGTGATGGAACTGTACTGTCTGCCTTCATTTTGTAAAGCGCTGCGCAAACTGTTGGCGCTATATAAATCCTATATAACAATAATAATAGGCTCAAATCGCACCGCACTGAACTGCAAATGAATCGCACAGGAAAGTGCAGAGCATTCCTGTGCGATTCCTAGTGTGAACTGGCCCTTATCGATAGTGTCTCCAGTGTATTCAAAACCAAGAAAACTGTACCCCTATAGGTTGGGATTTTTCAAACAAACTCAAATTATAAAAAAAAATATAATTTATTTTGACAAAGATTAAAAGTAATGCCTATAATCTGACCAGTACGACAAATAGTACAAATAACCCGATTGTTAAATTGTGCACATTAATACAAAAGATGAATACTGAAAAATATATAAATGTCCTGTATCAATGGTGGTATCACCCAACCCAGGAGAAGTCCCATGGAGAGCCAGTGACCTATCCTAGGAGGGTTCAGCCAACGCATTTCAGAATTTTATATGTATCAATTCTTTCTTCAGGGAAAGATACTGCCATAAAATAGCACAGTGTATAAACTTCTCTGTAATTCGGGTTGTCCCAAGTATATCCCTCTCTCTGCTCATTATATACTACCCATTGCGTCGGGATAGTAGGACAAAGGATCATCCAATGACTGGTACAAAATCCATAACGTAAAAATGGAAGGTTTCTTCCAAGTGGGTAGTGATCACAGGGAACCCATGGATAGGGGCATGGGGGCTTCCGTGCCCCGAATGCAACAACCAGGAAGGAGCCAGACCCCTGAACAAGACCCAGACCCAGACCCCTTGGTCAAACCTGCAGTCAAAACAACCCTTGTTTGCTGTCTGATTTTGATTGACAGCCCCGGGAGCCAATGGTGTCAATCAGTTGTTTTGACCGCAGGTTTGACCAGGGCCTGTGGATTTGGTAGGGACGAGTGGTGGATTCAGAGGTCTGGCTCCTTCCCGGTTGTTGCATTCGGGGCACGGAAGCCCACACTTGGTTATCGGCCTCACGCCCCTATCCATGGGTTCCCTGTGATCACTACCCACTTGGAAGAAACCATCCATTTTTACGTTATGTATTTTTTACAGGTCGTTGGATGATCCTTTGTCCTGCTATCCCGACGCAATGGAAAGTATATAATGAGCAGAGAGAGGGATATACTTCGGACAACCCGAATCACAGAGAAGTTTATACACTTTGCTATTTTATGGCAGTATCTTTCCCTGAAGAAAGAATTGATACATATAAAATTCTGAAACACGTTGGATGAACCCTCCTAGGATAGGTCACTGGCTCTCCATGGGACTTCTCCTGGTTTGGGTGATACAACCATTGATGCAGGACATTTATATCTTTTTCTGTATTCATCTTTCGTATTAATGTGCACAATTTAACAATCGGTTTACTTGTACTATTTGTCGTACTTGTCCGATTATGGGCATTACTTTTAAAGTTTGTCAAAATAAATTATATATATTTTTTTATAATTTGAGATTGTTTAAATTGCCTGAAAAATCCCAGCCTATAGGGGTACAGTTTTCTTGGTTTTTAATAAACGAAGGGATGATGGCAATCTACACCCCTGAATGTGGAGGTACTAATATATTCGTTTCTCCAGTGTAATGCCGAAAAACTGTAAACCTAAAATATATTAAATCTACTTACAGATGTTTTAGGGAAGTCCTGCTCTGCTGCAGGTATGTATTAGAAGCACATCAAGTTCTGTGTAAAATCTCCTGCATTTATCCATGTCATCAGTGCTGGGGTTATATCACCTGAATACAAAACTTCAGGAACTACTAAGAGCACCTCAGAAACACTCCGATTGCTCCCAAAAACACTAGCATAGAAAGCGCCTTAGTGAATAATTTTTACATCAATTGATATAGTTTCTATTTGACAAACCTAGTATTAGACTGTTTTTATATAGAGAGGTATTTGTGTGAAATAGTTATCGTCAGGGTTGGTTAGCCCAGAGTTGGTTAGGGTTGTAGTGCTTCTATTGCTAATTATCACTAGAAAAATACAAATTCCTAATTCATCACAGTGTTCTAAATGTTTTCAAAGATTTAAAATGGTGTTACATATACATGCTTGCTAACATTTATTGCTGATATGCTGCTTCCCACTTTCCTGTGGCTGCTTTTTTTTTATTTATATTTGGCTTTCGATCCAGCAGTGAAGAGGTGCCCGCAATCTAGTGGCTGAAAGCATTTTTAGTAATTGCTCATGTTTTCCTGGTATCATAGTCACCTTTGTTTGCCAGTGGATGCTCTCCAGTGCTCTCGCTGGGCCACTACTGAAGAACCTCTCCTAGGCTTTAATCAGCCCGGAGCTGTCATTTCTAGTCCGTCACTACCGCATTAGCTGCTAATCGCCACTTGCTGATTAGTAAAGTGGATGGAAATCACAGCTCTGTGTGCGTCCAAATAAGATGCTCATCAGCTGCATCTGAGATGGGCACAGCTAGCTTGTGTAAACTTTAATCAAGGACATGCTATGTCACCTCAAGAGGATTTGTTCCAAACTTTGCAATGTCTTGGTTGTATACAAGTGCAAGAAATCAAGGCCTGTTTATCAATATAACAGAAAAGTGCACTTTGCAAGGAACGTTCAACAATATTTAATCCAATATATTACCAAGATGATTAGAAGTACATTTTTCCTTGCATGTTTCTTATGATTTAACAATTCAAATATGATTTTATTCTGCAATAATTACTGTTTGGGAGTTATTGATGGCAGTTAGGCTCTGTGCTGTCATTTAGTTACAATGTGTATGTGGCTGGCAACTTCATTTCACCCCAAGTCCCCATTTTTGGCCATGCTCTGCTGCAGCTGACAACCATACTACTAGGTGCATCAACATTGGTTGCTGGATAATTAACTGTAGCACAGACACATCTTTGACTTTGACATCACCTTGTGGCTAAGCAGAATGTTTCTGTGGTCCTTTTAAGCTTCTTTACCTGAAATATAATCCCATCTTCTACTCTAGTCTGGTTCCTGTGGGCAAGACTGCAGTCAGAGGACTACAACTTTAAACATTTATATGAGGACCAGAAATGTCTATGGACTGCAGGCAGTTTTGATTCTTTACCTGTGTGCAGCTAGTCTGATATACACACACACACACACACACACTCATGCGTGCACACTGATCAGTCTATCTAGAAAGAAGGGGTATACCAACTAAAGCCGGCTGTAGACAGAGCGTTGCGGGAAAGAAAATTGCTAGATTCCCCCACCAGAAGAATCCAGTGGTTACTGCTAGAGGCTATAATGGCTGCTAGCAACAATCGCTTGTCAAATATGACAGGCTGATTGTACCCAAGGTGATCGATCAATCAACTTGGGTACATTCAGCCTGCCCATGGTTTCCGCTGAGCCGGCCAAGATTCAAGTGGCTGGCTTAACAGTTGTTAAGCTTTTAACACTTTTCCTTGTTTTCCACATCAGAATTTAAAGGTGAACATGTTAACCACTGGAAACTTTTCAAATTACCAGTCCTGCCTAGGGGCACCTACCACAAACATCCTGCTTTACTTTGTTCACCAGAATACATGCGTTCCTCCATGCACCTTGGCCATCCTGGTTATTATTAGAAGTACTGCACACCAGCCATGCCTTTTTTTTAATGCAAGTTAACCCATGGGTGATAAGAGAATGGCGGTTGGATAAAGCTTAGACCTGCAGTCAGAAAATGGAGGTGCAATAAGAAGGAAGGATCTGCGTAGTTTAGCTCTTAAGTTAGGCAAGTCAATCCCTTAGAAGTAAAGTTAAATCCATTTCAGGGTAGTGCCAAAGGCATCAGTAAAGCGTTGTATTGAATAAATAGTCTATTTAACCAATCAGGGCATAGGAACTGGGCTATATGATTCTCCCAGGATATCAATTTCATCGCTCGTTAATTTCTTTATTAATTTCTGAAAAAACTTAAGTGAAATTTGCAGAATCAGTGGAGTCAAAAAATGCCTGTATGTTGGTAGTCAGTTTGAGTACAAATGTTGGTGGTTAGAGGGAGTAAAAAGTTCCCCCAAATTTGGTTTTCAGAGGGAGTAAGCAATACCCTTATTTCAGTGGTTAGTTGGAACACTTTACCATCTGTGGTCAGTGGAAGTAAAAATGAAAGCCCCTATGTTGGTGGTCCCTCAAGCATTGGTGTCAGTGGTGTAGTAAAAGCCTTTCATCCTCAGCATTAGTGTCAGCGAGAGTTGTAAATACCCCCTACTATGAGCATTGGTGCCAGAGGGAGTAGTTGAAGAACCCCCAGCATTGGTGTCAGCGACGGTAATTAAAGATCCCTCCTGCATGTTCAGTGGTCACATCTGTGAAGGTATCATGGCCCGCATTCACTTTCATTGTGATGTCACACCTGGGACTGTACAGGCATGGTCATGCAGGAGCTCACCTGGCCCCATAGTGCCTGTGAAAGAGTGTTAGACATTAAAACACATGACATCTGCTGCCATTCTGCACAACAGCTCCCCCAGTTAGCAAGGAGAAAGCCCTGTATGGGTCTTCTCGTTGCAAAGGCCCGTTTACAGCAACCAGCATGCTTTACTTTGGAGATGGCATCAATAAGGCGTAGCTTAAAAAATATCTGATCCCACATCTCTGGCTTTGGTGGCAATTGTGCTTCCATTGAACCTGGATATAATGTTATTTATAACTTGTATTCTCAGCTCTACTGGTATAGATTTTGAAAAATGACAGTGCTACTTTCCTACTGTCTCCCCATTTATTTTATCAATGTAAATATCTGTTTTTTAGTGTTAATTACTACCCAATTATGTTTCCAAAATAAGTCCTGCAAAAATAGATGTATTTTCAATTGGCAAAAAGACATAGCATAGCATTGCGTTCAGCAATGCTTTGAGCAATATGCTTCTGGCTTGGAAAAAAAATACCTGTTAGGGCTCATTTACATCTGTGAGTTGTAAAACGTGATATGTATTTTTTTTAAACCGCATATCACATTTTTAATGAATTGTATAACTTGTATTACATGCAGCTTGCATGCATTTTCATTCCTAGTCACCTTGGAAAAATTGACATGTGACTCAAAAAACACATTAAAAAAAAAAAATAGCATTTTTGGTGCTCTTCTATTAACTATAATGGATGTTAAGTTTTTCACAAAATTCACTGAGGATGCAACAGGTAGGACATTTCAGAACGCAGCGTACTGTATAAAAATGCAGCCCACAGAAGTCAACAGTTGTATAGCATTTAAAGGAGACTATTTTACATGCACCTTTGATGCGGTGAGCAGGTGAGTTTTAGCACGACAAAAGCTCACATATGTTCACAGGCTCAAATTGTCACTCATATGTAATACTTGAGGGTGAATGCTGCCTTTTTACTGTACGAAAAAAAACAATTTTTGTACAATACTTGTTGTAGGACTTTGGTGCAGGGCATCTTATTTTGGAAATATTACTATTTCAGCCCATTGGATGCAGTTGAGCCAGTGGCCATAGTACAAGGTGTGTTTTTAGATTGTGTTGTGTGTGATCAAACTGTATGCTCAATCATGTTAACGCGAGTCTGTTGGTTAACAGGCCCGGTTCACAACATACGCTCTGACTTTGGAAGCACATGTCGCATGATGTGTACAAATCAATGGTGCCCTATGAGAGCCGTCTTAACTGGTCGGTCCAACTGTCTGATGTCCCATGGCAAAGTAGGATCGACAGTCATACAACAATTGCGTTGTACTAGTGTGAACCCGGCCAAAGTGATTATGCTTGCCTTTTTTCTGCTCCTCTCATGTACTTTTTTACTGTTTACGTTCGAGTAATCTAGTCATGCTCAGCCTAGCAGACACAACAGTGATGGCTTACTCTGCTGCAGAGAGTTCCAGCAAAGGGAACTGACTCTGTGCCCTATGTTCAGTCAGGTTGGAAGGAACGTTATTCATGGGTGGTTAGGGTTGACAATATGAGAAAAGCTGTGATCACTTTGAGACACTGCTTTTATTATTATTATTAGTAGTAGTAGTAGTAGTATTAAACCAAAAATGTAATATATTGCAACTTACCAAGCCTTAGATGTGGTGGTTGCATTAGTTTTCTTTTTTAGGGTTTTTTGTCCTTTATTTTCCCTGTGATTCTGGCATGGCATCTGCATTCTGGGTGAAGTAGTAAAGCAGACACATTTGGACAGGATACCAGCATTGTCAGTCTGAGGAGAGGGGAGTTGTTAGAATAGCTGATTTCAATTGACTTGAATAACAATTTGAAGCTGAACACTGGCTAACACTTTATATGCAGTTGCAGCAAACATTTTTCCTTTTGGGATAAAGGTTTTACATAAATTAATAAAAGGTAGCCATTGTAAGCACCCCCGTCAGTGTTAAAGTAATTGTAAAGTTATACTTTTTTTAATAACATGTCATACTTTCCTGCACTGTGCAGTGGTTTGAGATTGGGCTTGGGTAAATATTTGGGGATGTTGTGAGGGATCTGACCATGAAAGGTTTTTTTTTTTTTTTTTTTACCCTAATGCAGAAAAAGCTGATCCTAAAGTTTTTTTTTTTTTTTAGTTAAAATAACAGACATGTTATACTTACTTGCTCTGTTGCAGTGGTCTTGCACAGAGCAGCCCAGATCCTCCTCTTCTCGGGTCCCTCTTTGGCGCTCCTGACCCCTCCCTCCTGTTGAGTGCCCCCACAGCAAGCAGCTTGCTATGGGGGCACCTGAGCCAAGCCACAACTCCTTGTGTCCAGATACGGAGCCGTGGCTGGCCCTGTCCCCTTTCTTTCCTTATTGGCTGCCTGACTTTGATTGACAGCAGCAGGAGCCAGTGGCGCTATGCTGCTGTCTCAGCCAATGAGAAGGGGAACTCCCGGCAGCTGAGACACTCCTGCAACATTGCTGGATCTAGATGGGCTCAGGTAAGTATTAGGGGGGCTGAGGGGGGATGCTGCACATTCTATGCATTAAGATAAAAAACCTTCTGCCTTTTACAACCACTGTAAATGGTTTGTCTCAGCCATCTAACTGCTACTTTGTCTGGACAGCCTGGTCTGTTAAAAAATAACAGACTTACTGGCAGGATCACCAGGTGCAAAAAAAAAAAAAAAAAAAAGCTAATGCAGCCACCATTTCTAAGAATTTGTGAGCTGCAGTTTGATATTTTTTTGTCTTGGGGTTTTATACCACTTTAAGCCATAAGTCTGATTTGTACTTCCTCTTGTAGATGCCCCTATAATGATTCATTGATAAGTAAGCTGAGTAATCCCTGTTTTGGAAGTGAAAATGTATATAACTTTTTAAATGTTCTATAGCATTTAGATATGTTATACTCATAGCCGTGATTTAGGCTTATGTCCATCTAGCGTTTTGCAAGTTATATTTAAACATAAATGTTCCCTTGAAAAAGTTATCTTGCGGCTCTGTACAATTTTGTACCTTTCCAGAACACGGCTGATATAAAAGGATACTTTAACAAATCCTACATGCTGTCCTCTTGAGCTCTAATTGCTGAGCCTGCAGACTGATGGCTTAATCATCATATTTTTGGAGCTGCATGGTCTCTTTCTTGTATGTACTTGGGTACCTTTAGAACAGAAACTGTTGATAAAAGGAGCATTTCACAGATGTATTCCCGCGTAGGCACTACTAATATACAAATCTTTAAAAGCAAGATTCATTCTCTGTGCAGTGTTCTCATGCTGTGTAAAAGACAGTATTTTATTCATCATAATGAGCAAGTTACATTCTTTTTTGTTTTCCTCCTCCTCCTCCTCCTCCTTTTTTTTTTTTCTTCTTTTATAAAGATCCAATATTAAAGTAAACCTATCATGAAATATTTACAGGGCTGCTATTGCTGACGACCTTTTGAAAATACTAGTTGCCAGGTCTTCAGTTGCAGCCAACATGATCCTTTACCAGCTGTGTGTTACATTACTTTTTAAGGACTATATGGTTCCAATACTAGGTCACTGTGAGGACACCATAGGTCCCATTCCCAGTAAGAGTCGGGTCACACAGGGGTGACTTGTCAGGCAACCTAGTTGCCTGACAAGTCGCGCTCCATGCAGTGCAATGGAACCGTTCTAATAGGATCGACTCAAGTCGCTCCGACTTAGAAAAAGGTTCCTGTACTACTTTGGAGGCGACTTCAAGTGACTTGCATTGACTTCTATTATAGAAGTCGTTTGCTGAAGTCGTGCTGAGCGGGGTGGCTTTGAGTCGCCCCTGAAGTCGGATAGCCCCTGTGTGAACCGGCTCTATGGCCTCATGCACACAGGGCGTTAAAAAAAAAGTTCTAAAAACCTCAGTAGCTTTGTAGTGAGTTTTTCACTTTCCTTCAGCGTTTTGCACTAGTGTTTCTGAGTAGTAGGGTGTTTTTTTTTTTTTTTTTTTTTCCCTCAATGGACCAAAAACATTGGTAAGCCGTGTTTTTGGGCAGTAGCGGTTTTGAGCGTTTTTTTTTTCCCCTCAATGGATCTAAAACATCCAAAAACGATGGTGAATGGCGTTTTTGCGGAACGTGTTTGAGCGTTTTTACAGCTGAAAAACTTCTCTCAGAACCCACTAGTCTTGGTTGCCAGAATTTATTGAAATGGCCGATGGCCGGCATGGCTGTATGCACTTGGCTTGATGGTGTGGTGGACAGCAGCTTACTAGGCAAGGACAGTGCAGCAAGGTGGGGGCGATAGGAGATCCAGTGATCCAGTAACTTATGACACCTTAGGCCCCTTTTTTCCGGGCGCCTCCGCTAAGCGTAATCCGCTTGATCAGCAGGGATTTCTCCGCTGATCCCCACTGAGCAGGCATATGACAGGGCCATTTCCACTCCACTATGCAGAGCAAACACGGACAAAGTCCCGCTCTCTATGGGTCATTCGGATGGACGTGGACCGCCAGTTAATCTCTATCTAAAACATCCAAAAACATTGGCGAGCGGCGTTTTTTAGCGCGTTTGAGCATTTTAACTGCTGAAAAACCTCTCTCAGAACCCACAGGTTTTGGGGTTTTTTTACAGCTCAAAAACGCCCCAGCTAAAAACAGTTGATAACAGCCTATGTGTGCATGAACACATAGGTTAACATGATGGGGAGTTTATTGACTGTAGGAAAAAACATCTGAAGCTAAAATCAGCAGCTGTAAAAACGTCCAAAAATGCCCCGTTTGCCTGTTGTATATCATGGTAGAAGTGTGCTGTCGGGACGATACCTCATTTCAGTACTCCCATTGCTGCCTGGGGCGGAGAGCTTGCGAAACCACAGAGAGAAATGGGAAGGAAGATATCTTCTGACAGGCCTTACCTCTCCCAACAAGCAGCCACAGGGGTAGCAACTCCCCTCCCCGTCCTATCACCGAATTTAAGAGGCTCACATTGGTGGAAAAAAGGCATCTTTGGAGCTTCCCTTGATTAGCAACATCGTGTCCCTGGTCTTCATCTCTGGTCCTGAGGTGTATATCATACATTTTACTCTCTTGTTCACACAAGGGGGTCAATTCAATGTGGTGAGTGCCGTATATGCTGGTTTGCTCAGGATTGAGTGGAGCACACATCGCCTAGTATATGGAGCATGTGGGGTGCATTGAACACTAAATAGAAGGTTTATGGGACTTACCTTTGGACATTTGATGTTTGCATTTAATATTGCTAGTTTTGTTGCACAATTTTAGGAACAAGCGCTGTTTTTCTTTTTCTGTTTGTTAAAGAGGTAAGCCTATAATAAGTCTTACCTGTAGGTAAAAAAAATATCTCCTAAACCTGCATGGTTTAGGAGATATTCGCCCTGCATGCAGCCGCTGTCATTAGCGGCGCATGCGCTCTGATGATCTGGCCGAGGCGTCCGGCAACGCAGAGCTGGCTGCCGGAAAGGAAAGCTCGGGAGTGACGTCACGCGGCTCCGGCCACTCACAGCGCCGGAGCCGTGTACCCGGAAGAAAGAAGAGGACCAACATGTCAGCGTCCTTAGCTTAGCAGCACCGGGGGCCTTGTTCTAAGGTAAGTATTTCATAATATGTTAGTATGCAATGCATACTAACATATTATGCTATTGTCTTGCAGGTTTTTTTTTTTTTTTTTTTTAAGGAGGTGGGTTTACTACCGCTTTAACAATATTTTAGTCCAACCTTGTATCTGTGTCTTTTTTTTGACACAAGGTGGACTATATCCCAGGATCTGCTATCTTGCATTTGTTACATACCACAAGAGACTGTCTTTCAGTTTTTATAGGTATTGTTTGATTATTTCCACCTGGTAAGCTTAGATTTAAGGACTTCTCATTCCTTGTTTCTCATTGTATCAATATGTTTTGGATGGAGTGAAACCCATTAGGATCATGGGACAGGTAAATTGGTTTGTGCTTGCAGTAATTTAATAAACATATGCAAGGTTTTTGAGTGGCTTCCCTTTTTTCTTGTTTAGAGAAGTTCTTACACATGGCTGTTTTTTTTTTTTTTTTTTAACAGTACTACCTTTTTATAGATATGATTATAGTTCTGTTGTTTTCTGTGGGCCAATGCACTCGGTGCATAAAGATCAGTAAACAATTCTATTTTCTTCTATTCATTATGGGTACTTGTATAGCGCCATCAATTTACGCAGTGTTTTACATATATATTGTACATTTACATTACCTGCATTCAAAGGTCCCTAATTCACATTTATACATACACATACTAGGGCCAGTTTAGACAGGAGCCAATTAACCTACCAGCATGACTTTGGAGTGTGGGAGGAAACCCCCCATGCAGGCACAGGGAGATCATGCAAAATTCAAGCAGGTAGTGACATGGTTCGGATTCGAGCCAGCAACCCTAGCACTGCTAGGTGGAAGCGCTAACCACTTAGCCAATGTGCTGGCCATAAATTTAACTTGTGTTAAAATGTCATAACCCAAGGCAACAAAACTGTTAATACATGCTATATTGCATCATGTTCATACTTGCTCAACACGCATTTGATTTCTATAGACTGCAAGAATCCTGGTCGATCCTGCTGTTCACTATTCCTCCCTCCTGGTCTGTCTCTGCTGCAGCCTAAGATTGTGTAGGCCAGCTGTTGATGTCTACTAAGCATGCTCCAGTTTCTGTTTCCTTCTAAGCTATTCATTTCCTTCTTTATTTTATCTGTGCTGCCCATGTGACTATAGAGTCACATATGTGGCCACAGTACAGTGGTACATTAAACCCTCCTTCTCCCCGCCCTCATATTGCTAAACACTATGGGGGCAGGCTATAGGAAGTTGATTTATGGAGGATTCCCCTCCCTGTTAGTCTTAGCACATACAAACCATAGACACAGGCTCGAGGGGAATAAAACAGCCTGTGATTGGCAGTACCTTCTCCAGATATCTTTACAGTGTGAACAAATTTAAAGCTATTGCCAGTTAACTTAAAATCCACCATGTAAAAGTAATAAACATTTGCAATGAATTATAGATATGTATGAAGCTTTAAAAAATACTTTCTCTTACGTTCACTGACAGACGCAGCCCTTCATAGACAAGTGGGGTTTATGTGCATCCTAATAGGAGTTGACTAGGCAAAACAGAAAAAGCATGCTGGCCCCTCCCAGGGGGGCCGTCCTCACTCCAGCATATAACCCCTCTGCTCTGCTTAGCATATCAGTTTTTTATGCCTAGTCTGGCAAGGAGTTAGACCTGGTTCCCTGCTGGGATCTGCTGTTCACCAGTCTTTTCTTCTTTTTTGCTTTTCTCAAGCTATGATGAAGACTGCTATCAAGTAGCCGGCTGGGGCATAGAGGATACCTTGAATCCTGAAACATTCCCCAGCTCGGCCTACCGATGCGAGCTACCCTTAGCCTCGGCGGAGTCCGC
Source organism: Glandirana rugosa (assembly GCA_018402905.1). NCBI lineage: Eukaryota > Metazoa > Chordata > Amphibia > Anura > Ranidae > Glandirana > Glandirana rugosa. The sequence goes on along the minus strand of BLSH010275467.1, from coordinate 1,575,518 downwards.
CGCATCGTACCCGTTCCGTGCGGGTGGCTAGTGGGTGACCCCCACATGCGTCCGGCGACCGGACTGTGCTCGCGTCCGAGGGCGCGTTTGGCCGGCAGCATCCCTCCCTGCAATGGAAGAAAAGTCTAGTGGCTGTGCGGTGGCCATTTTGCCGTAGTCGCGGTCTGTACAGGCATGTTTTGGCCTCTTGTGTCTGCCCGACGGCCATTTTGTGAGTGTCGGCCTGGAAGAAAAACGTGCATACGGTGCCGTTTTCTCTCCCTCCTCTCCTGACACCGATGAAGGCAGGGGGGCTAGTGGCGGTCAGCATCCTTCTGGGATGCAGCGCTTGAGGGGCACAGACAAACAGCAAGTATAGCTGGTCCTCCTGGGGTGTCGGCGGCGATGGGCACAGTCCTCCTGGGCTGTATCCCGGTCGTTCTGTGGGCGGTGGTGGGACTCCTTAGGGGGTGTCATGGCCCATAGGCCTAGCAAGAGCTCCGGTGGCACAATGGCGACTGAGCCCGCAGGTTCTTTCCCGGAGGGAGCGGCAGAAGCGCAGGCTGCGCTGGGGCCTGTGGTCCCTCTGGATCAACTGACGTCCATTTTGGGGGACTTCTTTTCCCGGGGGTGCCGTGCTGTGCAAGAGGGGTGTCCAAAAAACGTCCACCCCCCCATCTTCGGGGGAGGATTCTGACCCCCCTGGAGCTCTCAGATGGTGAGCTGCAGCCCTCGGACGGTGAGGAAGACCAGGGGGCCGGGGTGGCGTGCGAAAGGGCGCTGGTGGCCTCCCTGATCACTGATATCCGTGCGTCCTTGCGACTGGACCAGGCTGGGGAGTCGCAGGCATCCTACCTCTGTGGGTCGTTTAAACCGTCATGGACCCCCAGGGCCTACCCTTATGATCAGTTTTTTGATCAGCTCGTCTACAAGGAATGGCAGCGTCCGCAGAATTCCCTTTCATTGCCTAAGCGTTTTTTTGTGCGCTATCCTTTTGAGGACAGCTTTGTTCAGAAGTGGGCATCCCCTGCAGTGGCGATGACCATTCCCTTGGAGGGGTCCCCCTCTGTCAAGGATCCGGCCGATAGGTGGACGGAGGCGGTATCCAAGGCGCTGTTCTTGGTGGCGGGGGCGGCTATAAGACCAGCTCTGGAGTCGGCCATGGCGGTGGAGGTGGTGTCCTCCGGGTACAGGATAGAGTTCAGTACTCTACCCCCAGACAGGTTCTTCCCATCGAACTTGAGACTACCGCAGGGGCGTCGAGAAGCTCTTTTAGGGGCTGTTCAGACGCTTTCCGAACAGCGGGTGATCGTGCTGGTTCCGCCGTTTCTATTCAAACCTCTTTGTGGTGCCCACAAGGGGTGGGGTCAGGCCAGTTCTGGACTTAAAAGCCCTAAACCACTTTGTGAGGGCGCAAAAATTCTGGATGGAATCTGTCCGCTCGGTCGTGGCCGCACTGCACCAAGGGGACTTCATGGCGTCCCTGGATATCAGGGACGCGTATCACCATGTTCCCATTTGCTCACGTCACCAGCGCTTCCTGCACTTTGCGGTGGGGGCTCTACATTACCAATTTGAGGCACTCCCCTTTGGTCTGGCCTCAGCCCCTCGGGTGTTCACCAAGCTGTTGCCTCCGGTTCTGGCCCTATTGAGGCAGAGAGGCATTGCGGTAGTAGCATACCTCCACGACCTGCTACTGCGAGCAGAGTCCGCCTTGGCCCTGGAGGAGAATGTGGCTATTACCATGGCCTCGCTGGTAGACTTCGGCTGGCTGATCAACCTGCAGAAGTCGGCGTTGACCCCGTCCTGTCGTCTGGAATATCTGGGTCTAGAACTGGACACGGAGCAAGTGAAGGTGTTCTTGCCTCCGGCCAAGCTGCTGTCTCTGCAAGCAGCGGTGCGAACCCTGCTGTCACGCCAGTGTTCCTCCTTATGGTTCTGTATGCGGGTGTTGGGGCTCATGGTCTAGGCCTTCGAGGCGATACCTTAAGCCCAGAGTCACACTCGGCTCCTACAGCGAGTGATTCTGTTAAGGTGGAACAAGTCTCCATTGTCCCTGGACCAGTTGATCAAGCTGGATCATCAAACCAGGGGGTTGTTGATCTGGCGGCTTCGGGCTCCGGCCCTAAAGTTGGGGAAGTCGTTTCTTCCCCTGAATTGGTCAGTGGTCACAATGGATGCCAGCCTATCAGGCTGTAGAGGGGTCCTGGGGCAGTTGTCTGCTCAGGACCGTTGGTCGGCGAGGGAGTCTCGTCTCCCGATAAATGTGCTCGAGCTGTGAACGATCAGGCTCTGCCTCTCCCACTGGACGGCAAAGCTGAGCGGCCTCCCGGTTTGGGTTCATTTTGGACAACGCCACAGCTGTGGCGTACGTGAACCATCAGGGCGGAACAAGAAGTGCGGCAGCAGCTGCGGAAGCGGCTCTTTTTCTGAGATGGGCAGAACTTCAAGTACCGGCAATCTGCGCCGTTTACATCCCAGGCGTAGAAAACTGGTGGGCGGACTTCCTCAGTCGCCAGAAACTGGACCAGGGGGAATGGTCCCTGAATCCAGAGGTGTTCCTACAGATTTGCCACAAGTGAGCAGGGCAGACGTGGACTTAATAGCGTCCAGGTTCAATCACAAGGTGCAGACATTCTTGTGTAGGACAAGGGATCCGTTGGCAGCCGCCACGGACACGCTGGTAGCGCCTTGGGGTCGGTACCAGCTCCTGTACGCTTTCCCTCCCCTCAAACTTCTACCATGGCTACTGTGCAGGGTAGAAGTGGAGTCGATCCCGACAATCCTCGTGGCTCCGGATTGGCCTCGGCGCCCTTGGTATGCTGACGTGGTGCGGATGGTGACAGATGTTCCTTGGCGTCTTCCGCTGCGCGAAGACCTGCTGTCTCAGGGGCCCATCTTGCACCCTGCTTTACTCTCGCTGGCTTTGACAGCGTCGCTATTGAGTCCCAGGTGTTAAGGGATGGGGGTATCTCTGACTCCATGATCCCTACCTTACTCAAGGCGCGCAAGTGTACTTCGTGCAAGATCTATCATCGCCCCTGGAGGGCATATATTGCCTGGTGTGAGGCGGGCGGTTGGAACCCCCGCTCTTACGTTGTATCTCGGGTGCTGGCCTTCTTGCAGCAGGGCCTGGACAATAAATTGGCCTTGAGTACCCTCAAGGGTCACATTTCGGCTCTGGCGATTCTTTTTCCGCGTCCTTTGGTGACACATTCTCTGATCCGTACATTTGTACAGGGTGTACGCCATGTGGCTCCTCAGGTACGGTCGCCTTTGGCGCCGTGGGATTTGAATTTGGTTCTTTCTGTACTGCAGAAACCGCCTTATGAAAAGATCAGGGACATTCCCCTGCAACTGTTGTCGCGGAAGGTGGCCTTTTTGGTGGCCATTACATCCGCCAGGCGGGTGTCTGAATTGGCGGCCTTGTCATGTAGGTCCCCCTACTTGGTCCTTCATAAGGACAAGGCGGTGCTGTGCCCTTCTCCTTCTTTTCTACCGAAGGTGGTTTCCTCTTTCCATATTAATGAGGATATTGTCCTTCCTTCATTATGTCCACACCCGTCACATCCCAAGGAAATTGCCTTGCACTCATTGGATGGCGTGAGGGCCTTGCGGGTGTATTTGGCGGCTACAGCTTCTTTTCAGGAAGTCTGATGCCTTGTTTGTATTGACAGAGGGCCCGCGCAAAGGGTTGGCGGCCTCATCGGCTACTGTTTCCCGTTGGATCAGACAGGCCGTGTCCCATGCTTATGAAGTTCGGGGACAGGAACCCCCTTTTCCGGTCACGGCTCATTCCACCAGGGCGATTAGCACTTCATGGGCTTTCAGAACCCAGGCTTCGGTGTCTCAGTCGTGCAAGGCGGCTACTTGGGCCTCAGTGCACACTTTCGTGAAGTTTTACAAAGTTGATGTGTCAGCATCCGCGGATGCTGCGTTTGGCCACAAGGTTTTACAGGCGGCGGTGTAGGCGCGTCTGGTGCTTCCTGTGAGGATTCTGTTGGGTACAGTTGTTATTGTTTACCCACCCCTCTTGTATGACACTGCTTTTGGACATACCCACTTGTCTATGAAGGGCTGCGTCTGTCAGTGAACGTAAGAGAAAAAGGGATTTTATTAAGAACTTACCGTAAAATCCTTTTCTCTGAGTTCACTGACCGACGCAGCACCCGCCCCTCTGCGTTGTGTTTGTACAGCTTGTTACAAACTGATATGCTAAGCAGAGCAGGGGGGTTATATGCTGGAGTGAGGACGGCCCCCCTGGGAGGGGCCAGCTTGCTTTTCTGTTTTGCCTAGTCAACTCTTATTAGGATGCGCATAAACCCCACTTGTCTGTGAAGGGCTGCGTCTGTCAGTGAACTCAGTGAAAAGGATTTTACGGTAAGTTCTTAATAAAATCCTATTGTTGCTATTATTTTTTTTACTTTAATTCTTTATTCTGAAGGTTTTTTTTTCATGTCATGTGACCGGCACAGCACCAATTAACACTGTGCAGACACAAATGAATGCTTCAGCAGTATACTACAAGCTCTTTACTCAGAACTTTACCTGAGGACAGGTAAGAGCTAGGAAACATCATGTGGCCTCTGAACAGCAATGATTAAAATAGTTGTGAACCAGGGCTTGACAAATTTACTAGGAGCCAGCTAAAAAAGAGCCATTTTTTTCCAGCATGCCTAATAGCCGGCTTCTGTCAGATCGGCTGCATACACACGGGCTGAATGGTGGCCAGCATTTATTGAACTGGCCAATATTGCCCGGCATGGTCGTGTGTACTTGTCTTGATGGTGGGAGGGACAGTGCAGCAAGGTGGGAGTGATAGGAGATCCAGTGATCCAGTAATTCATGCCACCTTAGGCCCCTTTTTTACGGGCGCCTCCGCTAAGCGGAATCCGCTTGCTGAGCAGGGATTTCTCTGCTAATCCCCACTGAGCAGGCAGATGACAGGTCCATTTCCGCTCCACTATGCAGAGCAAACAAGGACAAAGTCCCGCTCTCCTCTATGTGGCATTCGGATGGAAATAGACCGCCAATTAATTTCCTTCCAATCTGCCGGACAGATAGAAAATAGGACCACCATCCATCTGTTTTTGGCGGACAGGATCGAATGGCCGCTGCTTCATAGAGGAGACTAAAGGGTCCGATCAGGTACGCCTGAAAAACTGACAGGTGGACCTGGTCAAGACAGCCCATGTGAAAGGGGCCTTCGGCTATGTGGCTGTGGCATGACAGGGAGAGAATAAAAAATAATTTTAATAAAAAACAATAAAAAATGATTTCCATCTTTGTGGGATTGTAAATGGAACTGAGGCTGTTCCAACCAGCTGCTCCACACTACCTGTCCTCTCACCGTTAAGGACAGGGTGCCAGATCAAGCCCGCAACACCTTCAACCTCTTCTCTTCTTGGGAAGTAGATGGGTGGGCAGTGAGAGCCGGCAGGGGAAACCCTCTGCGTCATCAGTGGCTGCTTGTCGCAGTCCTGGCCACCACAAGAGGGCGCCAGTTCCTAGATGTAAGCAGGCTGCGTCCTCAATTACCAGCTGGTGCTGCATCTTAGTCCTTGCACTTGCGGGCAGGGACCGCATGGGGACAAGACACCTGCCGCAGTGTAGCCCAGGCGCCAGTCCACTAATTCTAGTTGCCAATGTGACCTGACGCATGGGGTTTGTCGAGCCCTGCTGTAAACCCTTCTATATACTTATTGAAGTGACGGGTCTCCGGTGATACACAGGGATGAAACAAATCCTCCTATGTAAGTTGTTCCTGTTTATCTACATTCTTCTCGGCATCCATTCTAAGTCCAGAATTTATAAAGCTTCTCCGATCTGTCAGAAACAAGGGGGTAGAGAGCTGAAATGACACTCTGCAGAGCTCAGTGAGGATGGAGAGCTCTGAGGGAAGGGACACCCCCCCCCCCCCTTCCACATAGGAACAGTGCTGAGGCTGTTAATCAGCTGGAGGTCCCTCCCCTGTCACCATTTTTCTCTTGGTGTCAGAAAAACTTGTCAGAAGTGATTCATGCTGAAAGCAGAGAAACAAAGCAGCAGACAGAAATGACATTTGGTGCTAAGGATTGAAACCATATGAGTATACTCTATAGAGCAGGGGTCTCCAACTGGTGGCCCTTCAGCTGTTGTGAAACTACAAGTCCCATCATGCCTCTACCTGTGGGAGTCATGCTTGTAACTGTCAGCCTTGCAGTACCTTGTAGTTTTGTAACAGCTGGATAGCTGCCAGTTTGAGACCCCTGCTATAGAGGGATATATCATTTGTTCATAGTTAATGTTTAAAGTTTAAAAACCACTTTAACCACTTCCGGACCCCCCGCCCTCGATATATGTCGGTCCTTTGACGTTAAATACAGTTATTATGGCAGCAGGTAGCTGCCATAACCCCGATATTTTTTCAACGGCGGGCGGTCCACTTTGAGGTAAAAGTGGTCTCCGCGGTGGATTCGTCGCAAGATCACTTTGAGGTGCCCCTCCCGTCACTTCCCGGTTGTCTGACGCGTACTGGATCCGTTGGTAGCGACGGAGATGATCCAATCCTTTTGCCTGATGGGCAGGAAGTCGAGTGAGGGCATGATAGCCCTCACTCAATTCTATGCCCTGGGAGGACTGGAGCGATGTCAACCGTTACTTCTGCTCTCCGGCCTTAAAAGGACAATTTTTTTAAAAAGAAAAAAAACAAGACTTTTTTTTTTTCTTTTGCTTTTAAGTGTAAATGTGAGATCTGGGGTCTTTTTGTCCCCAGATCTCACATTAACCACTTCAATACCGGGCACTTTCTCCCCTTCCCGCCCAGACCAATTTTCAGCTGTCAGCGCTGTCATATTTTGAATGACAATTGCGCGGTCATGCGACACTGTACCCAAACAAAATTTTCATCATTTCTTCCCACAAATAGAGCTTTCTTTTAGTGGTATTTGATCACCTCTGGGGGTTTTATTTTTTGCGCGACAAATAAAAAGAGGCCAACAATTTTGAAAAAAAAAAATTTGTTCTTTGTTTCTATCACCAAACTTTGTAAATAAGTATGTTTTCTCCACTGATGGACACTGATGAGGCTTCACTGGCGGGCACTGATGAGGCAGTACTGATTGGCACTGATGAGACGGCACTGATGATGAGGCACTTATATATACGGCACTGATAGGCAGCACTGACGGGTACTGATAGGTGGCACTGATATGCAGCACTGATGGGCACTGATAAGTGGCACTGGGCACCGATAGGTGGCACTGGGCTCTGATAGACATTGATAGGTGGCACTGATAAGGAGTCACTGGCAGGTATCACAGATGGGCACAGTGCCATACCTATAGTACACTGTATGCCCCTTAACTTGTGGTCTTGGGTGGGCTCCCTGGTGGTCCTTGGGTGGGCTTCCTGGTGGTCCTGGGTGGCGATCCTTGGGGGGGGGGGTTGCGCTGCAGACGCGAGTAGAGGAAAAGCTGATACACAGCTCTTCCTGTTTACACTGTGATCAGCCATGATTGGTCATGGGGGCTCTTTACCGAGATCGGTAATGTGCTGTGTCAGACTGACACACCGCACCACCGATCGCCGCGATGCGCGCCCCTGCGGGCTATCCTGCCGGACGTCATATGACGTCCAGTTAGGATAACAGAACCACCGCCCGGCTGTCATTTGTCTGTAGGCTGGGTGGGAAGTGGTTAAAGAGGTCCTGTCATGCTTTTTTTCTATTACAATGGATGTTTACATTCCTTGTAATAGGAATAAAAGTGATGCAATTTTTTTTCTTTTTTTACAGTGTAGAAATAAAAAGTAAAATAATAATAATAAAAAAATTAAAGCACTCCATCCCTCCGAGCTCATGCGTAGAAGTGAACGCATACGTAAGTCGCTCCCACATATGAAAACTGTGTTCAAACCACATGTGAGGTATCGGCGCGATCATTAGACGAGAGCAATAATTCTTGCACCTCCTCTGTAACTGAAAACTGGTAACCTATAGAAGTTTTAACCTATGGAGATTTTTTACTTTCAAAATGTTTATTGGTTTTTTAAACAAATACAAAAGAGAAATTTTTTTTTTTCCGTACAGTATCATTGCATAGCGTAAAAAGACATACTGGGATACAACTTTACGATTTATACTGTGTGCTAATTGACTTATCATTCCCCAATATATTTAACACATGTATCATCAGAAAAGATAACAGAGAAAGAAAACAAACCATCAAAACGGTGGTGTCAGAACCTTGAATCTCCTACATCATCTATTAAGCGGTTTAAATTAAGATATAGGAAGGGACAGCAATTCCACTTTTATTTATTAGGGAAGTGGCCGATCCTTTAACCTGCTTGAGTTTTCACTGTGTAAGAGATGGATTGGAAGAGTATCTCGTGTGAGACCCTTCCGATACGGGTTCCGACCCCCAATACCTTGGCACCCCAAATTGGGAACTTACTGTGCCAAGTCGGGGGAGGGTACACCTTCTGAATATGAACAGGGATATCAATCCTCTCCCATCCCTACTGAAGATTGAAGGGTAGGATTTGCTTCGAGGTCAGTCTGAAGGAGATTACCTATATAATGATCATTATAGTTGTATCTAAATGAGATAAAGTTGTGAAACCAGATAGAGCGGAAAGATTAAAGAAGAGAACAGGACAGATTCAAGACTAAAGAGCTCCCAGAGCTACATCGAATCAGTTGCACCCGACGACCGGGTCAGACCTGGAATAAAGGAGATACCCACAAAAGTTGCCCAGGGTTCCCAGGTGGCCTCGAACCTCCCAACTGTGTCTGAGAGGATACTGGATAGTTTTTCCTGAGACATAATCCACAAGATTTTACGAGTTGCTGCAGCAAAGGAAATTTTAGACTTTTTCCAGGATTTTGCTATTGTGAGTTTGGCCCCTAGAAGTATAAATTGAACCAATTTTCTTTTGGGCTTGGATAGGTTCGGAATACGGGCATTGAGGAGCGCAGTCTCTGGAGACCTGGGCACTTGGCTACTGATGAACCTATCAATGAGGTTGAAGATTTTCCTCCAGAAAGGGCAGACCCTTGGGCATTCCCACCAAATGTGGGCCATAGATCCCAGGAGTGAGCATCCTCTGAAACATCTTGGGTCAGCTGTGGGATAAATTGAAGCTAGCTTGGTTGGGGTATGGTACCACCTAGTTATCACTTTAATGCTGGCCTCTATAAGAGTGGTATTTAATATGCCTCGGAAAGAATCTGAGAGGGCTGAATGCCAAGTCCCAGGAAAACTGGAGATCCTCCTCCCAGCGATTCATGTATGTGGCTTTAATCTCTTGCTGTGTTAGAGAGTTGCATATTAGAGAAATGCCACCCTTCTGTTCCATGGCTTGGCCACACCAAATCTCATAGGTCGTGAAGCTGGGCGGGAGCGGTTTGTTTTCCCAGATTTTCTGCAGGAAATGGTGGATTTGATGGAATCCGAACCTCTCGGAATTTGGAAGTGCTTATACAGTGCTTATACACTGACTCAGAGACAGGGGACCTGATGTAGTGAAGAAGTGCCCTATACGGTACAGCCCCTTGTCCTGCCACCACTTGAACACTGTTATATTGAGGCCAGGAGGAAAGTCAGGGTTATGAAAAATGTGCATCAGGGGTTTCAAGGGGGAAACAAGCGCATGGTGATTCCTCAAAGAATCCCAGAGGGAAAATGAGTGGGATAAGGTGGGAGATAGCACTGGAGGTCTTTTTTTTGGGGGTGTCCAAAGAAGAAAATCTAGTGTATTATTTGGGACAGCCTGCCTCTTGATATGGATCCAGTCTGGTCTTTCGTTCCTCGTATAGACTAGGGAGAATTGGGCTAATCTGGCTGCTTGAAAATATTTTATAAGGGCTGGAAGCCCTAGTCCCCCCATTTTCCTGTGTCGGTATAAAATAGCCTGGGAGAATCTATGACCTGAGTTTCCCCAGACGAATCTGAGGATCTTGCTCTGGAAGTTCTTCAGATCGAAGATAATTATTAATACCGCACTACCAGTGCTATAAAAAGCAATGATAAAAGGTATATATCAAAAAACTGTATGAAAAAAATTGCTGCTATCGCTGAAGAAAGTGACCCCACACTAACATAAATACTATTACACAAATAAGTGAAGCGCAGTTTAAATTATAAAATTAATTCCTCAAAAATATTTTTTTTAGAAATGTATTTTATAATTTAAATTGCGCTTCACTTATTTGTGTAAAAGTTCTTAAGATCTTTTCTGATTTTTACCAGAAGGGCTTGAAATAGGTATAGTAAACGTGGTAAGAGCATAATTTTTACAGCGTTAATTCTACCCAACCAAGAGAGTCCTCTATTTGACCAGACCTTCAAGTCTTTCTCAAGTTTTCGAAGCATGGGGGGGTAGTTGTGGGAGTACAAATCTTCAAACTTATTTGTGAGGTTAATTCCTAAGTATTTGGTGGAAGTATGATTCCACTGGTATGGAAATGATTGTTGTAGGTAGGTAGCTACCTCAGGTGAAAGTGAAATGTTCATTGCATATGATTTAGTGTAATTCACTTCCAGTCCTGAGATATCTGCGAATGTGTCTAATGTATGGGTTAAGTTTGGGAGAGAAGTGTGGGGAGAGGTAACAAACAAAAGAATGTCATCTGCAAAGAGACCGCATTTATGAGTCCTGTCCCCACAAGTCACTCCCTGGAAGTCTGGGTTTTGGCGTATTGCTATAGCTAATTTTTCAATAGCTATAGCGAAAATGATGGGAGACAGAGGGCAGCCCTGTCTTGTACCTTTAGCTATGGTTATAGGTTTTGAGTAAAAGCCTTGTAGCCTTATTCGTGCCATGGGAGTTGAGTATAGGGTTTTTATGATGCCTAAGAAGCGCTGTCCAAATCCCCATCTCTCCAAAAGTGTAAGAAGGTACGGCCAATAGGCCGAGTCAAATGCTTTTTGGAGATCTAGTGATAAGATCAAACCTTTTTGTTTAGGGCCTCCCTCCCAATTGGACTGTAGAATGGAAATCAGGTCAATGGCTCTGCGAATTTGGTCAGGTCCTTGTCGTCCTGGGGTGAAGCCAACCTGATCCTTATGTATATAGGTGTTAATAAATGAAGCTAATCTATTGGCCATAATTTTGGTCAGAATTTTAATGTCATTGTAAATTAATGAAATTGGTCTGTAGTTACCCAACTCCTCCGGATTCTTATCTGGTTTTGGTATAATCGTGATAAAAGCTATGTTGAGCTGTGAATCCATAGGGGAGCCGCTGGTTGCTGAATTATAAAATTTGGTTAAGAAAGGGCTGAGAGTCTCTGCAAAAGTTTTATAGTATGGGGCCGACAAGCCATCCGGGCCCGGGGCTGAGCCTAATTTCAAGTCCCTGATAACACCCAGAACCTCCCCTTCCGTAATCTCAGCTTCTAGAATGTGTTTATGTTCCGATTTCAGGGAGGGCAGGGGGATACTGTCCAGGAAAGTTGAGTCAGCCTCCTTGCGGAGCTGTTTATGTGGCCTGTATAATTCTGAATAGAATTTATGAAAGGCATCTAGTATATTTACCGGGTTAGAGGTTAGGCCCTGACCCGGGATCTTGATTTTGGGAAGGGTGTAGTGGTGAGGTCTTGGAGAGAGTCTTGTGGCCAGCATGGCTCCTAGCTTATCATTCTGAGTGTAAAATTTTTGTCCGCTCCACCCGATAGATTTTTTTGGCTTTAGCTGTGAGAGCCATATTTAACTCCAATCTAGCTTTATCAATTCTAGCGGTGAGGGAGTTAGAAGGGCACTTCTTATGTAATTCCTTAAGAGTTTGGTAAGTATTTTCAAGTTTGGAGATATCTGCCTTACGCTCCTTTTTTAATCAGGATGATAGCTGGATACATTTTCCTCTAATGCAGACTTTGTGAGCCGCCCAGAGGATTTCTGCTGATGTCTCTTCCTTATTGTTATTAATAAAGTATTCCTTAAGGGTATTATTGTTCTCAGTGACGTGAACCGGGTTAGTAAGCAATGATTCATTCAGTCTCCACTGTGGTTTTCTTGCAAATTGCGGGTCGGACCGAATCTGCAACAAAACGATGGAGTGATCTGAGAGGGTTGTGTATCTAAAGCGGGCTTGTGTTATGGAAGGAATAATGTCTGCGCGAACTAGAAGGTGATCAATCCGTGCATAAGAATTGTGCGGAGGGGAAAAGTGGGTATAATCTCTCTTGGTTGGGTTGAACTCCCTCCAGGCGTCCACTAAATTGGATGTATGTAACAGTTTAGCGATTTTTAGACTCATTTTGGAAGAGCGTGTTAGTTGGCGACCTAGGGGTCTAGATTTGTCAAGGCCCTGATCAAAGGCGACATTAGAATCCCCTCCTAAAATGATTCAACCTTCTAAAAAAGGCTGTATGTATTCCAAAAACGTTTTGAAAAAGGTTGATTGCCCTTTGTTTGGGGCGTAATAAGAGACTAGTGTATACAGGTGTCCTTCCATGGTGCCCTTAACCAGTAAGAATCTCCCCTCTGGGTCTTTAAGTTCCAAGCGTGGGGAGAACCCACATTTTTTGGAAATTAAGATGGCTACCCCTTTAGTTTTGGATTCTGCTTTGGCCAAGAAGAAGGTGGGGAAATGTGAGTGGAGGAATTTGGGGCTGTACCGTGAGGGAATGTGTGTCTCCTGTATCATCACTACATCTAATTGCAGGGCCTTGTAGTAGTCAAAGACTTTCCTCCTTTTTATAGGGGAGTTTAGACCCTGGACATTGTGGGTGGCAGATTTAATGTGTCTTGGTGGTAGCCCTGCCATGGACTCTGCGAGATAAACAGCTTGTGGAAGCTTTGGTACTCACCATTAACCTGGTGGTTTTGCTTGATACGAGGGTACTCCTAGGATACTTGCGAATCACATGAGTTAGTTGGCTGACTCGGCATCGGCTGCAACGAAAAGAAAAGTCTGGGTGCATTAAGAAGAAAAGAGAAGAGGGAAGATAGAAAGGAAAGAAACATGGCTGAGATTAAAAAAACTCAAATAAAACTAGAGGGGGCAGTGCCCGGGGGGGAAGAAAACCTCCCCGTCCCACCATCCCTGCCCTCCAAGGGGAGGATCCAATAACAACCAAACACTTGGTAGAATAGGACGTCTGACCCGTCCGGGCTAGGCAGCTTATCCCAAGGAGTTTCAACGAAGTCCCGGGGATAAGAGGAGGCACATGTAGACCCATTCGGGCATTTGTCACCCCAGGCTCTAATTAACCAAAAGTATCACCCAAACAACTTGAAGTATAACAATTATCAAAACAGTTCAGTAACCGAAATGTGAGGTTGAGCCCTAGTGTCCATCCTCAGGGAAAGGAACCTGCAAGCTGGGTGTGGAAATTAATTACAAAGGTGCTTAACCTATCTAAGCATCTGTATCATTACAATGACAAGTTAGTGAGAAGCTGTTCAAAAAGATATAGTAAAAGTCAAATCGGGCTAGCCAGGCATAAAGGGAAAAGGTGTAGAAACTAGATGGCTCTCTGATCTGGATCTTCCCAGAGAGACACCTAGAAGTTTTCCCAGTTCTCTATATAGGTGAAGAAAAATAAAAAAAAAATTAAGCTCAATGAGCGAACTTAATGGGAAAAAAAAGGCCCCAAGATCTGGGCAATAAGCAAGGAGATAATATCAAGAATATCCCTCTCACTTGGTTAAGGAGGTTTATTGTCCTTAGCTTTCTTACTCTTAGATTTAGACCATAGTGGCGAGAACGGGCTTGCTGGTAGGGGTCTCTTTGTGTGGGAGCATGCTGGATCCGTCAAGTCCATCGGGGCTTCTTGGGATATAAGCTGTAGGCGTAAAAGAAGCTTTTCCCCTTCAGGTAGCGTGGAAAAGGAGAATGTTTTCCCTTTATGAAGGAATTTTACTGCCAACGGGAAAGCCCACCAGTATTTCAACTCTTTTTGCTGAAGTACTTGGAGAAGCGGTTTGAGGGTTCTCCTCCTTTGAATAGTGGATCCGCAAAGATCTGGACTTGGTATCAAGCAGAGTATAGGAGATTTGGAGCGGGAGGCCTTCATAACTTCCTCTTTAATGGTGTAGAAGTGTGGTTTCACTATGATATCTCTCGGAGAGCCATCCTTCCTTGGGGGGAACTAAGGCCCTGTGAGCTCTATCCAATTCTAGCCTGTGTTTAGGCACATTGGGAATCAGTGAACTAATCAAGTCCTGGACTGCTGGTGTGATATCTGTAACAGTTTCAGTAAGACCTCTCACCCTAAAGTTGTATCGTCTTGATCTGTTTTCAAGATCATCTATTCTTGCAAGAGCAACGTCCAGTTGATCTTGTAGAACTTGAATGTGTTCAGAGTTTTGATTGGTATTAGCTACTGTAACATTCAGTTTTTGTTCTATTGCTTCCATTCTGGAGCCCAAGTTCTGAAAGTCAACCTTTATATCTCCTGTTATTTTTGCATCAGTGTTCGCCAGTCCTTTTCAAGAGGTTTGAGAATTTCAGAAATTGATCCGCCGTGTTAAGGGGCAAGTCTTGGATCAGAGGGCTGGGGGAATGTGTCTCCTGATGAGTTGAGGGGAGAAGGCCTACCAGAGTTGCCAGAATGTCACCCATTGTGTGGCGTAAAAGTGATTCTGTAGAAGCCGGAGAAGCAGAAAGAGGAAGATGTGCGATTAGATTGGGCCCAGGAGTGGGAGTAAGAGTGGCCAGTGAGAGGATGGGCCTATGTTCCGACATTGTCTCTGGAGAATTTGCAATAGGACTAGCACCTGCCATGGCCATGTCCGGTTTCAGGGTCTGATCAGTCTTTTGGAAAGTTTTTGAAAGTGATCTTATCACATTAGACCCCTGTATTCAGGGTAGTTTTCGAAGACTAGGAAAGAGATGTTTGGGAGCCTTTGAGCTGCAGATAATTGTTAGTCCAGAAGAGGGGAGCCCTCTCAAGCAGGGAATGATGTTTAAGCTCCTAGCTCTCTGGATTAAATCCTGAGATATAAACAGTGAACTGTGGTTTTACTGTCCTCCTACCCCAGGTGGCGCTGTGTCCCTTAGGCTGCACCAGCAGCCATATTGGTACACCCTTTGGTCGAATGACTCTGCTGGGGATAATTTGTAGGATTATGTGTGCCTCTGTTATAAGTCCCTTCTTGTGGCCTGATTTTTGATTGACTAATATAAGTGAGACTCACCCATCTTCATTTGGACAGACCTCCGTTTTGTGTTAGGCCACAGCCGTGGCCATTTTGGTACACCCGGCTGATAGGGTTGCTGACTGCCCGTGTTCTTCTCCTCTTTCACAAGCCTGATGCTCCGGAGTTCGGTATTGCGGGGTGTCCTGGCGATGGCAGACACCCTGTCTGCAAGGCTTCTGGGTGGCTGTGATCGTTTGTCCCACTCGTGCTATGCCGTGGTCATTTTGGTACACCCGGGCGGGAGAGCGTTCGTCTCCCCTCACTCTCAATTGCCCGTATGGGCCCGATGTTTGGGTGTCCGGTGCAGCAGGGTGTCCTGGGGGAGGCGAACGCCCTATCTGCAGCCTTCCATAGCTGCTGCTTGCGTCGCCTGGGGTGCCGGTGGCTCGTGCGGGTGCGGAGCTCCTGTCTCAAGCGACCATCTTGGAACTCCCGCGCATGCGCCTCCACCTATGGAGATTTTTAAGTGCCAGAGTTTGTAGCCATTGCATGAGCGGGTGCAATTTTGAAGCATGACATGTTGGGTATCAATTTACTTAGGGTATACAGCATTATCTTTCAAAATATAGAAAAACATTGGGCTAACTTTACTGTCTTCTTATTTTATGGATTCAAAAAAGTGTATTTTTTTTTTTTTTTTTTTAATTGTGTTTGTAAGACTGCTGCGCAAATACAGTGTGACATAAAAATATTGCAATGGCGGCCATTTTGTTCTCTAAGGTGTCTGAAAAAAAAATAATAATAATAATGTTAAGGGGTTATAAGTAATTTTCTATCAAAACTGATTTTAACTTGTAAACAACAAGTGTCCTTGTTACTTCTTAAGGTACTCGGATGATTTTTTTTTTAATAAATTAAATACAGTGACATGACCTTTAGACCCCATACACACTATTAGATTTTCTGCAGATTTTTGTCTTCAGATTTACCAAAACCATATAATATGAGGTCAAACCTTAAGACCCCTTTCACACTGAGGCAATTTACATGCGCTATTTAGCTAAAAATAGCGTCTGTAAAGCGACTCAAAAATCACTCCCCATCCACCCCAATGTGAAAGCCTGAGTGCTTTCACACTGGGGCAGTGTGCTTGTAGGACGTTACAAAAAGTCCTGCAAGCCGCATCTTTGGATCGGTGCGGTGAGAGGTAATATACCGCTCCTCTACCGCCCCTGCCCATTGACAACAATGGGGTAGTGTTTCCGAAGTGGCTGCACACCGTCTCGGAAGCGCGGAGAGTGGGCACTTTTAACCCTGTTTTAACCCCTTGTGGGGGTTAAAAGCGTACCACTCACACCGCTGTAGCACCGCTGTAACAGCGATAAATTCCCATGGGGATTTTCCGGTAACGCCCCACCGCCCCCAGTGTGAAAGTGCCCTAAGTGTTTCAATTTGTATGCAATCAGGCAAGGCCCTTGCACTACATGGTTTTGGTAAATCTGAAGACAAAACTCTGCAGAAAATCTAATAGAAGAGATGATGGCAGTTAAAAATTGTATGTTTAGTATAACTAACAGTAACATCAAAATAGAAAAATTAGGTCAGTAATTTACACGTCTGCACATATAAATGCATGCATATACGAACACACACATGCATGTACATTTACTTAAATTGAAGTCGAATTTTAATTGTCCAAATGAGCAATGGACACATACAGGTGTAAACGCCAGCCTCTGCCAAGAAGTTCTGCTTAGATAATAATTTCACTACGTGTGCATGTACCCGTAAACCAAAGTAGTAAATACAAAATTTAAACTAAGCGCAGGAAAGCACATGTTCAACAATATCCATAGCATGTAAGTACACATAAAATATATGCAGTTTTAAGGTGCACCAACATGAATAGTCTTATTTTTTTATCTAATTAGTTTGGATATGTTGGCTATTAAGGTACAGAAATCATACTTTCTTAATAACATGCTTGTTTAGCAGTAGTCAGTCACCTACATCTTGGTTATGCTGTTTGCAATATTACTACAGCCAGCTGCTTTCACATCAGGGCTGCATGAATTACAGCGTTCGTATTCATGACATCAAGCAATAGGACTATTAAAGTTGCCTCTGGCTATGCATGCTGTATATGTATTTCTCTGTATATTGAACTGTTTGCATTAACCCACATAACCTTTATATTCTGTTTGTTTCCCAAGTGTTAAAACTATGCTTTGCTCATAGTATAAAGAGAGCATTTTTTTTTCTTTTTGCTATTGAAGCTTCATATAGTCTAACGAGTGGAATGTTATGCTTTGTTTAAAGAAATGCATTCGTGAAATGTCAGCTTTGTAAAGCCTACAGTCGTTTATTATGTATAAAAATTGCAATTCTCTGCTTATGTATTAATCACAAATCAGTGGCCAGATTTGTGTTGTTCATATTTTTTGCCCAATGGTACTTGGAGCTCACTTTTATATGTGAAAAGACAGCCATTATGTTGTTACATAAATTAAATCACGCTATTAAGGGCTTGCTCACTTAAGTGGAAATATTCAGCCCCTGTGCGTAGATGAGATGTCAAATGGTTTTAAAGATTTTTAGTTTAAACCTAATTTTGTTTTTAAGCGTGTTATTCCATTTTATTCCCTTCCTTAAACCAAGCTTTTATTAGATTATAGAAGGCACTTAAATCATTGTCAGAAAAAATGGCCCCATCAGATGCACTTATTTTTGCTCACTGAGCTATAACATATAACCGGGTTCTGGCACTATCTGTAAAGCAGGATTGTTTTATGCTGCTCGCTATAAAATTTGACACTCTCGACTTAAATAATGTTCAGCATAGCTGCTGCTCTATATTGTTACATTGTCATTATTCATGTTGTTTGTATGCTTGATTTTTGCTTAGCTGTGTTCTACTGTGAAGTGGGTAATAGAGCTCTGATATTCCATTTTCTATGCCATTTTCGATGAACTTCATTTTAAACAGCCTCACTAGACCAAAAAATGGAAACATTTTGGTTATGGGAACTTCAGTTTTCTGTCTTTATGTTGTTCAGAGGAGTGCATCCTTTTCTTGGGAAGCTGAGTGCTCCAGCATGCTGCTTGAAAGTCCCAACATGTGGTACTTTCAGAACCTTCCAGCTTGTGACACCATCTTCTTGAGTCTTATAGTTTTTTGAAGTGTAAGAGTGGAATGACTCGAGTTGGAATTTGCTCAGGCTTTCTCACGTTTAAGTGGAAAAGGGCATGAAGTTGAGGATGTTTTACACCAGCCTTTTTCAACCAAGGTGCCTTCAGATTTCTTCAGGACTGCCTTGATAAAATGCCTAAAAATTCCCTGAATTTTGTGTAATTGTATGCAAGCCGGTGGATGGATGAAGCCTGACTTTTAGTTACACAAACACCCAGGTTTTCATTGTGCACCATTGCAACCTGGCAGCTGCTGGAGTCCTAACAAGCAATGATGTCATCAGTTAATAAGGAGAACATCAGGCACCTGCATAGCATCCTTGTTTGCCACCCACCTCCCCATCCCCTGTCCCTGTTCATCAGCACTGGGGTCACATTAGCTAAGTGAGGCAAAGAACCTAAAGCTTTGTACACACTACTAGCTTCTTTTTTTTTTTTTTTTTCTCTAAAAAATAACTGACAGCTCAGGACGGAACCGCTGTACTAACAATTCAATGTTGGTACAGCGATCTCCCCTGCTGTGCTATTGTGCACTGACAGGGGAGCGGCCCCCGCTAGAATTCTCCGATCTTTGCTCTTAGCCAAGATACAGAGCTGGTCGGCAGACCTTTTTTATTTGATAGAAGTCGGATGGCTGGACCGGCTACCATACACGCAAGTTGGGGGGCCCAATGAGTGGTGGGACTTTTTTTTTTTTGCCTTAATGCAAAGAATGCATTAAGGTTAAAATGTTTTACTTATGAACCAATTAATTTAGTATTTTTGGAGTGAAAAGAGAAGGATTAGGACTGCTATTATTTTTTTTTTTTTTTTTTTTTTTTATTGCGGTCTGTATCCTTGTTGCTGATAATGACCCCCCATTGTGGGGTCATTGTGACCATTGTTATCAGGATTGAAAGTGAGCAAGGATCCTGGATTTTGATTTGTCACTCAACCAGTAATCGAGAGAAGGATTCAGTTGGAACGCTTGTTCTGATAACAAATCTATAAGAGAATTTTCTTGGCTTCTTGTAATGTCTTTGGGAAATCTCCTCTTTGGCATACATACAGCACAAAATTCACCTGGGATTTTAACTTTCATTACTCTATAGGAAAGTTAAATACATTTGGCTTTACACTTTTAAAATGTACACCAATCCGCCATAACTTTATGACTTATAACAGGGTCATGGTCTGGGGCTGCATGTGTGCTGCTGGCACTGGGGAGCTACAGTTCATTGAGGGAACCATGAATGCCAACAGGTACTGTGAAATACTGAAGCAGAGCATGATCTCCTCCCCATGGAGACTGGGCCGCAGGGCAGTATTCTAACATAACGACCCCAATAACCCCTCCAAGACGACCACTGCCTTGCTAAAGAAGCTGAGGGTAAAGGTGATGGACTGGCCAAGCATGTCTCCAGGCCAACCCTATTGAGCATCTATGAGGAATCCTTGAACGGAAGGTGGGGGAACGCAAGGTCTCTAACATCCACCAGCTCCTTGATGTCATAGTGGAAGAGGACTCCAGTGGCAAACTGTGAAGCTCTCGTGAACTCCATGCCCAAGAGGGTTCAGGCAGTGCTGGAAAATTATGGTGGCCCCACAAAATATTGACACTTTGGGCCCAATTTGGATATTTTCACTTAGGAATGTACTCACTTTCGTTGTCAGTGGTTTAGACATTAATGGCTGTGTGTTGAGTTGTTTTGAGGGGACAGCAAATTTACACTGTTATACAAGCTGTACACTCACTACTTTACAGTGCAGCAAAGTGTAAGTGAAACAAGTGTTGTCACATGTAAAGATATAATAAAATATTTACAAAAATGTGAGGGGTGTACTCACTTTTGTGAGATACTGTGTGTATGTACATATATATATATATATATATATATAAAAATATATATAAATATATATAGTGCACCATACATATTCCCACATCTGAGTTTTTCTTTTAACCACTTCCCTACCGCCGTATGCAGAATGATGGCCAGGAAGTGGTTCAGTTATCCTGACTGGGCATCATATGACGTCCAGCAGGATAACATGCCGGTGCCTGCCTGTGGGGCCGTGCAGCGATCGGTAGTGCGGTGTGTCAGTCTGACACACCGCATCTCCTATCTATGTAATGGGCTTCTGTCAGAAGCTCATTACCATGTGATCAGGCATGACGAATCACGGCTGATCATAGTGTAAACAGGAAAAGCTGTACATCAGCTTTTCCTTTAGTTGCGTCTGCAGACTATCAGTGCAGCCCCCCCTTGGATCACCACACTGGACCACCTGGGAGCCGATCAAGACCACCAGGGAGCCCACACAGCGATGCCACCCAGGGACCACCAGCGATGCCACCCAGGGACCACCAGGCAAGGGGCACACAATGCCCAATAGGGATGGCACTGTGCCCATCTGTGATGCTTGCCAGTACCATCCCTATAGCTTCTGCGAAACCAGTGCTGCCTATCAGTGCCCATCAATACCGTCTGAGTGCCCATCAGTGCCGCTTATAAGTCTAACCTATCATTGCCCGTCAGTGCTGCTTATCAGTGCCCATTAGTGCTACATATAAGTGCCACCTCATCAGTGCCGTCTCATTAGTGCCAATCACTACTGCCTCATTAGTGCCTGTCAGTGCAGTCTCATCCGTGCCCATGAGTGAAGGAGAACATGTGCTTATTTACAAAGTTTTGTGATGGGAAAAAAAGAAAAACATTTTTTCTTTCAAAATTTTCGGTATTTTTTTATTTGTAGCGCAAAAAATAAAAACCCCCGAGGTGATCAAATACCACCAAAAGAAAGCTCTATTTGTTGGGAAAAAATTACAAAAATTTAGACAGCATCGCATGACCGCGCAATTGTCATTCAAAATGCAACAGCGCTGAAAGCTGAAAATTGTTCTGGTAGGGAAGTATTTTAAGTGCATGGTATTGACGTGGTTAAAGAAGTATATATTTTCTTGCTCTTAACTATGCCTGCTGGCTCAAACATACAACTTGTTCCTGATTTCTGCAATAAATGACTTACTTCATTATTACTTTCTTTTAATAGTTGAGGTTTCAAATAAAATTATTCTGCAATCCAAAGTGACCAATATGTTTATGTATATAGCCGTACAGTGCAATGAATGTGTTATAACACCTATAATAATCGCTCTTAAAGCGATATTAAGGACGTGCTTCTGCATGAAACGCGTTGGGTGCGGCCTACGTGCTGACGTCATCCCACCATTTCCGTTTATCGGTTCGGTGGCTGCCTGAGTACGTTTTGGCCAACTGTTTGTTTTTATATGTATGCTTCAGCTTTTTATGCAAGCTATTTTCGTGAACGTAATAAATACTACACTATATACAGCTCCTTTGGCTCTGTATGGTGAGCTTGTTAATTGCAGTGGTCTAAGCGATACTGTGCTATACAGGTGGTCCCCTACTTACAAGCATCCGACTTAAACGACTCCTACTTACAAACGGAGGGAGACAACAGGAAGTGAGAGGAAATCTCCCCCTAGGAAGGGAAATTCCCTCCTGTAAGAGTTACCATGGAAAAAAGGTGTCTCCACTGATGCTTTATTGCCAAGGCTTGTTTCCACAACAACCCAAAATTTTCAAAATCCAATTTTCTGAACAGAAACACGGACCGCAAAACAAACATTACAGGGGTGTTAACCCTTCCCTATGCTATCCAAAAAGCTTAAAAATAGTTTTTTTTGGCTGAAGCTACACTTAAAAATGTACCTGTTCCAACTTACAAACAAATTCAACTTAAGAACAACCTACAGTCCCTATCTTGTTTGTAACCCGGGGACCGCCTGTACTGGAGTGGATTGTGAGGAAACCTGAGAGACCAAATGATGGGATGATTAAGAATGGCATGATCATCATGTACCTCTGAGTGCATAGATGGTGGTGGAATCACAGGAATAGTGATTTGTCTTCACATGGTGGAAGTTTATCTACATGTTTGTATACACCTATATCACAGAAAGGTGTATTTGAATGGAGATTAAACTGTCTCTTCTATGAAGGATTTCTTTTGGTGGATTTGGAATTGAACCTTTATGGACATTGTTTTTGTTTGCATATAATGTATTGATCATACATTGTTTTCACTATAAGTGCTGCACACTATTTTATTATGTCATACTTACCTGCTTTGTGCAATGGATTTGCACAGAGTAACCCTCCTTTTTTGGGGTCCCTCGCTGGCAGTTCAGACCCCTCCTCTTTGGTGTTTGCCTCCATGCGCAGTACCCTGCTGTATATCCATGCCTCCATGGAAAGCCACTTTCCCTGTGGGGACCCGTGCAAGCTTGTCCCGGGCCACCCAGTCTGTGTCTATTGACGCAACCTAGCCCCATCCCCTGCTCCCTCATCACAGCTTTTAATTGACCGCAGCGGAGATGGCTGCTGCTGCTGCTATCAATCTGCCCAATGAGGAGGGAGACAGCGGCAAGAGCTGGTGCTGTCATGCACATCCCTGGATCGGATCCAGTGCAGGTAAGAATGGGCAGCCTGAAGCACATAAGGATTTTTACCTTAATATATAGAATGCATTAAGGTAAAAAAAAAACTTGAGGCTTTAGAACCACTGTAACCCAGACAATGCATTCTGAACTTCAGAGTCTTGTAATTCTAAAAAAAAAAAAAAAAAAAAAAAAAAAT
>BLSH010275467.1:1540441-1552632 GCA_018402905.1 Glandirana rugosa | reverse complement strand
AAGAATGGGCAGCCTGAAGCACATAAGGATTTTTACCTTAATATATAGAATGCATTAAGGTAAAAAAAAAAAAAACTTGAGGCTTTAGAACCACTTTAACCCAGACAATGCATTCTGAACTTCAGATTCTTGTAATTCTAAAAAAAAAAAAAAAAAAAAAAAAAAAAAAATCTGTATTGAATTAATAATAATAGAGCCAGGTATAAATGAGAAAGATATGTCAGTGCACAGGGAAGTCTGTATTACGGAATTATTTAGCAGAGGTACTTGGTTTTGCATATTAAGTGCATATAAAATATTTATTCCCTTCCTTTTTCTGGAGGTGTGGTGGGTCTCCAAACTCTCATTAGCAGCTACTGTCAGGTACGGAAGTGATTGGACAAGAATGAAAAATTGATTATATGTGTCTTGGATATGAGCAGAAGAGGAGCACAAGTCAAGAAAAAAGTTGGCTTCAATGCGTGTTCAATCACCTTTTAATTGTGCCTGGTACCCAGTGGGTGCAATTAAGAGTATTAAACCATAATTACTTGTCAGAGTCAGTGGTTTGACTTGACACCTTCCTGCTTACTTCCCGGCATCTTTTCCCCTGTGAAGCAACTATTATGACTTTAATAACATTGCAAATGAATGCCTGGTTATAAAATGTATCTTTTCATTTTTCAATGACTTGCTTTGCCAAGGCTGATATGAAAGGGAGCATCTGTAACACATATCGGGCATTGGCCAGAGGCCTGAGCAAGCCAAGACTTTATTGCAAAGTCCATCTTCATTTAGAAAAAAGGAATACACCTCTAGCAGTGGAATGAGCAATGCTTCATTATTTAATACTCACAAAAATATTTATTAAAGTTTTGTCTTTTGGTTTAGTCTAACTTTTTATACATTACAAAAGTTGCCAGCAAGCAACTCATCACCTTAGGTCATGGATGATGAGTAAAACATGATGTGACATGGAAATCATTTGAGACTGTATAATGCATGTATTTCTATAAATTTTAATATAACTTTATTGACTTTGAACATTTGTAAGAATAAAATGTACTTGCTTGAGAATTTGGGTGGTACTGTTAAAGTCCTTATTTTCTTTAGTGCTTTTTCTTGATGCTTAAAGGTATTGGTTCACCTTTACCAAAAACTGTAGATAAGGGGTGCCTGTAGATAAAAACAAACTGTGCAACTTTGGCCAAAGTTGAAGTTGCCTTTGCTATGGGTGTTGGTGAGTTACATACCTCCCGAAGCCTGACTGAAAAATGCACAGAGATTGCATCATCCCATCCTGCCTTGTTTCTAGGACATTGCTTGCTGCTTATTGCTGTTACTGTTTACCGCCATCACAGGAGCAAGCTCTGAAGGACTGAAATCAGAGCAACTGCATCAGGGGAGAGAATTACGCATGTGAGGGGGTTTGAGTCTAAGAAAGAACCCACTTCTGTGATTGTGGAGGTGAACAGTAAAAGCTAGAAGTCTCTTAGCAAAGTCCTGTGAACAAGGCAGGATGGAATCATGTGATCTCTGGCAAGGATGGGCTTGGGCGTGTTCGGAACCGAACGTGGCCGATCCCGCCAGGAAGCTGACACTGCACAGCGCGAATCATAAGCAGTGAGACATTTGTCGATCTGCAGCTTCAGCAATCAGGAAATGTCTCACTGCCTGCCATTAGCTGCATGCGATGTTAGATTCTTGGCGGGATCGGCCACGTTTGGTTCCCGGGCCCATCCTTAACCACTTCAATACCATGCACTTAGAACACTTCCTGCCCAGACCAATTTTCAGCTTTCAGTGCTGTTGCGATTTGAATGAGAATTGCGCGGTCGTGCGACGCTGTACCCAAACAAAGTTTTTATCATTTTGTTCCCACAAATAGAGCTTTCGTTTGGTGGTATTTGATCACCCCTGCGGTTTTTTATTTTTTGCGCTATAAAAAAAAAAAGACCGAAAATTTTGAAAAAAAAAATTTTTTCTTTGTTTCTGTCACAAAAGTTTGTATAAAGTACATTTTCTCCTTCACTGACGGGCACTGATGTGGCTACACTGATGAGGCTACACTGACGGGCACTGATGAGGCAGTACAGATTGGCACTGATGAGGTGGCACTGATAAGGTTGCACTGATAAGGTTGCACTGATGATGGGGCACATATGCAGCACTGATGGGCGGCACTGACAAGCAACACTGACGGGCACTGATACGTGGCACTGATATGCGGCACTGATGGACACTCCTAGGCGGCACTGATAAGTGGCACTGATGGGCACTGATAGGTGGCACTTTTAGGTGGCACAGGTTGGCACTTTTAGGTGGCACAGGTGGGCACTGATAGGTGGCACAGGTGGGCACTGATAGGTGTCAGTGGTGGGCACTGGTGCAATAAGCACTGTTAGGGATGGCACTTGCAGGCATCATACATGGGCACAGTGCCATCCCTACAGTGCACAATATTGTCCTTACCTGGTGGTCTAGTGGGGGCTCCCTCGTGGTCCTGGGCGGCCTCTGTGTGCCTTCCCTGGTGGTCCTGGGTGGCCTCCTTGCGATGTCCGGGGCAGGGGGGCTCCCTGGTGGTCCTGATCCGGCTCCCTGGTGGTCCAGTGGGGGTGATCCTGAGGGTGGCTGCGCTGATAAACGTTTATCAGCGCAACCCCCCCTGTCAGGAGAGCAGCCGATCGGCTCTCCGCTGCTCAGGTCTGCAAAGCAGAGCTTCCTGAGCAGAGGAAAAGCCGATAAACGGCTCTTCCTATTTACACTGTGATCAGCCGTGATTGGTCACAGCTGATCACATGGTAAAAGGCTTTGGCTCAAAGCCTTTTACCTCGGTCGGTAATGCGGTGGGTCAGACTGACCCACGGCACCACCGATCGCCGCGATCGCGGATTATCCTGAGGACGTCAATAGACGTCCAATCGGGATAATGAACCCCCGCCCGGACGTCATTTGTCTATACGGCGGGAAGTGGTTAATCTCTGGCAGGTTTTTAGTCAGGCTAAATGGCCTACAAGGGCATTATTCAACTTTGGTCGAAGCTGCACAGTTTGTTTTTATTTACCCCTTATCTACTGTACATAGACACTTTTTGGAAAAGTTGAATTATGCCTTTAATCAAACAGTGCTTTTTTGTCTTTAGTTTATACTTTTGTAGCAAAACTGTCATCAACAATATTTAACCTTGCACCAGTAACAACTGTGTGTTTGGTTTACTAAAACTGGAGAAAACCTGGTGCAGCTGTGCACGTTAGCCAATCAGCTTCTAACTTCACCTTGTTCAATAAAGCTTTCACAAAATAAAAGTTGATTGGTTTCAGAGCTTCAACCAAGTTTTGCACTCTCCAGTTTTAATAAACCAACCCCTATGGCTTTAATAAGTACACTCTCCTATGATTACAGGATATTTCTTGTTTATTCATGTTGGTTACTTCAATTTGAAAGTAGCTATTTACCTTATTGAACAAACTAGACAAAAACAGACCCAGCTTTAATCTGGTCACCTGAAAAGTGAAGGAGACAGTCAGGTGTAACACTCACCACATGCTGCACAATCTGATTGTACAATCTGCTTTAGATCTACTGACAACTAAGTGGTGGAAGGGCCAGTCACATTGGATAGATAAATTAAGGTTGAACATACATGCTACAATTTGATTTTGGATCTACTAAAACTATGGAATATGAGGTCCTACCTGAACTGTCCAATCAATTTGCAGACAATCAGATGGCCCCTCGGCACTACATAGTTGTTGTTAGAGCTAACAAAGTTTGTATAGTCAGATTGTAATGTGTGAGGAGAGCTTAAAGTGGACCTTCAACCTAAACATTATGTCCTTATGCCCTGCCTTCTATCACCCCTCCCTCTTTAAAGTGTACGTTCACCAATTAGAATGCCTCCTATATGTACTTTTACAAGGTACATTTAGGAGATTAAGCTGTTGGGTATTTCAAATCCCCGGACTGGTGAATCGGCGATCCGATGTCTTCTAGTGGGTGATCGACAACTTCAGGTACTGCGGGACCGGGGGGGATGGGGAGGGTGTCCAGTGTAAGTACCCTTTAGACATTTTGCATTTCTCACCTAGGCAAAAGTAATGTCTTGGACTCGCTACTCGCTCTCCTGGATTTTGCGTGTGGGCAGATGTGCCACAGAGCTTTGAATTCCGACAGCCTGGCGGCATGTTTGCGTTGATTCCCTGTACAACTCCGCACATGCATGATATGTCCTACCCATATGCAGATGAGCTAAATGCCTCTGCAAGTACCCGACTGCCGGTATATGGTGACCTTTAAGCCGGCCATATATGGATTGAAATTCGGCTGGTTGAACAGGGACTGAATGAATTTATATCCATGTATGGGCACCCTGGTTGTACACAAGTTAATCTAATGATCGACTTGAGAACAACTAGCCTTTCCGGTTTTTCTCGAATGATTAGTGCCACCGGCTATAGCCGACAACACTAAGCATTGTGTTCTGCCAGCATGGTGGGCTGCCCACAATAGCGCAGAGGGAGGGAAAGAAAATTGCTTGAATCCTCCATCAACGCAGCAAGCAATTTTTTTTCCTTCCATTCGTGGTGCCTTAGAGAGAGCATAATTCGTCCCTACTGTATATGCTTTATTTAACTTCATAAGTCTTAGCCTGACCACAGCTAAATTAGACACAATTTCCTACCTAGTGATTTAAAGACACTTAGTGAGTTTTTACAAGTCTGCACATTTTTCTTAGCAGTACATACCAGAGAAATTAAAAACAAAAAAAGACAGCATTATTGACTGCATAGAATTGCACATTTAACTGGCACATGCGACCATATCTGTATGCAGAATTCTTACTACATTCTCTGCTTGTTCCCTGGTGGTTTTATCAGCTGTCAGTGTTACTGTATGGTTCTAGAGAGACATTTCAAAGTGAAAGTGACACATTCAAGAGCCATTAAAATTTGTGTAGAAGGTACAGAGAAGCCGCTGTTGAGTACGATTTTTATGAGGAACACGTCTACACGTCTATGTGATGTTTTTCAAGGTTTCTCTTGGCAGTGCAATTAAATCTTCCCCTAAGTGAAACATGCAATGTGGCATGCTGCAAAAAAAGGGTCTTTTTTCATAAACATGTCTTTCAATTCACATAGCTCAGGTTTAGCGGGTACGCATTTCATTATTTAAAGGTCAGCTTTTGTTTTCTTCACAATGTTTACTGATGACAGTTCTTTTACAAATTCAGTATACTGTATGTATGTGATGCTGAATAGATTTTGTGTACGTATGACATGTTTTGCTTAACTTTCATTTCCACAGTAGCTTTGTGAAAAATCCTAACTACTCTTACTACAGCCCTTTAATTCATAGATGACTCTCGATGACTATGGAAACTAGCAGAATTGCATAGTCAGCATGCAAGTCATTCCATTTTAAACTTTCAATAATTTTGCAGTCTGCTTTGTTCTCTGGATCTATCAATCTGCACAGGATAAATTAGTAGAAAGCAGCAAGCCAATAATCCAGATTCAGTGTTCTTCCTGCAGATTCTAATCTCACGAAACAGACACACTGCATAAAAACTCAATGTAAATGTTAATATGAATTAACTTGCAGTTGTCCTTTTATATTTCTACTACTGAACTAAACTGTAATTTCAGGGAACCTTAAAGTGGTTAAGTCCATTAAGTAAATTAAATGTAATCCCGCTGCAGTGTCTGTGCTTTGTAAAAAAAATATGCCCATTTCTACTTGATTTCACAGCGGTGCTCATGTGACTCCTCGCTGCACCCTCTCCCGATCTGACAGCTACAGCAGGAGGGTCCCAGAATCCCCCGCTGATGTCAGTCGGAAGGAGAGGAGAAGAGAGCCAAGACGTCAGCTGGGGAGGAGCGAGCCAAGATGTTAGCCGGGGAAGAGGGGAGCAGCGAGGAGTCACATGAGTGATGAGCAGCACTGTGAAATTAGGTAGAAAAGAGCATTTTTTTTACAAAGCACAGACACTGCAGCATAGGATGCTTTCTATCAGAGGGGATTGTGTATAATTTACTAAGTAATTTCAGCAACAGGAGGGTAGGGGCGGACACTGTCACTAGCTGACAGGGAGGGGATGGGGGAGCAGAGAGGAGAGCTACAAATGAGGGAAGCATGTGAACTGACAACGGTGTCAGGGCTTGGCAGCCATGATAAGCCATGGTCAGTTTACAGGGGGAAGGCAGAACCAGCCAGGATCAGCCAGGTATTTTAGGTGATACAGGGAGCTGAATTACACAGCACAAGCACTGTGCTGTTTAACATGCTTTAAAGTAACAGGGTCCAATTTTTTTCTCCTTTTTAGGGTTCCGAACACTTTAAAGCAGAATTATTATTTTTGCAAACACTCTGCAATTGCAAATTAAAACAGAATTAAAGTGGCAAATACTTAGCTACTCTTCCATGATGCAACATCTGCAAGCTCACCTGCTGGTGCTAATATCCTCAGTGGTCTTTTCCCAGGTTCAACTTGTTGAGCTATCTTGATTGGCAATGCCAAGATGGTATAACTTCCGCACCTACAACAATAGCCTGAAGCGCTACACGCTGTGAGGAATGCAGTCAAATATCATAGTCACAAAGGGTGAATGGACTGAACCCAGTGCAGCTGCCAACCACTGGAACAATGGATATGCACAGGGAAAAGGTTAACTCAAAGGCAGTGCTCAATGGGTAAATCATAAGTCACTGAAAAAATGTTCATGATAAAATCCATATTTATTAAATGGGTAAAAATAGATAAGCTGTGGTGATAAAGATCCAAAGTACATATTGATAAAATTAAGAAGCAGACAATGCCACTGATGACATCAAAGTGTCCATGCTGGATGGTGAAAGGCTCAATGGAATGGATGGATGTCGCTGTCCACAGCCTGCTAGGTAGATACTGCTGGTGGCCGGTGAGTGAGGAGACCACAATTCAGGGACACACTCGGTCAGCTGTAATCTGGCCCTGTGTTGAATGGAAAGGATTGGGCTGTCATCCGGGGTAAAGTGTGGTGGCTGCCTTGGATCCTGTTGAGCTGGAAGAGCAGAGAGGAGGAGATCTGGCATGCTGGGTGGCTCCAACGCTCAAACCCGACGGGCAGAGACAGGCCAAGCTGTGTCCACGGCTGTGAGGTGTAACAGCCACCGTGTCTGGGGCAGGACAGAAAGGAGATGGCGTGCTGAATGACTTTCGCGCTCAGGCAGGGCATGGGGAGCCAGAAATGAATGATGTCCTGTAGATCGTGAGCTTCCAGTGTTGCCGTGACTAACATGTTTCGCGCTGCTGCACTTTGTCAAAGTCACGGGGAAGAGGCAACAACACCATTTTAAACATATGTGTAAGCGTGGGGAGGGGCCAGGAATTAAAGATAACAAGCCTGGGAAAATAATTAACCCCTCTCAACCTCAGAACGTTAATTATAAAACCATTGTAATGAATATTAACTACCTGTAAGAAATAAATTGATTTGAAACATTCATTATAAAACCATCATAATAAATATTAACTACCTCTAGAACAGTGATTCTCAACCGGGGTTCCACAAGAGGTCCCCATGGGTTCCGCGGGATTATGGCGGATGTATACCGCCAATCTCATCCTTAATTTCATCCTTAATGCACCTAAATACCTGCTGGAAAGGGGGCTCCAAAAGGGACACCTGCTTATCTCTAGTTTGAGCCAGACTTGAGCATCTGTACAGAAAAAAGCAAGCCCACGTTTCACATTAGGGAACGTAAGTGTTTTTACAATATCTATTCTATTATTTGATGCTGTTATCTACAGCTCGCTGATCAGATCCAATGTTCTGTGAGCTGTAGATCTGAATGTTTTTTTCAGGGGTTCCCCGAGATCTCAAACTTTTTTTCCACTGCTCTAGAAAATGAATTTATTACTATTGTGGAAGAAGATGAAAAAACAAAACAAAAAAGCTATAATGAATAAATTTGACAATGATTAATAAAAATATTGGTTCATACACCAGTCCTGAAACAAATCAAAGTGTGTTCGCTCCACCACATGGATTAGATTTAATGTATACTAAACTCATATGTATCACATGATGGTATGTGTTTCGAGCTCCTCGTTGAGGCCATTCGGCGAAAGGGACCCCAACATATAAATTCAAAAGTTTTCTCTCCTGCAAAGGAGGGAATATCTCTCATTATCAGTAAGTGTCCCCTTTGGAATTGCCTCAATGGCC
This sequence comes from Glandirana rugosa, assembly GCA_018402905.1. NCBI lineage: Eukaryota > Metazoa > Chordata > Amphibia > Anura > Ranidae > Glandirana > Glandirana rugosa. Next base: position 1,544,446 of record BLSH010275467.1, on the reverse strand, counting down.
AATACCTCCAGGCATTTGATGTCTTGGAGGAAATGGCGTGGGGCACTGTATTTGTCACATCTCTTTTTGATAAATACGGTGCTCCCCAACTCTGGTCTGCAACGCCCGTATTATGTGACCTACATACAGAAAGCTGCAAGGGCACCGAAGGATGTAGATAACGAAATTGGTCGAGCAGGTGATGAACTGTGTGATCCGAAACGCGGTGTCTTAATTGGTGACAATTTCAGAACGCCCGTGGGTCACGAATTGGCAAGTAAGGCAACATCTTTTTCGACACTGGAAGATGCCATATAAGCCCCAGTGTCGAATAGAGGTCTTTTCTTGGACTTTTGTAACTTGCTAGGAGCAAGAATATTTTTAATGGTATGTGTTTTTCTGAAGGTAATTTGAATATTGGGAGGTAGCAGGGGCGCTAATTGTTGATAAAGTAGAATGATCGTATAATGTTTGTAAATGATTTTAGAAATAGATTTATGCTTAGTGTTAAAGGTAGACACAAATCTGGTGGTATTAGCTATTTGTCTATTGAATTGTTAGTGTAAACAGCGCCTCTTCCAAAATTAAAAAAAATATAATTAAAAATAAAGAGAATATTGGTTTTTATTGGTGTTCAGAAGCGCTGCCCATTCTATTGCATCTATTTGTCTATTGACCCTAGTCTTCGGCTTTACTACTGGATTCATATGGGAAGAAAAAGCTTCTTGGAAAAGATCTGCAGGATACATTTTTTTAGCATGAGTTTACCTTGGGAGATGTAATAATCCAGTTTGGAACAGTTCCTCCTTAATCTATGGAACTGTCCATTCGGGATATTACTCTTCCAAACAGGGTGGTGGCAACGGGCGAAATGGAGGTAAGAATTACCACTTGTGGGTGTTTTTTAACTTCCGCACGTGAATACAGAAGCAAATTGGCACCAAGGAATGTCGGGAATGTACACTGAACCGTGCACAAGTTTCTCAGTGTTCAATCTAAACCAGTTTCCAGGCAGATATGAGTGCTTTATTGCACAAGATACAGAAGTGTTTTTCTCTCACCTCCAGCATGGAAACATCAATGATTGGGACAGATTCATGTACCTCTCTGGAACAGGTACATGTATCTGTCTTAAGAGGGGACAGAACTGATGTCTGAGTGTTGATGCTGGAGGAGTTTTGTAGTAGGGTGGGCGGCGCTTGATGGGGAACTTCAGATCCAGCTTGCTTGTGATTGACAGCATATGGTAGTGGTTTGTGATGAGGCCTTTTTTAATTGGCCACTTGTCAATTCTCGAGGGCTTTGTTCAGTAAGTTAAAGGCATAAAAGAGAATAAACATCTGCTTGCCTGCGCTACAAACTAAATTTGTTTCAGTTCCTGACTAACAGGGTTTCCCCTAATGCGTTCCCCAACACAACTAGGCTAACTTACAATTTTTTAGTTTTCAGTCAGCTTTTTCACCCAGAAGCAGGCTCTCTCAGCAGATGGAGTGAAAGAGAAAGCCCTGAGCATTAGTCAGGTCACATATAAAAAGGCCTGTGGAGAGCCTGAGACTAATCAATGACTTAACTGGTAAGGTGAGGACCTAGGGATGAAAACGTTATCCCATCCAAAGTTCTACAATTCCTCTGGGTTTCTGTAGCCAGACAAAAACTAAAGAAAAAACAAAAAGTTTGTTTTCGAAAAATATCAGATGCAAACCCCTTACCATGTATTAGGCTTCACATGTGTGATTTGGATGTGTTTTAAACCGCATCCAATTCGCATGACATGTGAATGGGACTGGTTCTCAATGGAGTCAGTTCACACATGTCCATGGCGGTCGCGGTGCAGTTTCAAAAAGGGTCCTGTGCATTTTTGGGTCCGATGCAGGTGTGAATTCAGGCAAAAATTTACACCTGAATTGCACCTGAACCAGTGAACATTAACGCACTGGATCCCTGCCTGCAAATCGCAGCCGCACATATGTGAACTCGGCCATAGTGTGAAACCTGGATGACATGCACACCACCAACAGTTCTTCCACGCAATGCTTTACTATGCATTGATCAGCAATAACATTATGACCACCCACCTAATACTGAGTAAGTTCCCTTATTGCCACAAAAACAGTCCTGATCCGTAGAGGAATGAACACCATAAGATCTCTGAAGGTATACTGTGTTATCTGGCACCAAGCCGCCAGTAACAAATCCTTTAAGTCCTGTATGTTGCGAGGTGCAACTTCCACGGATCAGGCTTGTTTTTACAGCACATCCCACAGGTGCTCAATCTAGAGAATTTGGAGGCCAAGTCATCACCTTAAACTTCTTGTGTTTCTCAAACCATTCTTGAACCAATTTTGCAGTGTGGCAGGGTGCAGTATCCTCCTGCAAAAAAAGGCCACTGCCATCAGGGAACATGGTTTCCATTAAGGGATGTCATTGGTTGTCAACAATGTTTAGGTAGGTGGTACTTGTTAAGTAACATCCACATGAATGGCAGGACCCAAGCAGAACAATGCCCAAAGCATCACACTGCCTCCACCGGCTTTCCTTCTTCCCATCATACATCCCTGTCAACTCTTCCCCAAGTAAATAGCACGCACTTGGCCATCCACATGATGTAAAATAAAATGTGATTCATCAGACAAGGCCACCTTCTTCCATTGCTCTGTGGTCCAGTTCTGATACTAATGTGCCCATTGTAGGTGCTTTTGGCTGTGCACATGGCTCAGCAGCTGCATAGCCCCATACACGACAAACTGTGATGCTCATTTTTTTCTGCTTTCAACACATTAACTTCAGGAACAACATGTTCACTTGCCTAATATATCCCACCCACTTTCAAATGCCATTATAATGACATAATCAATGTTTTTCACTTAAGCGTCCAGTGCTCATAATGTTATGACTGGTGTATATAGTATGTTTGTGTGTGCAGCACTCCCCCCTAGTGGTATAAGTCTACACTTTATATCTTGGGCAGATGTACCTGCCATCCTGCACGCAACCAGGCATCTTTACCTGCCTGCTGTCACATATATAAATAATAAAACTCACCGGCCACTTTATTAGGTACACCTGTTCAATTGCTTGGCAACACAAATTGCTAATCAGCCAATCACATGGCAACAACTCCGTGCATTTAAGCATCTAGATGTGGTAAAGATGACTTGCTGAAGTTAAAACCAAGCATCAGAATGGGGAAGAAAGGGGATTTATGTGACTTTGAACATGGTATGGTTGTTGGTGCCAGACAGGCTGCTCTGAGTATTTTGAAAACTGCTGTTCTACTAGGGTTTTCACACACAACCACCTCTAGGGTTTAAAGAGAATGGTCTGAAAAAGAGAAAATATCTAGTGAGCGGCAGTTGTGTGGACAAAAAATGCCTTGTTGATCTCAGAGGTCAGAGGAGAATGGGCAGACTGGTTCGAGATGATAGAAAGGCAACAGTAGCTCAAATAACCTCTCGTTACAGCCAAGGTATGCAGAATACCATCTCTGAACGCGCAACACATTGAACCTTAAAGCAGATGGGCCACAGCAGCTGAAGACCACACCGGGTGCCACTCCTGTCAGCAAAGAACAGGAAACTGTGGCTATAATTCGCAAAGGCTCACCAAAATTGGACAATAGAAGATTGAAAAAACGTTGCCTGGTCTGATGCGTCTCGATTTCAGCTGCAATATTTGAGTTGTAGGGTCAAAATTTGGCATAAACAACCTTTAGCTCTGCGTAGTCTGGTCCGTTGCAAAAAAGTTAGAAGATAACAGGTTAAAACCACTCGGAAACGCTTAATATCGGTGTCAAAGGACAAGAAACGACTGTCCTCACCGTGGGCCACACCAGAAGTCGACGACACCGGGTAGACGAAATTCCAAGTTACACAACGCGCAAGTCTCTACCATAAGACGTATGGAACCGACATTGCTCTCCAATAAACTCGATGACAACGGAAAGATAGTAGAGCTTGGTCAGACGGGTAAGAGGAGACTGGAGACTCTAGTTGTTCCGTAAAAAACAGGTGTGTTGACGGCGAGTGA
>BLSH010275467.1:1473830-1486389 GCA_018402905.1 Glandirana rugosa | reverse complement strand
CATTTCTCCCCACTTCCAGTGCGGTTGACAGCAAACACCAGGACAAAATAGAGAGAGACGAATTCTCCTCACTGGTGACAGACAGGGGTTTTAATCCTTCCTTAAACTATAAAAATGTAGATATACAGTACTTTAGTTATTTCCCTTGTTGGTTGTTGCTGAAAATTAGTTTTTGACTTCAAATTTTCATATTCTGTTTGGAATACATCATCGAGTCTGGTGCTTTCTAAATGTAGGTACAGACATAAGAAATTGTTTAGGGAAGTAGTTAATCGACAATAATTTCTGGGCAATTCTTATTTTCCCCTAAGATTTTTATGGACCACCCCTCCCCATTATAGACACATATATGCAATTCTGTCTAATTCCTGATGCAATTTCTACAATTCTATTTAAATTTAATAGATGGTATATTCAGGTTTTAAGATGTGTGGCTTGTTTTAGTAAAGGCAACGCCTTTCAAAATGTTGCAGAAGTGTGTTTTTTGATACATAGGGGTTTATTTACTAAAGGCAAATAGGTTGCTCACTTTGCCTGGAAATTTTCATTTAGCTTTAAAGTGGTTGCCAACTCATGACAACCACTTTAACCTACAGGTAAGCCTATGAGAAGGCTTACCTGTAGGTTCCCTGCATATCTCCTAAACGTGCACGGTTTAGGAGATATACAGAATACTTGCATGTGCCAACGTCATCGGGCACATGCGCAGTGAAGAAATGGCCTCCGTGTAAGTATAACATGTTGAATACAACTTAAAAACAAAAAGTCCCGCGCTCGCCCAAATAGATATATATGATAAATGGAAAGAAATCTAAAAGGAACAAATGACTATTGGCAGCTCGCACAACAAAGAGATCAATTTGTATAGGTCACATGGCAGTAAAATAGCAGCGCCAGGAATGTATCAATAGTCCAAAGTCTAAATATAAAAATATACAGGAATGGTAAATGGTAAGTATCCAAGATGCACCACCATAAACAAGGTGTGACGGGTGAATGTTCGGTAGTTGCAGCTCCTGTATGAAAGGAATGAGTTTCCAGTTAGCCCAGTAGCCTATTTTTCCTACCGGAGTGACCTACATCGACCTATCCGCAGTGATTTGTGGATGAGTGAGCCCACACAGAGGATACGTGGGTTATGCTGAAGACGTCAGTCCCTGGATACCCTTTGCCATTTTTTTTACCAGAAACTGCAGTGATCTATGGATGAGTGAGCCCACACGGAGGATACGTCGGTTATGCTGAGGACGTCGGTTCCTGGATACTTTTTGTCATATATCTACCAGAATCTGGTAAGCGCATACCCCTCATTCTTTTGGAGGATTCTTCTCTTTTTTCTCCTTATCAGCGAAGTTTTCATATTTGAACAAATTGCATACTTGTTTATGGTGGTGCATCTTGGATACTTACCATTTACCATTCCTGTATATTTTTATATTTAGACTTTGGACTATTGATACATTCCTGGCGCTGCTATTTTACTGCCAAGTATAACATGTTGTTTTAATAAAGCAAAAAAACAAAGCTTTAAGTGTTGTGCAATTTTATTTTTTTATTATATACATTTTTTGCTTAAAACTTTTTTTTCTTGACTGCTAGTATAACCTTCTGACTGAATGATAGGATAGAATGTTGCTTGGTTTTTCCAGTGGCAGACACTTTTTTTTTTTATCGTGGCACACAAATGCTTGGCTCTGGAGGGTAGTAATGATCAGACATATGTTTTACTGAACATTTAGTTAAAGATGTAGGACCGCATCAAGGGAGTTATCTGACTGGGCGATGGTTAAGACTGGCAGTGAGGCTAACAAGCTCTGAATTGCAGTTCAGTAATAGTACAATGCTTGTTTAAATATCAGCCACATTTTATTAGTATCAGTATGTAATTAGCAAGGAAATGTAGCCTGAAAGGAAAAGAATGGCACCGCTATTTTCAGCACTGGACAGCTCATGAAAATTAGTGTGCAGAAACATTATGGCTATGGGGAAATCTGTTAAAAACCAATCATAAAATATTCTCTTGATTCAGCTATTCTTGTGATTTATTTGCTGCCTTCTAATTGTGGAACAGTGAAGCTGAACTAGTTTAGCTTCACTTTTAGTGATGTCAGGGCTCTGATAATTATACGGCTTGTGAGTCTTGGCAGTTCCAGAGACTTTTTAGATAGGAGTAACACAATACTTTTTTATGGTCAGCATAGCCAAAATTGACAATTAAGTTTTGCACTTCGGGTCTAGTATGGATGTTAAGAGGACCCACACACAAAAAAAATGGCCTGGGGTCCTTCCCAAAATCCATACCAGACCTTTATCTTGGGCTGGGATTGTGGGATAGAGGCCCTTGTCCTCAACGAGTGCCTCCCACACTTTTTGTATATATTTCATATGAATACATTTGGTATTCAGACTATGAGTAAGCGCCCGTAGAGGGGTCAGTCTACACTTTTATCTGCACTGTATGTATGAAGTCATAATACATACTCTACAATTGCATTGCATACTGAGCCTGCACCCATGAGAGTGGGGAAAGGTAACTACCTGGGACAATCCTTTGGAGCTGACTAATACCTCTGCCTCCCATTGTTGCCTGGTTTGCCCGGGGGGGGGTGTTTACGCGCTCATCCTCCTCCTTTCTTTGCCTGCTTGGCTGCATGCTCCGATAAGGTTCTGGTACCCCATACCATTCTTTTAAATGTCTTTTGTTTACATTCTGCTGTCAGCAGGTAATCTGGCCCCTTAACAACATCCGTTGACTGATTCCTGCTAGTTGTTAGGACCCTGGCGTGGGTAAAACACACATTAAAAACGTATGAAATACGTACCAAGTCGCACTGAAGCTGCACTACAAAATCACAGTGAATATCAAATCAAAATCGCACTGCACTAATTTGTGCCTAGCCCTGCTTGACAATTTGCTTCAACTGTAATAGCAGATCAGAGACTTCTCTACTGTAACCTCAGTTGTAGCAGATGTGAAAACTAAAAAAAAAAAAAAAAAGTATTTTGTTTAGTAAAACTAGCCATTTTTAAAATTGCTGTCCAACTAGAAAAAAACATTTTTTTATTATTATTTTTTACATATTTTTGGTTTTAAAGAGTAAATTAAATAATTGTTTAAATATAATACCACCAAAATAGTTCTGAAAGAAAATATATTTGTATCCTATGCGGTCATAGGTAATGATAAAGTTATTGCCTAATGGAAAGGCCCAAAGCGAACATTCGGCATTGGCAAAAAGGAAATTAACAGATGCTCTCCTATTTCACTCACTAGCACCGAAGCTGTTAATGGGTTTAAGAATTAAATCAGTTTGAAAGAGGTTAGTGAGTGTTCTACATACTGTATTTTATATATTTGTAATAAATCTGCTACATTAGTACTTTGCCCTGCATAACAGTTTTGGGCAGGATGTATTTAATCAGTGGTGACAACTTCTAAAAATATTAAGGTAGCTCTACTCAATCCTGATGACAGAGCCTAAAATCACTTACTCTACTTCAAACTCCGAAAACGAATATGTGATACATTAGTAAGAGACAGGTTGTCAAAAGAAGTGCAACATCTGATCAGTCAAAATCCAAGTTTGTAAATTGTCTTTGTCCTTTTGTGTCTAAAATCAGACAGCATGTTATCATCAGCACATTGTGCAAACAGTGCCCCAGGGAGACAGATGTGCCAACAGACGCTGAATACTGGAGAATTTGATCCTATAACTTGAAGAATGCATGGTATATTTAATAAAAGATTGAAAATTACGTTTTTTTAAATTTTTAAATTTTTCTCATACACATCTTTACATGTGATGAGCATTTTTTGTTTCTGAACTTATTTTCATCTTTTTTGTGCTCCTTTTCAATATTTTTTTCACACATTTTACATTTTTAAAGTTTTTTTTTACTATTGTAGCTCTCTGCAACTTCAAGTGAGAGAAATGTACAGCCTGCGCCACACTTCTGGTTCCCTGCTGCATTCGAACAGTGTCTGTGATAGACACCAGTACTTTTGTTGTGCTTCCGCCCCATCCTCTGCTGTGCCACAGCAGTGATGACGTGGCAGCTGCGCTTAGCACAAGTCGTGAATAGCACAGCGGTAGGAGAGGTTTTTGATGGGGTAGAGAAGGGAACATTTGCTGGATTGTATTGCAGGATGTGTCTTCATAGGGCAGATTTTCCTTAGTTTCCTCTGCTATCTCAGTAACGATTTGGTGGGTCCTTGCCCTTCTCTTCTTCACATGGCAGAAAGAGGACAGAATTCTCAGCCTTAGTGGGATGCTGACAGTGAAAAAAAAAAAACTGACATCAGTTTTAATCCTTTAAGGGCCCTTTCACACAGGTGGACTCTGTTTGCTCAGCAGGGGAACTGTCCACTGATCCCTGCTGAGCAGGCAGTTAATAGGTCAATGTCCGCTCCACTTATGCAGAGCAGAGATGGACACAGCCAGCTTACCTCTATGGGCAGTTGGATGTAAACGGACTGCCTGTCAGTTAACATCCAACTCTCACCCGATCTGATCTGCCAGTAGGGTGTGGAACGGATCCCCCATCCGTCTGTTTCTAGCGGACAGGATCTGATGCTGGCGGGCGTAAAGACATATGTCAATTTTACTTTCACCGCTCCATAGATGACAATGGGTGGCCTGATCGGGTCCCCCTAAAAAACTATTAGAGGGACCCGATCGCCCATGTGAAATGGCCCTTATTCTTTGTCTAATACAAGCTATACAAATATTAAGATTTTCCTGCCATCAGAATATACTGATCAGTGCTGCTAGCTGTAACTTGTGGCGCTGATCGAGCGGGAAAAAAAACTGAACCAACTGAATTTTTATGCATGTATGGCCTGCTTTAATCAGGAGCACAGGACTGTCTCTAAATTTAAGCTGTCAACATAGATTATTAAATTTGCTGCAAAATTTTTCAACCAAACCACCAATTCCTAGGGAGGGTTATGCTTATTCTATTGCCATACAAGGGGAAGATTATCTTAGAACTAGAAATACTTTTACCATGTATGATAATGGGGTCAATTCACTAGGAGGAAAATAACGGGCAATAAAATGCAGTAAAATAACGGTAAATCAGTTTTGAAAGGGCAATTCACTAAGAATGTTGTGGTAAATAACGAATATGATATCTGTTCAATTGAGCGGTAATTTCCATATTTTTTTCATGTGGTAATTTACTGCATTGTGCTGGTGGCTAATGAACGGGCCAGGAAACCGTCCTCAACAGCGGATGATGGTTCCCTGCTGACAGCTGAATGTTAAGAAAAACATGCCAACAATTAAAAAAAGCAGTGTGGAGTCCCCCCCATCACCTTGTCATGGGGACAAGGTGCTTTGTGGTGGGGGGGTGCCCCTTGTTGAGGGCATGTGGCCTGGTATGGTTCAGGAGGTGGGGGGGCCTCTTGCTTGGCCCCCCTCTTCCCTGACTTGCCAGGCTGCATGCTCGGCTAAGGGTCTGGTATGGATTTTGGGGGGGGATACCACACTTAATTTTTTTTTTAATATATATATATTTTTGTTTTAATTTTTTTGGCGTGGGGTTCCCTGTAAAATCCATACCAGACCTGAAGGTATGTTTTTTTTTTTTTTGTTTTTTTTTTTTGTTTTTTTACATTCAGCTTTCAGCAGGGAACCCTCTGACAGCTGAGTCATCCATTGTTAAGAACTCGGGGAACAGCTTCCCGGCCTGCTCCTTAGTAACCAGGGTGTATGTGACAAATACCGCATGTGATGCCGCCAGCAAAACCCTGGTGATAAATATTGCATTTTTTTTTTTTACTCTCTGTTCTGTTTATGAATTGGACTTGAGAGCTTACGCGTGTTTTTTTGACAATATTTACCGGCACTATTTATTTATTTATTTTTGTGAATTTGACTTTATTTACCGCATGCAATAATTTATGCAAATTAGTCGTGTGACCATACTATCACATACAGTAAATGTTAGTGAATTGACACCAATGTACCATACCATGAGCGGTTACCTAATTTTAGCCTAATGTGATTGATTGTAAGTAAACAAATGTCTGTGTCCAGTATTAATAAACAGGCTAGGCAATATTACAGTAATGTCTGTGTTCTGCCTCCACAGCCAAGGGAATATAAAAGTCAACTGGCTTGCTTGAACTGTTTATTGCATGCAGGAAGCGTATCCCTTATGATTATTCTGACCTCACAAATTATATTTATATGATGATATTGTTGCTCATAAAATGATATGAATGTTTGTTCAGTTTAGTACAACATTACAAATTTTCCCTGCTAGCTCTTGTCTGTTTTATGGTCCACTTTTATTTAATCATTATAAATGAAATGGAGCGGATATTCCCAGTGCAGAGGTTTTGGAGAACCTCATCCAGCACCTGTGATATGGGGGAGTTCGTAGCCATTACTAGGATTGCAGCTCTTTATTTTATATGTTTTTCCATTGTCTTTACGAGAAAAGTGCTGACCTTTCTGTTGTATCAGGGAAACGTTTTGAGTTAATGGTTTTATTTAACACGCGTTCATTGCGTTCAGCCAAGGGTGCTGTCCCGGATTAAAAGTCCAAGCCATTGTGTGCCCGAAATGCACATAAATACTGTCATGTAGATAAGAGTAAATAGAATGCTTATGAAATGTGGTCCTGTATGTAGTGCAAGTAATATATTTATCTGTTAAACTGGAGGATTTGTTCCTGCAATTCATAGCCCTTTTTTCTAAATATAGAAAGGCTTTATTACTTCGCTACCTCGCCCTACCCTAGCATCACCTGTTCACATCTCATGGACAGCAGGGTTAAAATTGGCATAAAATGGCACAAACAAAATTATCCCTACTACTTATAATGAATTTTTTTTTTTAAATAAATTTAATGAAGTTTACACGGGTTAAGGTACAGGGGTGTGGGGGTCTAATTCACTTGTAATTGAAGTAAAAAATTATGGTCATTTCAATACCATTCAGCACATCTAATATTAATGAGTTCCATAAACTATTACTGGCGTTTCATCTTGACCATTAGTTAGAGCTTGTTGGCTTTCATTCAGAAACCGAAAGTATAGTTATATGTGAGAGGACATATATTAAAGTGTTACTAAACCCAGGACCCTGCATTCTATTAATCTGGCCTCCCACAGTACACAGAACATGGAAATGCAATTATTTTAGTAAATATAAACTGCTAAATACATTTTCTCTTTAGCAGTATATAGCAGTCATGTGACTATCAGTGTCTGGTTAAAGCTTGTAGGAGGAGTTTTCATTCTGCACTGGCTGTCCTATCAGGATGCAGGACCCCTGACCTTCTGTCTGGACAGTGCTGATTGGCCCTGTGCTGATCACATACACCACCCAAGAAAAAAAAAACCCTCTAGCAATACACACCAAACTGAGCATGTGCAGCCTGACTCCAGTAACTTATCCTGACATGTTTTGGAGACAATGCAACAAGGGGAGGATCAGAGAAGACCGGCTAAAACTGTCTTTTTACACAATGCAATGGATTAACCCCCTAGGTTCCGCAGTGAGTCTAACAAGCATGCTTTATTGCATATACAGACTGATTTTACTGTTGTGGGTTTAGTGACACTTTAAATGGTCAGTCCTCTTAAAACTGATATTAGTCTTTGGTAGGTGCTAGAGAGTTTTGCCACTTCACAGTTTTCCATATGTACAATTTTCCATATGTTTCACAATAAAAAGTAGTTCCCATGTGTATCAAAATATAACCATATTCTGACACGTTTGTGCAGTAAAACTGCTATTAAAACACCTCTTAAAAATAAATGATTTCCTTAATTATGCTATGGTGGTAATTGGGGTTGATTTACTAAAACTGGAGAGTGTAAAGTCTGGTGCAGCTCTGCATAGAAACCAATCAGCTGCCAGTTTTTTTTTTTTTGTCAATGCTTTCTTGAACAAGCTGAAGTTAGAAGCTGATTTGCTACCATACACAACTGCAGCAGATTTTGCACTCTCCAGTTTTAGTACATCAACCCCAATGACCCCTCATAACCTCATTAGGGAAAGTGTTTACTTTTAGAGTGTTTTAATAGCAGTTTTAATGCACAGATGGGTCAGAATCAAGTTATATTTTGATGCACTTGGGAACTACTATTTAGGCCTCATGCCGCACATTGGCACATGATCGGCGGCTCTCCTGACGGGGGGGGGGGGGGGGGAGGTCTGCACTGATTGATTATCAGTTCAGCCCCCCCCAGGGATTCCCATCCAGGATCACCGGGTATGCCCACCCAGGGCCACCAGGGATGCCCACCGCAGGGGACCACCAGGTATGCCAATCAATGCCCAATAGGGATGGCACTCGGTGCCCATCAGTGATGCCTGCCAGCGCCTCCTGATCAGTGCTGCCTAACAGTGCCATCTATCAGTGCCACCTATCGGTGCGCACCAGTGCCACCTATCGGTGCCACCTCTGAGTGTCCATTAGTGCCGCCTATGAGTGCCCATCAGTGCTGCATATAGGTGCCTCATCAGCAGTGCCCATCAGTGCCACCTCATCAGTAAAGGAGAAAACTTACTTATTTGCAAAGTTTTGTAACAAAGAAAAACTTTTCTTTTTCAAAATTTTCGGTCTTTTATTTTTTTTGTAGTGCAAAGAATAAAAACCCCAGCGCTGATCAAATACCACCGCGCAATTTTCATTCAAAGTATGACAGCGATGAAGGCTGAAAATTGGTCTGGGCAGGAAGAGGGGAAAGTGCCTCTCCATGTTATTCTGTGTGTCCATGCGCACATAGGCTTTTAGGAGCTTTTAGTGGCATAGCAATTTCAAGCTGCAAAAAACCCCAGGCCCAGCGTGTTAAGAAACCAGCGTTACAGCTGGAAAAACGTCTGTCGCTGCTAAACGTGTGTTAACGCTATATACAGAGTTAAGCCGCATCAAGAATTTTTAAGCTGTACTTATGTGATTTGGGAGTGGAAAATAGAAGAGGGCAGTGTTCTTTAACCACATCAGTACCGGGCACGAAACCCCCTTCCTGTCCAGGCCATTTTTCAGCTTTCAGCGCTGTCACACTTTGAATGACAATTACTCAGTCATGCAACACTGTACCCATATGAAATTTGCGTCCTTTTTTTCACACAAATAGAGCTTTCTTTTGGTGGTATTTAATAACCGCTGGGTTTTTTAATTTTTGTGCTATAAATAAAAAATGATTGAAAATTTTGTGAAAAAATGCTTTTTTCTTTATTTCTGTCAAAAAATTTAGCAAATTAGTCATTTTTCTTCATAAATTTTGGCCAAAATTTATGCTGCTACCTATTTTTGGTAAAAATAACCCAAATAAGTGTATATTATTTGGTCCTTGTGAAAGTTATAGAGTCTACAAACTATGTTGTCAATCATTGAAAATTGATCACACCTGATCACACCTGATATACCGAAGGCCTATCTAATTTCTTGAGACCCTAAGGATGGGTTCACACTGGAGCGGCGCGACTCCGCGGCCAGTTCACATCTAGGCGAATTGTCAGGCGACTGGAGTCGCCTGACAATTCGCCTCAATGCTGTGCAAATGGGACCGTTCTAATAGGAGCGAATCGCTTCGCTCCGCCTTAGAAAAATGGTCCCTGCACTATTTTCAGGGCGATCTCAGGCGGCTTGCATTGACTTCTATGATAGAAGTCTCCTCGCAAGCCGCCTGAGATCGCGGGTGGGTGTGAACCCAGCCTTACAAGTCAAGAAAGTACAAATACCCCCCAAATGACCCCTTTTTGGAAAGTAGACATTCCAAGGTATTTAGTAAGTTACATGGTGAGTTCTTTGAAGTTGTCATTTTTTCCCACAATTCTTTGTAAAATGAAGATAATTTTTTTTTTTTACAAAATTGTCATATTAATACGTTATTTCTCACATGGCATATGCATACTTGCAACTACACCCCAAAACACATTCTGCTACTCCTGAGTATGGCAATATCACATGTCTGAGACTTTTTCACAGCCTGGTCACATACACAGGCCCAACGTGCAGGAAGCACCATCAGGTATTCAAGGGACATAAATTACACATCTAATATCATGACGACCTATCGCACTTTTGAAGGCCCCGTAGCATCAGGACAAAAGAATTCCCCTCAAAATGACCCCATTTTGGAAAGCAAACACCCCAAGGTATAATATATAAGGCATAATGAGTCTTTTGAACGGTTCATTTTTTTTACAGACGTTTTTGGAAAATGTGGAAAAAAAATGAAATTACAAAACCCGGAGTAAACAAAAAATTTGTTTTCTCCATCCGTCCGAAAAAACAAATTCTGGTGCCCCTCACATATGTGAGACCCCTGTGTACTACTGTAGCAGGGCAATAGATCAGTCCAAGTGGTAGGCAAAAGCATAATCGATAACAGGCCAGGGTCAGTTCACGTGCAAGCAGTCCAAACGTTAGGCAGAAGCATAGTCAAAAAACAAGCCAGGGTCAGTTCACGTGGAAGGAAGTGGCATGGTTATTTGGGGAAGCAGGAAAATGGTCAGCATATAAAAATTGGGGAATATATGGGCTAATATTTTATGGAAGTGTGGTACACTCTGAAGCATTCACCAATGCAAAGGCCAGGTTCGGAGGGACAATGGAAGCTAGCATCTTTGCAGAATCCTCTCTTGCTGCATACTCTACATCTTTTTTGGCGTCTTCGGCCTGTTTCAGATGGGGGGATCGGGTCCGGGAAGTGGCGCTCATGAAGTCGGCTAACCGCATCAGAGTGAAGGTTTTCTGGGGGGGGGGGGCTTTCTGGATAAATGAGGGACGTGACAGTTTCTTTTATGAATTTTAGGAAGGGGGCGGGGTTTTCTGTGGATTTACAGAAGATTATATAGGCATTATACATGGCCAAATGAATTAGATAAAGGGCTAACTTCTTGTACCAAAACCGGGACCTCCTTATTGCCAAATACGGTTGAATCATTTGGTCATTATAATCCACCCCCCATGTAGAGATTATAATCTTGGACGCAGGTTGGCTTTTGAATGGGGCCTCTTCTTCTCGGAACCTCGACAGTGGTGTCGTCATGGATGGTGGACATCATGTGAACATTTTGGTTGTCCTTCCACGTCAAGTTACATCGCAACGTTGCTTTTTCCCCCTTTCGCAATTTCTTGTTCACTATAGATTGCGGGAAGCCCTTCCTATTCTTTCTTATTGTTCCACAGGCCAGGGTTTTAACAATGTAAAGGTGTTTGAAAAGAGGCAAACTGCTGTAAAAGTTGTCCAGATATATATGGTATCCTTTGTTGAGCAGTGGGTAGGCCAGGTCCCATACGATTTTTCCAGCTGTGCCCATGTAGGTCGGGCACTCAGGGGGCTGGAGCTGGGAATCTCTTCCTTCATATATGCGGAATGCATACAAAGTTTATATAATTTAACGCCGTATTTGGCTTTTTTGCTAGGAATATACTGCTTTGTTCCTAGCCGGCCTGAAAAGGGTACCAGGGACTCATCAACACAAATATGTTGCTCGGGGTCATATAATTCTGAAAATTGCTGGGATAAAAAATGTATGAGTGGGCGAATTTTATTTAATTCATCGTAATTTGGATGATTACGGGGAGGGCACTGCGTGTTGTCGCTGAAATGACGGAACCGCATTATCATTTTGTATCGGGACCTGGACATTGCGGAAGAATAAATGGCCATGTGGTGGATGGGGTGGGTGGACAAGTAAGCATTTAGTTCATTTTTTTTTGTAATCCCCATGTTTATGGTGAGGCCCATAAACAATTTGAATTCTTGCAATGTGACATCTCTCCATTCAAATGGACGGGCATATGTGGATTGGGGGTTGTTTAAAATAAATTGCTGGGCATATAAATTGGCCTGGTCCACGATCATCTGAAGAAAATTGTCGGGCAAAAATAGAGAAAAAAAATCAATTTCTTGGAAATTGTGGACATTGACCTGCACACCTGGCTGTGCGATGAAAGGGGGAATTCTTGCTGCTCCCGAGCTGGAAGGCAGCCATGTTGGGTTGGCAAGACCTTCTGGGAGGTTTCTAGCAGCCCTGGCTCTTGGGGGACGTGATGTGGCAGCACTTGTACTGGGCATTTGTTCCCGGGGCCTATCGCTGGCGGCAGCGCTGGTACTGGGCCTCGGAATGTGATCATGGTTGCTAGCGGCAGCACTGGTACTTGGCCTGGCAATGTGATCCTGGTTCCTGGTGGCTGCCTGGTTTCCAGAGTGCCGTGCCCTTTTAGGAGGAGGAACCCATTCTTCCTCCGATTCATCTTCTGATCGTCCAGTTACAGGTGTTAAAGGTTCTTTAACTAAAAAAAAGAGATAAAAACGGGCTGTTAAAAGAAGTCTACTAGCACCTGGTCCGGTTAAATATACGGGTCGTTAAATAAAATTTGTTGGGGGTTAGGTGTATACGGGCAGGTAAACTTACCTCTCTACAGTGTAACGTTCTTAAGTTTAACAAATACCCGGAGTGGTATTTGTACCCCTAATGTTTTTTTTTACTTGATTTACGAATGAACAGGTGGGTGGGGTAGGTGGTGTACCGGTAAATAAGAAGGCGTTACAGGTCCAGGGCTATGTTTTACTATTACGCCAAGG
>BLSH010275467.1:1446550-1462834 GCA_018402905.1 Glandirana rugosa | reverse complement strand
AGAGAGAGAGAGAGAGAGAGAGAGAGAGAGAGAGAGAGAGAGGGTCCTGATTCCTCTATATAGATCTTTAAGCCGAGCATAGGTGGAGCGATTTCTCTAATGCAACTACGGGTTGCAGGAAAGAAAACCTCATAATTCCCCCATCGGCGCAATCAGTGTTGATGGGGGAATCCCTCCCACTGAGTGCCCTTCCCTGAGTGGTGGGGGGAGCCATCCACTCTGGGATAACACAGTTATTATTACTAGCAGCTATAACAGCTGCTAGCAATAATTGCATGTAAAATCCGACAGGCTGATTGTACCCAAGTTGATCAATCAATTTAGGCACAGTCAACAATAAGTGGATTCAGATATGCTTGGGACAAACCTCTATAATAATCATACAAAAAAAGTATACGGAAAACAGGGGAAGACATGATGGACCACTTGGTCTTTTTTCTGCTGTCACTTTTCTGTGTTCCTTTGTTTGTTGCTTCACATACACCCCTATTGACAGAAACATCAGTGATGAACCAGGTGCACATTTTTATGCAGTGCTATACAGAATGTAGTCCAAGAGATCATGGCAGTATGTGCCAGTGGGCAGCCTAAAGGGAAAAAGCTGGGGAGCCTATAGTAGGGCAGTTCAAGTGATTCAGGCTTCCCGACCGAATGAGGCTGAAGAAGTTAAACATTTTCTCACAAAAAAAAGTAAAGGTTCACTTCAGTTATCCAATCGTATGCAAAAAAAAAAAGTTTAAAAATGAATTTGCATTTCACATAATTGGATAATGGGAGTAAATCTTCACTTTTTTGTGTGAACATCCCAAACTCCTTTAATAAGTTAGCCTTAATGTCTCATAACAATTCTACACAGCTGGAGATGAGTGGATTGCATCACAGTTGATTGGGCAAATCTGATTTCTTCCAAATAAACATGTCTAATCACCTGATCTCTGGAGGATTCATATTTTTATTAATCCTGGGGAATCGATAATTGTACAAAGTGGGGGAATTGATATTATACCTAGCTGTAAGGCCTGATACACACGGACGTTTTTTGACGCCGGCGTTTTCTGGCGTTTTTTGCAGCTCTCCATGTTAGTCAATGGCCCCATAAAAACGTCGGCGTTTCTGAGCTGTAGGTGGCGTCGGCGTTAGTGAGCAGAAAGTAGAACCCATGGCCATCGCGTTCTGAGGCTGTAACATTTTGACGTTTTTTGACGCCGACGCCAACAAACGCCAACTAACGCCAACAAACGCCACCTAATATTGTACCGGCGTTTTCCGGCGTTTTTTGACGCCGACGTTTTTAGGTTGAAAAATAGCAGAGGGATGATTTTTTTAAAAAAACGCCTATTGACGCCGACGCTCACTAACACTCAAAAACGCCAATGCATAACGCCGAAAAACGTTGACTTTTTTTCCTTGACGTCGGACCTGACGTTTTGTTTATTTTTTTAGATACGTCCGTGTGTATGAGGCCTAAAAATCACGGTTTGCCTCAAAGTATCCAGTTCACTTTACTTGGATTCATTTTCTAATCCTTTACTAGATCTTTGTTAGCAGTGTATTAAAAGGTAAACATTTGGATTAAAAAAATAATAATGATTTTATTCTTATTGACCAATCAGAATCCATCTGTCTGTGTTTAAAAAAAATCTTTAGGTAATGAAAGCATCTGGTTGGCTGCAAGGTTTACTTTTTTGTGTATATGTGCCCCTTTTTTACCAGTACCAAAACTATTTTGGAATTTGTGTGAAACATTTGTGGTTCTTTTAATGTCTTTTTTTAATGTCTGTTTTTAAGAATATTTTTTCGGGAGCTCTCTCTTTAGCTTCAGTTAGCATAACTGGTTGTTATGTGCCCTTGCTCACTTTTCAGACAGTGTTATGAATTCTTTATTATTGCCCATTCTTTAATTATTTTCACCTTTAACGCTCTCAAGGACAAAATGACACCATTCATTTTTACATTTTCCTTTCTCTAAACATTTTGCCCGAAGCCTAAAATAAATTGGTGGAGATAATAAAAAAAAAACTGGATACATGTTATACACTGCTTGGTAGTGGCTGAACTTTCCAGTAACAGATATCTATTGAAAAGAAATTTTTTGGGTTTTTGTGATCATTTAAAAATTTGTTTTGGTATGTTGTGCAGATAGAGACAGATATGATATCTTTTATAGAGGGTTTGCAGGGATTGATTAAATTCTAACAGCACCATTTTCCCCCAAAAATTAAATATACAGTATTGCCAAGCGGTGTATAAATGTGTGTGTATATGTATGTGTGTGTGTGTGTGTGTATATATATATATATATATATATATATAGTACTGTGCAAAAGTTTTAGGCAGTTGTCAATTGAGTACTCTCCATGATACTTTTTTTCTATTGCACTAACAAAGGTATTAGTTCAAATAAATAAAATAATTATCACGGACAGTACAGTGTTGTAAAATAAGAATGTGTTCATAAAATATATCTTTTAATTGGTTGTCTTTATCAATTTACAACATCGATACATCTTGGGGTACTAACCACAGATCTTCTGTGGATGTAGGCTGCCTCAAATCCTTCCATCCCTTCATGTCTTCAGGTAATCCCAGTCAGGCTTGATCATGAGATTAGGGCTCTGTGGGGGCCAAACCTTCATTTCAATGACTCCTTGTTCTTTTTTTTTTTTTTTTTTTTTGCTGAAGATAGTGTTAATGACATTGGTTGTATATTTGGGGTCGTTGTCCTGCTGCAGAAAAGATTCCGAGCCAATTACACACCTCCCTAATGGAATGGCACGATGGATAGGCATCTGTTTCCTGTCTAAATTGGCCCTAGTGTGTTTGCGTATATGAGTTTGGGATCGTGAGCTCCTTGAGGGCAGGGACTAATGTAAATTTGTATATTATGTAAGTGTAAATTGTCAACCCTATAAAAAGCCAGTAATAAACATATTGCACCGAGAATGGAGGCTATGATTTTTGGTAGACATAGACACTAGCAAATGTGGTATGCAGCTATTTTAAAGCATATGTCAACAGCCAAACCTTTTTTTTTTTTTTTTGTTTGTCTTTTCTTTTTGATTTTGATAGAGTGGGGAAGGATTAGATACACTGTGAATTTTTAATGCTGTCTCGTGTTTCATTTGATAGATTTCCCTGCACTTGCTGTCATAGTGACAATGGTTTTACCAGACAGGAACTAAAGGAGTGTGTGAGTTTTCCCCTACCTTATATAAATGTTGCTGTTAAAGATTTTCCCTCACTTCCTCTATAGTGAGATTGCTGTCACTGGGACAGGAAATGATAGGAGATTTGCCTAAAAAATAGCCCCAAGTAGTTATAAAACTTGACAAGGGTTCTAATTGTTCTCCACACTACCCACACTACACTATGCTCCTGGTACCCAGCATGCGGACCACCAGTTGGCTCACTGTGGCTGGCATGTCCTAGCCTGGGTACACAACCTATTGTGGCACCCCTGGACTTTGCAGAGCTACAGCACTCTCTGCATTCCAACACTTGGCACTGAAGTAAAAGCAGACATGTCAGATGGAGTTGCCTCCTCATAAGAGTACAAACTATTATAGTCCCAGCCACGTTGGGGAGAGCAGCACAGGAATGTGATCAGGTAAAGTCAAATTTCCCAGCTGCTGCATTGGTCACCAGTATGGGGGGGGGGGGACTGACAGTGACCACCAATGCGGGGGAAGCACCGCAGTGCCCACTAATGGGAGGCTGTAAAATAACTAAAAAAAAAAAAAAACACAACACTGGCCATTTGCAGCACATTTTTGAAAGCAAGGCGCGAAAAAAGAAAGTATAAGCAAATACATTTTGCAAAATCAATAAACATATTTAAAAATAAATAAATAGCTGGAAGGCTGGAGTCAGATACAAACAATTAATTTTGGGGGTTGAACGTCCATTTCAATTATTAGGTATATTTAAAGACTTCCTTGTCTTTTTTGTAGAATATATGGCTTTATACTTGGTTCATACAGAGCATTTTCTATTGTCTTTTATTTTGTAATATACAGTATGTGATGTCATCATGCAAAGTATATCTTTCAGTGCAACAAATATTAAATTGTAAAAGTTAATTGCTGTATGGCCTTGTTTCTGGCAGGGAGTTGGTTAACTTCTGCTTATCTAGCCTCAGGAAATGTAATCTAATGAGTCATGGTAGCAGCTATGCACACTGGTTAGATGGTTGGTGATTATCTTCTCTGCGTGATGGCTAACACAACTTAAGCTAAGAAATAATGATCAAAATTTGCATGGCTCCCTTGGCCGTCATTTATATACCTGAGCCTAATAAAGGAAGAATTACAGTGCCTAATGTAGGACTGAGTAGATCGATGCCAAGTGTAATAGGGGTGGGAGGGAAATCTCTGTCTGCAGATACATTTTGTCAAGCGTGTCTGCAATCACCCAGGTTTATATCCAGACTGGAAACCACCAATTTGGTGTTATCACTGACAAGTTCTACATTACAAATGATTTTATTGGGTTATTGTCATTTGTTAGGTTTGTTGTGTTCAGCAGGCTTCTGCTGATCACTTTAGACCAATTAGATAATTTCAGGGGCAAAAATAAGAGGAGACAGTCACACCAGCCAAGGCCAGAAGACTAAAATGGTAACTCAGCCAAGCCAGGGGTCAAAGCTGGGGAATTCACCTGGAACAAAGCAATACTGACACCCAGTCACAGGTTTAATCATTATATGAGAGGATGCATTGTAAAAGAATGTGAGGGCTCAAAAGAACAAGGATGAAAAACCGCAAAACATGTAGACAAGACAAAACATAGGACTCAGACATATGAGCCCTACAGGTTAGGAATATAGATATACACACGGTGCAGTTTAGGATTCACGAAGAAGAGTACATATCAAGTCCTTCTTTCAATAAAGATTGAGTACTCCTGCGCTTACCAATATTCCTTGATTATATATGTATGCAAGTATGATAAATCAAAGATGGATGGTAATATATGAGATAATACAGCAACAGCTGCTAGCACCTAGATAGCTATCCTTGGTTTTCTATCCTGTATTAAAATAAATTGTGAATATGGTGCAGTGCTGCCTTGGTAGTGTTAGAAAATCAACGTGTGTGTGCCAAAAGAAATACAACTAAATGCAATCTCATAAACCATTGGACATGCGAAGCACAAAAATCCAACAGTTATAATATGGCAACTCTGTGTTAAAACTATGTGCATGACAAAGACAGGACTGTGTGTCTCAGGGCTGGACACATAAATAGTATAGTGCACACATAATGTGAAATCAGTCCTTCTTTCTTCCCCATTTATCTCTGGTTTTGGTCTGATCTTTATACCTATAAAAAGTTCACTAATTCTATATCAAAAAGTGCAAAACCCTTTATACAATTTCTAAATTGCTGTATTTGTAAATTTCAAAAGCTTGTACAAAGAAATAGTAGCAGTAAAAAAATGTGTATTTAACCGCTTGCCGACTGCTGGTCGGCAATTGACGGCGACAGAGTGGCTCTTGCGCAAATCGCCGTCATACGATGGCGGCTGCGGGATCGAGCCTAGTGAGCGCGCGCGTGCCGCCTGAGGCGCGCCCGCGCACTCACTGTGTTCGGGGAGGGCCAGGGAGCGGGTGCGGCGGAGTCGATCTCCGCCGGCCACCCGCGATGCCCCCCCCGGAGTGAAAGAACGGAGGTCCGTGTAAGTAAACACGGTTCTGTGAGGGGGGAAGGGCTGTGATCACAGCCTTCCTGTACATGGAGGCTGTGACCACTTCCCTTCCCCAGCTAGGGCAGTCCCCATACAGTTAGAACACGCCCAGGGAACATAGTTAACCCTTAGAGCCCCCCTGCAGGTTAACCCCTT
The DNA here is from genome assembly GCA_018402905.1 of Glandirana rugosa. Taxonomy (NCBI): domain Eukaryota; kingdom Metazoa; phylum Chordata; class Amphibia; order Anura; family Ranidae; genus Glandirana; species Glandirana rugosa. The sequence goes on along the minus strand of BLSH010275467.1, from coordinate 1,456,993 downwards.
CACTGCCAATGGCATTTACACAGTAATCAGTGCATTTTTATAGCACTGATCGCTGTATAAATGCCAATGGTCCCAAAAAAGTGTCATAATGTTCCGACGTCCGCTGAAATATCGCAGTACCGTTAAAAATTGCAGATCGCCGTCATTATTAGTAAAAAATAAAAACCCCAGAAATGAATTCTCATCATCCGTAAACGCGACCACTTTTGCGCAAACCAATCAATAAATGCCGATTGCAATTTTTTTTATCACAAATATGAGGAAAAATATAAATCGGCCAAAAACGGTGAAAAAAAATGTTTTTTTATATTTTTTTTTGGATTTGTATTTTAGCAAAAAGTAAGAAATTTGGGTTTTTTTGCAAAATTGTCGCTCTTCTTTTGTTTATAGCGGCGATCAGAAATGACGCAGCGGTGATAAAATACCACCAAAAGAAAGCTCTGTTTGTGGGAAAAAAAAAGGACGCAAATTTCGTTTGGGTACAACGTCGCACGACCGCGCAATTTTCAGTTAAAGCGACGCAGTGCCGAATCGCAAAAAGGGCTCCGGTCCTAAAGCTGGAAATCCTTCCGGGGCTGAAGTGGTTAACCAATCATTTTTTGCTTATTAATTCTCCATATAACAGGGGGTGTACTAATATATACAGAGCAATAAATACATAGATGCCAACATGATGCAATATTATGCAGCCACCATAAAATATGGATATGTTACATGTGAGGTTGATAATGTGATTGTTTTGAATTCCCATTTGTTTTAAAGCTGAACTAAACTCATCCAGTATTAAGTAAAACATGTTTTAGAGTGAAGAGAGATTAGAACCCCTGTCAAGGTTTTAGTCCTGTCTGTGTCCCCTTTAGGGAGATTCACACTCTCTATTTGTCCTATTTGCTATTTTCATTGGAAGTGATAGTGACAGTAAATCCCAAATGTTGGGTTGTTACCGAAAAAGTAATAGGGGGGAAATTTTACATTGGGGACACTAGTTCTCACTTTGCAGTGATTTCCTCTCACTCCCTGACACATAGGATATGACAGACCTACAAAGCATTCTAGGAGCAATTTTGTGTAGTAGATTCAAAACGAAGTGGTAAGCACTGAAATTGTGAAAGTGTAGGTTAAGCTCAAATGAAACAGGGTGTCTTCTTGATGGTAACATAGTTTGCTTACAATAAAGGTTTATCTGAGGCCAAAACTTTTTATTTAGTTTTGCATAGAATAGAGTAGGTTTAGATCGCCTATCAAGTTCTTATTGCTGTGGCCTTTGGTTGCTGGGGAGATTCACCCTATTTGTCTTGGTGAGCATGCCAATGATGCTGAAAGTGAGGGAAATTTCAAAATTAGAGGTGTCACAGGAACAGAAATGGAGGGCAAATCTTCCAACTGGGGCATTTGTTGTGGTGACAAACTGTCTAAGGCTTTGTTTTCACAGTCTTCAGCTTGTATAAGAACAGTGTGTACAACAAATTTTATGAAGCATTTTCAAAGCCTTTGGGATGATTTGAGCAGCTTTGTTGAAAGCCCCATTCAGCTTTGGTCTGGAAAGGTAAACACATCTCTTAATGCAAGTGCTGTTGTCTGTCACATTTTTTAAAAATAAACTTTACTTCACTTTTTCAAATAGTATACAGTTATTGTTTCCAGACTCATTATTACAAAATCATTGCACAACATTTGGGTTGTAGTACAATATATTGCGAGATTACCATGGGCCATCATCCAATGGGTTAAACCATCTTTTCTTTTTTCAAATGAAGACACATAAAGTACTAGTTTTGGTACCATAGAGGTTAGTAACTTCCTCCATAGTGAAATAGCAACAAGGTAGCTGAAACTATGAATTTCTCCATACTTGACCTGGCTAATTCCTGGCTAAGGATGGAATGCATAAGTGAATTGGAGTCAAACTAGACTACAGGTAACCTGGTGCAGATGGTGTATTCCAGGTGACGCTGGTGAATGGCAGGGCTTGCTGATGGAGGCTGGTGGGAGAGACATGCGTTGGTCTCTGCTCCCCCTCTAGGACCTTACACCAGAATCTCAGCGTCCACTGATTTATTGTTTCCCCAGACTTGGCTTGGACAGGTTGCAATGCACCTGTTTTTGCTGACTCACAATGTCCAGCAAGCCCTCCCATTCACCAGTGTCACCTGGAATACACCATCTGCACCAGGTTACCTGGGAATAAAGGAGCCCCCTTATGTCTGGCTATATGTCCATCTGTGAGAGATCCTGGTGGAATTACGCTGCTTTTTTTCTACTAGATCCGTGGAAAATAAATCTTATTGGCCCTTTTATTCCGATTTCTGTGAACATATGAAGGTACTTCCATACTCAATTCTATGGCACGTATATACTGCTGATGTCGGGTCCTTGGCCTTAAAGCTATTTGACTTCTTATGTGATATACTTCCTATTTTGGAAAATTCGGTCAGCTCCAAATAAGTCTCCTGAGGAAGCCCCAGATGTGGCTGAAACATGTAGAGCCTGGTTTAGCTGACACTTTGTATGATAAATTTTCCATATGAAGATATTGCAATACTTTTATTCAATAATAATTTTAATGTTTGTAATAAATAAAAATATGAGATTTTTTTATCTAATAGATTTGTCTGAATATATTGGCACCCATAAAGTCCTCTGAGCCACAAGGTTCATTTACAAATTTTGTTTTTGTTCTAGTTTCGAATACGGATGTGGTGCCATTTGGCCCCCTTTGCTCATTTATGCATATATAAATAAAAAAAGAGCAACAATTTTGCAAAAAAATCATTATTTCTTACTTTTTGCTAAAATAAAAATCAAAAATAAAATTAAAAAAACATTTTTTTTTCATCAGTTTTGGCTGATTTATATTCTTCCTCATATTTTTGGTTAAAAAAATCGCAATCAGCATTTATTGATTGGTTTGTGCAAAAGTTGCCGCGTTTACGGCTGATGAGAATTAATTTCTGGGGTTTTTATTTTTTTTTATTTTTTACTAGTAATGACAGCGATCTGCGACTTTTAGCGGTACTGCGATATCGTGGCGGACATGTCGGGCCATTTTGACACTTTTTTGGGATCATTGGCATTTATACAGCGATCAGTGCTATAAAAATACACTGATTACTGTGTAAATGCCATTGGCAGTAAAGGCGTTAACCTGAAGGGGGCAACTTGTTGTGTTCCCTCGGTGTGTTCTAACTGTATGTGGGCTGGGCTGGCAGGGGGAAGGGAGTGATCACGGCTTCCATATACAGGAAGCCTGTGATCACAGCCCTTCCCCCTCTATGAAAACGGAGATCTGTGTTTACATACACGGACCTCCGCTCTCTCACTGCGGGGGAAGGGGCATCGCGGGTAGCAGGCGGCGATCGAGTCTGCCGTACCCGCTCCCCCCCGGACACAGTACTAGTTATCGCAGCCGCAATCATATGACGTCAGTTTGCGATAGCAAGCCACATTGACGCCGTCAGACACCGGCCGGCGGTCGGCAAGTGGTTAGTGATTGTAAAGGCTCACTTTTTTTTTTTTTTTTTAAATCACAAACATGTTTTACTTACCTCCTCTGTGCAATTGAATTTGCCCAGAGCAGCCTGGATCCTACTTTTCTTGGGTCCCTCTTCTACTCTCCTGGCCCCTCCTTCCTTCCAGTGCCCCCTCAGCCAGCAGCTCTCTATGGGGGCACCCAAGACGAATCAGAGCTCCATGTATCCATACAGACATGGAGCTCTGCCCCCTTTCTCCCCTGATTGCCTAACAGACTTTGACAGCCGCTGGAGCCAATCGCACTGCTGCTGTGTCTCAGTCAATCCAGAGGAGTGTACTGGACAGCTGAGGGGATCGTGGACATCACTGCAGAGAGAAAGGGTTCCGGTTAGTGATTAGTGGGTGCTAGGGGAGCTGCTACACACAGAATGTTTTTTATCTTAATGTATAGAATGCATTCAGATAAAAAAAACCTTCTGCCTTTACAACCCCTTTAAGGTTCTGAGGCTGGTTTTGGGAGGTTAAGTCCCTGTGGTGGCCATCTCCAGTCTGTCATATTTACTGTGCACAATCTTGTTTCCCAAGCTGAGCCTCTATCTGCAGACCTTAATCACACATGTGACTGTTAGTGAGCACAGACAATCTAAGCTCTCAGTATGCTCCCTGTTTTTCATGACTACAGTAGTGAGCTTGATGGGATACAGAGATCAACAATATCTCATCTTCACTCACTAACTTTATTTCATTTTGACTTGTCCCGTTCAATTTGTATGATGGTAAAATCACCATCTTCCCTCCGTGACCTTAGTTACACCACTCAAATTTTGAAGTCCTAGTATAACAAGCAATACAAGAACAATCTATTGTGCAGCACAAAACAGTACAGATTATGTTAAAACCATGGCGTGTAAATGTAGTTCTTTTGCTATGACAGTATAGTTCATTTGTTTTTATTCAAAGCTATGGATTCAATATTTTATAAATCTAGAGAACTGACTGAAAGCAGATGTGCGATTTTTACAAAAATGTACAGCCATAGCTTTTAGTGGGTCTGTATTAAATGTGACTGTCACAGTTTTGTGACCCCAGAAAGGACAAAGATAATTATGCAGTGATTGGGGTCTTTAAAGTGGGATATCACAGTATGGCTTTAGGATTGGTACAGTTATAATTGTGGTGTGGAGCAATGCTAATATTTTACCATTTCTTGTAGTGTAGGATGTTTTTGCTGAAAGAATCTGTCATAGGCTAGTTATATACATTTACAAAAGTATTTTTATCAAACCTCCATTGCAATTTTAAAGTGATTTTAAATGATCACCTTGTAAAACAACCCATTCAGTTTACCACTTGCTGCCAAAGGTACGTAAATGGATGTCCTTGAGTTGCAGTGGTTATACGGGGATGATGCCTGCACCTGCAAGGCATCACCCCAGTATCATTCTTTTCAGCCTGTGATTCTGAGTAAGGCAGAAGTGATCTGAGTGGCTAATTAGCAGGTGGCAGAAGGGGGTCCCGCCGCCGCCGCCTCTCCCGGGCTCTCCGGTCCCATCACGGAGGCCAGTAGCGATGCGTGAGATGGCTGCCCTGTACAGAGAGAGAGGAACTGATGATGATCCCCTCTCTCTGTAACCCTGGAAACCAGGAGCGATGAGTAGTTGGTCACTTCCGGTTCTGCCCCTTTTTTTACCTGGCCACCAGGGGCCAGGTAAGCAGCTGATCAGATCAGTCTGTGTCTGATCGACTGCGTGGGAGGCCAGAGGAGAGATTTGGGGTCTAATAGACCCCAGATCTCTCCATAAAGAGGACCTGTCATGGCCCATGGTATCACAAGGGATGCTGTTCATAGCAATAGTTAGTTGTAAAAAACAAAGTGCGAAAAAATGTTTTGTATAAAATAAAAAAATGTAAATCGCACCTTGTCCCACCACGCTTACACGCAAATGCGAACGCATACCTTATTCCCACATGCATATGTAAACAGCGATCAAACCACATATGTGAGGTATTGTTGTGAACGTCAGAGTGAGAGCAATAATTCTAGCACCAGACCTCCTGTGCAACTCTAAACTGATAACATGTAAAGGCGTTTAAAGCATCACCTATGGAGAATTTTTAGCACCGTAGCTTGTTGCCATTCCACAGACAGATGCAATTTTAACACGTGACATGTTAGGTATCTATTTACTTGACATAACATCATCTTTCACATTTTTACAGAAAAAAAAAATGGGGCTAACATTAGTGCTTTGGTTTTTTTAATTCATGACAGTGTTTTTTCCCCCCCAAAAAACTGCATTTGAAAAACCGTTGTGTAAATACCTTGTGACATAAAAAAAATTATTCAACAAAAACAATTGCTACACCCACCATTTTATTCTATAGGGTCTCTGCTAAAAAAATATATTTATATATTTAATGTTTGGGAGTTCGAAATAATTTTATAGCAAAAAATAGTATATTTTTACACGTAGGAGCGAAGTGTCAGAAATGGCCCAGATGGGATGTGGTTAAAATAGAAATTAAAGAAAAACATTTTTGTATTGATTTTTATAAGTGATCACATTCCCTCTGTTCTCAGCTGGTTGGAGGAGGAAAAGTAGCAGCTCACTGAGTTTCCCAGTGAATGGCTGTGCAGTGGGGGTGTGTTAGGACAAGTCTGATCATTGGAGGAGAGCACACTGAGTTCCCAGCACAGCTAGAGAACTTACCACGGCCTGCTCTCCTGCTTAGTGTGGTCAGTTTTTTTAAATAGGAAAGCAGAGGGACTGGCAGGAAAACCAGGTATTGCACACAGGAAGCATTACAAAGAGAACAGGATACTTTCTCATACAAGTACATGATACAGCAGGCACATATCAGGAATATGAAATGTTGGGGTAACAAATGCTTTGACAGAGCTCACTCCACTAGCCTTCTGAGCGGAAGGATATTCCAACTTCTCAGTCCCAGTGTTGTAAGATTAGAGAATATCTCCAGGGTCTCCCAAGCTGCATGGCCAAGTTATATCCAAAGATAAAAGGCTCACTGCAGTAATCTCTAACAGAACAGCATATGACTGAAATTTTATCTCAGAAAAAAGAAAGGGAGTTGGGACTTTGAATGAGGAAGTCGACCCGTGAGGTAAAATAGTATAAATATGTTTTATTGACATAAATAAATATACAGTACATATCAGAAGTATATTGTTTCATATAAAAATACCATAAATATACATGCACAAAGGCATGGTATAAATGTCATAATTCATATATATATATCTAAATAGTTGATGGCATTTATAGATGATAGGTTGAAAGTTGATGCATTAGATCAGTGCTTCTCAACTCCTGTCCTCGGGACCCCCCAACAGGCCAGATTTTAAGTATTACCTTGAGGAGATGCAGACTAGAATACTGCAATCACTGAGCAGCAAATTATATCACCTGTGATGCATTTCAGTTATCCTGCAAACCTGGCCTGTTAGTGGGTCCCGAGGATAGGAGTTGAGAACCACTGCATTAGATCCTTATGAATTCATATATATACACACACATACCCCCATCAAACTGGGCGGCACATAGAAAATTGAATTTGGTACATGATATAGTAAAATGATAGCTGTAGATGTAAATGAATAAAATCCCATCAGGCATATAGCCTCATCCTATATGACCGACGTGTTTCGTGTAAATAACACTTCTTCAGGGGCAGATGCTATGATATATCTACAAAAACCAGAGTAATTGAGTCTATTGTTGGGTTAAGCACAACGGGAAAAAGATGTAGTGTCAATCATAAATACTCACATAAGATGGAACATAAATAGGTATAGTGTGTGTGAAGCCGGGGTCAGGGATGTCGTCTGTCCCAGAAGCTGAGGTGGTCACTATCCCCACAACAACGGGGCAGACAGGCATCACTCCACAAGCCCAGATCACTTGTCTCCATTGAAATGTGAATAGTAACCGGAGGTGAAAGGGTGCCAATTGGATCTATCATGGAAGAATATATGAATTGAATAAAATGGAATGATCCTTAGTCTCCTAAAATATGGCATGGGGAATGTGACAAAAGTGAGAGGTAGATACCCGAGTGAGAACATGCAAATAATAAAAGCATGGGTGGGTATATTGATCAAATAGGATCCATGCCTAAATAAAAGAAGTGAGAATAGGTAAAAAGACCAATGTCCACCATGACAAGGCACGATCACCAAAGATGATGGAAGCAGTGAAGAGGGAGAGGGGAACAGGCTACAAACCAAAGTGGTGGAGACATACAAAAATTACCTTGAATGTGCATGGAGGAAAAAACCTCCGTGCAGTGCTCCATGTGAAAGTGTGTGGCGAGACAGAAAGTGTCCGGGGAGGTGCCTTATATACGCCCAGCACCTGCAGGGACAAACACCAACGTCACGCTGGCAAGACGCATGTGGGGAGGGGCACCAGCTCAGGCGGAACAACCTGCTCATAGCTGGCGCCCACTCCCCCCTGTGTCGGCTAAGATTGGTACACTCGCGCTTACGCCAAAGGAGGATGTACACGTGGAGCGCGGATGCGCTTTGGTTACCCTCCCAATCCGGGCTTGTGGATTGATGCCTGTGCGCCCCGTTGTTGCGGGGATAGTGACCACCTCCGCTCCCAGGATGGACGACATCCCTGGCCCCAGCTTCATACACACTACACCTAATTATGTTACATCTTATGTGAGTATTTATAATTGACACTACATCTTTTTCCCATTGTGCTTAGCCCAACAATAGACTCAATTACTCTGTTTTTTGTAGCTATACCATAGCAACCGCCCCTGAAGAAGTGTTCTTTACACAAAATGTGTCAGACATACAGGATGAGGCTATATGCCTGATGGGATTTTATTCATTTACATCTGCATCTATCATTTTACTATATCCTGTACTAAACTTAATTTTTCTATGCGCCGCCCAGTTTGATGTGTGTGTGCGTATATATATATAAATTCATAAGGATCTAATTCATCAGCTTTCAACCTATCATCTATAAATGCCATCAACTTTTTAGATGTATGTATATATATGAATTATGACATTTATACCATGCCTTTGTGCATGTATATTGTATTTTTATATGAAACAATATACTTCTGATATGTACTGTATACTTATCTATGTCAATAAAACATATTTATACTATTTTACCTCATGAGTCGACTGCCTCATTCAAAGTCCCAACTCCCTTTCTTTTTTCTAATTGAATGAGGGTTGGAGGCACGTCGTAACACGCGCCTCATTTAAAGTCCCAATTAACCTCCTTTTACTTATATGAAATTTTATCTCAAGCTCATTGCAGAAGATGGGACAAAGTGAGCCGGTCACGTCTGTAAGAAATAAGGAGTAAACTGTAAAATATTTTCCCATGTGCCATTAAGTGAAATTTTATTTTTTGGGCATTTTTTTTGGAAAATATGGCTAGATCACATGTTCGAAACGGAATGTTAAAATCTAAGTGCTTGAACATTGTTTATGAATGCCATTAAGTTCATTAGGTCTGTTCAGTTCTTTTATAGTCTGTAGTGGCTTGCAAACAGCCGCACTGATCCCGCCTTGTAAACTTGCTAATTTAACTTATTTGTACTGTTTACTTAAAACTGAAGTTGTGGTTTTTTTTTTTGGATATAGCACCAAAAACATGTTAGTAATTGTGTGTATCCCATGTCCTGGAGACTGCAGATATTTATTGAAATCCTCCTGACTGCTGGATTTTGCTCAGGACACACAATCTTCTGGTGCTGCAGACTTAACAATGTGTGAAGTTCTATATTACCATATATAATGTAATACTTTTACTTACTTTTTATAAACATCTATTGTGAAAGACTTATGCTGCTTGCCTGCCCCTACCGGTGCAGATAATTACTGTGTTTGGTGCTGTATAATCCCCCCCCCCCATCCCACCCCAAAAATAAAATACTAAACTTAAGCTTAAAAATTGGTTTCTTTTTATTCAATTTTGCACACATGAGTTTAATATTACAGCACATGTGATGTGCCCCCCTGTCAAGTTTCACATCTGCAGAGTACTTAAAAAGTACACTTCAGATACATAAATAGGGCAATGCATATGAAAGAATGCCAAGAAAAATCTCAAGATTCATAAAAATGCCAAAATGTTGAACGCACACTGTATATGATTTATGAGAGCAGGAAAAATGGAACCGAAACCACCTTCTATGACTCTGTATGTCTCCCTGTTGTCTTTCCTACAGACATTTTGCATATTTATACTGGATTTAGGAAGCTTGAAGTTTAAGATGTTGCTCCATGTAAGGGAAGCTTTTCTTTTTATTTCACAGTCTTCCCATTTGCACATTTTTAATGCAGGAGATATTGAAACCGTATAGCTGGCTTTTTCTGTTAGAACAGGACGGTGCAATGATTTTATTGCATTTAATTTACCTGATGACACTTCTTCTTCCAGGTCAAATGCTTCATTTCTAATTAATGACCAATGATGTGTGAACTGATCAACAGCAAATATCTTACAGCTTGTTTGGTGAATTCTCATTATCTAGTTACTGTAGGCAGTTGTGGTGTTGCAAGTTGTGCTTGGCGTCAGTTGTATTAGAACGTTTTGCCTGATGTATATAACTGCTTAGTCTGTACATTGGCATCCTGGTCTAGATCTCGTCTGACTCTATTTATAAATCCTCCCCCGTTTCCCCCTCGATGTACATTTTCTAAAAAAATGGAATTATGTCTCTTACGTAATTCCAAATTTTGTAAATCGGAAATGTAGTTGCAATTGATGTACATCGGATGATAATAAACAAGGTGTCTGATCGACGTGGTCGGTCCCCAACGCGTTACCACGGTTGTATTTACACTATAAAGTAGAAACACTATCTTACCCATCCTTTGAAACGTACAAGTATGGAATTACATGGTATTATGAGGAAACAATACACGGAAACAGTGGTCCTACGGTTACATGTCTGATTCGTCAATATATGTAG
>BLSH010275467.1:1402700-1446540 GCA_018402905.1 Glandirana rugosa | reverse complement strand
GTGAATTCTCATCTAGTTACTGTAGGCAGTTGTGGTGTTGCAAGTTGTGCTTGGCGTCAGTTGTATTAGAACGTTTTGCCTGATGTATATAACTGCTTAGTCTGTACATTGGCATCCTGGTGACAAAGGCACATAACAAAGGAGTATTATGGTACATTAAGGTATGAACATGCAAAGTTTCCTACCCATTCTATCACAAAGATGAAATATCACATTTATGTTGGCACCATTGCGCAACCCCTGGCTGGTGCAGCTAGTCTGTGGAACAAATAATAGTAGGCTACATGTAGTTAACGTTGATGTAAAGGCTAAATGTTTTAAACCTTAATGCATTCTCTGTATTAAGGTAAAAAAATCTTTTACATGTAGCTCCCCCTTTGCCCCCTCCTAAATATTTATCTCAGTCTGCTCTAGATCCAGCACTGTGCTTGAGAGCAGTGGTGCTGCTCTCGCTCTCTCTCTCCACTGGACTCAGTGAGATTATTGAGAGCCGTTGTTTGCTGCTGCTATCAGTCGAATCCAGTGGCGGGGCCCAGTCGTACTGTGTGTGTGTCATTAGACGTACACAGTGTGGCTCAGGATCAAACCCGCACAAGTGCCCCCATAGCAAGTGGCTTGCGGTGGGGGCACTTGAAAGGCAGGAGGAGCAAGGAGCACCGGTGGGGGACCGCAGAAGAAGAGGATTGGGGCTGCTCTATGCAAAACCATTGCAAAGGGCATACCTTCGACCGAATGTGGAACATATGGACAAATACCCGAAAACCCAATAAACTAAGACCAATATGAACCAACTCCCACAGAAACTACTACCAAATCCCCTTAAGTAAGGGAAATTACTGATGACATAGCACACCCCAACGTATTCTGAAATATCCGTGCCTCTTATAATCACACTAAGCATGAGTACATCTAAATTTACCAATTTATCATGGTTTAGATCTCCTGCACGATTCACAACTCTGTAACCTGCTGTATTATGTTTTACATTATAACTTGATGTATTCCACTGAAAAACTGAATAAAAATTAATTAAAAAAAAAAAAAAGTATGAGCATGTACAGCACTCAATACTTGGTTGGGGCTCCTTTTGCCTGAATTACTGCAGCAATGCGGCGCGGCATGAAGTCGATCAGTCTGTGGCCCTGCTTAGGTGTTCTGAGAGCCCAGGTTGCTCTGATAGTGGCCTTCAGCTCTTCTGCATTGTTGGGTCTGCATATCACATCTTCCTCTTCACAATACCCCATAGATTTTCTATGGGGTTAAGGTCAGGCGAGTTTGCTGGCCAATTAACCTCCCTGGCAGTAATCCCGAGTGTGGCTCGGGGTGGAATTTCAGTACCATTAGTAGTAACCCCGAGCCACACTCAGGATCGCATCGCTGGATCCAGGCAGCGTTACTCACCTTGTCCCCTGGATTCAGCGATGTCCTCCCACTGTGTCAGCGTGTCTGTCCTCCGCCCAATGCCTCTGTGTGCCGGGCTCCGTTCCCTGCGAGCGTTGCATCGCATGGGGGCGGAGCCCGGCGGCAAATTCAAATAGTGAAACACACAGCACACATACAGTACACTGTAATCTTACAGATTACATTACTGTATGAAATAATTTCACATCCCTTTTGTCCCTAGTGGTTTGTCCAGTGCCCTGCATGCACTTTTATATAATAAATGTCATTCTTTCTGCCTGGAAACTTGAGAATGTCCATAGCAACCAAAAAGCGCCCCTTTACGTCAAAAGTGGTTTTTGATCAGCTAGAAAACAGTGATCGTAAATAAGAATCATTTGCAGAATTGAGTAATACTAATTTTTGGGGAAATTTATCATCAGAAACTGAAAGTGACGACAGCGACAATTCTGCAAATGAGCAAATTTCAGTGTTTTTGATTTGATTACATTATTGAATAAATTTTATTACTATTACGTTATTATTTTTGATAATTATTTTTAGTTATTTACTTTATTATAATTTATGATTTCATGTTTCAAACTTTATCATACCCGGGATGTGTACTAGACTCTTGTTTGGACAGATTTAAGTGAGTTATTCCTAAGAATTACAGGCCTACGATATAAAACGCCAAATTTCTATGCAAAATAATCATACCGCTTTCAGCACCAAAAATCTGACATAATCATACCGCCAGGGAGGTTAAGAACAGGGATACCATGGTCCTTAAACCAGGTACTGGTAGCTTTGGCACTGTGTGCAGGTGCCAAGTCCTGTTGGAAAATGAAATCTGCATCTCCATAAAGTTGGTCAGCAGCAGGAAGCATGAAGTGCTCTAAAACTTCCTGGTATACGGCTGCGTTGACCTTGGACCTCAGAAAACACAGTGGACCAACACCAGCAAATGACATGGCACCCCAAATCATCACTGACTGTGGAAACTTTACACTGGACCTCAAGCAACGTGGATTGTGTGCCTCTCCTCTCTTTCTCCAGACTCTGGGACCCTGATTTCCAAAGGAAATGCAAAATTTACTTCCATCAGAGAACATAACTTTGGATCACTCAGCAGCAGTCCAGTCCTTTTTGTCTTTAGCCCAGGCGAGACGCTTCTGACGCTGTCTGTTGTTCAAGAGTGGCTTGACACAAAGAATGCGACAGCGGAAAGCCATGTCTTGCATATGTCTGTGCGTAGTGGTTCTTGAAGCACTGACTCCAGCTGCAGTCCACTCTTTGTGAATCTCCCCCACATTTTTGAATGGGTTTTGTTTCACAATCCTCTCCAGGGTGCAGTTATCCCTATTGCTTGTACACTTTTTTCTATCACATCTTTTCCTTCCCTTCGCCCGTCTATTAATGTGCTTGGACACAGAGCTCTGTGAACAGCCAGCCTCTTTTGCAATGACCTTTTGTGTCTTGCCCTCCTTGCGCAAGGTGTCAATGGTTGTCTTGTAGACAACTGTCAAGTCAGCAGTCTTCCCCATGATTGTGTAGCCAACAGTACTAGACTGAGAGACCATTTAAAGGCCTTTGCAGGTGTGTTGAGTTAATTAGCTGATCAGAGTGTGGCACCAGATGTCTTCAATATTGAAGCTTTTCACAATATTCTAATTTTCTGAGAAACTGAATTTGGAATTTTCCTTAGTTGTCAGTTATAATCATCAAAATTAAAAGAAATAAACATTTGAAATATATCAGTCTGTGTGTAATGAATGAATATAATATACAAGTTTCACTTTTTGAATGGAATTAGTGAAATAAATCAACTTTTTGATGATATTCTAATTATATGACCAGCACCTGTAGTAATCGAGGGTTATAACCCCTACGGAGACACACACACAGACCGCAATAAAAACCTGAAAGTTGTTATTATCCCTTTCCTTTCTTTGCAAAACAAAATAAAAGTTTTGCCTTTAGCTATACTTTATGTAAACTATGCTTGTTTCTGGGCATTACATTGGGTAATGGCAGCTCCCAGTGCTTGAAATCATCTTTATAGCAGTCTCAGTGCTGGATTATCATCCTTAGCTGTGCCAGGTAACTCCCTTCCTAACCGTTTACAAGAAATCTTGGAGTTTCAACCGGTACAGACTCTAGGGCCCCTTTCACACGGGCTGTCCGATCAGTTCACGCCTGTCAGTTTTTCAGGCAGACCTGATCGGACGCTCCATTCACTCCTATGGAGCGGCGGATGTCAGCGGTGACATAGCCGCTGACATCCGCCGCTATCCGATCCTTTCAGTGAAATCCAGACGGATGGAGATCCCAGTTTCCATCCGTCTGGCGGATCGATTCGAATGGAAACGGACCGTTTTGAACTGATCTCCCCATAGTGGAGAGAGGGACTCTGACAGGTCTGTCTCAGCACAGTGAGTGGAGACGGACCTGTCATCCGTCTGCTCAGCAGGTATCAGCAGAGCAATCCACTTCCAAGGCTGTTATTACCTAGTGAGTTATTGGCCTAAACAAGCATGCAGCCAGTGAAGTCTGACAATTCCAAACTTCTCTTCCCCATGCTCTTTCACAGGCTGTGAATCACAAGGTAATAAAGGTTCTGATCAGGATTATAGTCAAGTCTTCATCTTTAAAATCATGGCATCCAAGGTATGTCTATCCTCACTGGTTCCCTTTAATGAAAAAGTGTTTACTGACTTATTATAAGAACAGATAATATATGTGAACCTAGAAAACAATGGTTCTGCCTACGCTCATAGCGAAGTCTGTGTCATATTAAAAGGAAGTTGGCACAATGCTGAAAGGCTCTTTGCAGGCTGGGAACATTTTATAGACGTCGGGCTGCATTGTCAGTCTGTCAAAATGTTTAATGACTGACATGCGATCAATAACTAGGTCAAATTACATCATTTCTCAGAACACCTAATAAAAAAAGGGCAATCTTGAAATTAAATAGGGAATGGATTTATTTCTTCTTTCTGAAGAATAGTGACATATTCAAAGTGGTATCGCATCCAAATTAAAAAAGAAAATATTTATAAGCATTTGATGCACTTCTGTGTCATATTTTACATTTTATATTTCCCTCCAATGTTTTATATAAACTGCTTAAAGGGTTTATAAACCCTCACTGTTTTTCATCTTAATGCATTCTTTGCATTAAGGTGAAAAACCTTTTCTACTACAGCAGCCCCCCAGAGCCCCTGTTTTACTTACCTGACCCCAATTGTTCCCGTGCCGGGGACTAGCCTAGCAACTGCAGCTGTTGAATCGCGTCCTTATTGGCTATATTGATAGCAGCGGGAGCATTGCTTCCTGCTGCTGTCAATCAAGTCCATTGATGCGGGGGCGGGACCGAGTCCTGCTGTCCGTGCCGATGGACGCAACAACAGGACTTGGGAGGGAATGCGCTTCCCTTAGGGGACAGTCGGAGAACAGGTGGAGCCAGGAGCGCCGCTGAGGGATCCCAGAAGAGGAGGATCGGGTCCACTCTGTGCAAAACCACTACACAGAGGAGGTAAGTATGACATGTTTGTTATAAAAAAAAAAAAAAAAAAACGAACCTTTACAATAACTTTAAGGACCACCCCACATACATATATTGTGGCAGGGCGCCCCTTAAGCGCAAATTCACATACCTGTACATGAACGGCTCTGGGGCGCATGCGCTGCCAAAGCCCCGCTCCTGCTGTGATTGGACGCAGCGGGAGCCTATGTAAACAAGGCAGACCGCCATTTTGTGAGAGCGGAAAACGAAGATCTTGTGTTTCTGTGCAGAAGAACAGATCTCTGTTTTCCTCAAGTCACAGCATCCCCCCACAGTTAGAAAGCACTCCCTAGGAGCACACTTAACCCTTTGATCGCTTCTGATGTTAACCCTTTCCCCACCACTGTCATACAGTGACAATGCATTTTTTTAAGCACTGATCACTGTATTGGTGTCACTGGTCCCCAAAGAGTGTCACTTAGTGTCATATTTGTCCGCCGCAATGTCGTAGTCCCGCTAAAAATCGCTGATTGCCGCCTTTACTAGTAATAAGAAAAAAAAATTCCATAAATCTATCCCATAGTTTGTAGACACTATAACTTTTGTGCAAACCAATCAATATATGCTTATTGGAATTTTTATTTTACCAAAAACATGTAGCAGAATACATATTGACCTAAATTTTTACTTTTTTTTTATTGTATATGTCTTATAGCAGAAATTAAAAAAAAAAAAAAAATATATATATATATATATATATATATATATATATTTCAAAATTGTCTTTTTTTTTTTGTTTATAGCGCAAAAAATAAAAAACGCAGAGGTGATCAAATACCACCAAAAGAATGCTCTATTTGTGGGGAAAAGAGGACGTCAATTTTATTTGGGTGCAGTGCCGCACGGCCACGCAATTCTCAGTTAAAGCGATGCAGTGCCGTATCACAAAAATTGCCTGGTCAGGAAGGGGGTAAAACCTTCCGGAGCTGAAGTGGTTAAAGACGTTTTGCTAAGAGAGTACTGGTGAACGACACAAGTGCCAATTGTAAAGTGCAACTTGTATACATGGACCTTTGGCTTGTGCTTATGTTCTGTTATGTGTTCTAATACCGTTGTTTCACCCAGTTGTCTTACAGGACAGCCCATGAAAGAAAGGCACCTCCAACAGGAACAGGAAACACATCACCAATACACTTTAAAGAGGAAGTAAACCCTGATGGGTTTTACTTCCTCTTTATTACCCTGCAATGTAAAAGCATAATGTGCTAGTATGCATCGCATATTAGTCCATTATGTGGCACTTACCTGCATTGGAAGCCTGCAATGTCCAGCACTGTCCACGCAATAGGAAGCACCCATCTTCTGCCCCTCTTCCTTCCGGGGGGGGGGGGGCGATCTCCGGTTCTGTGACTGGCTGGAGTCGCGTGACGTCACTCGCGCGCATGCGCGCAGGAGCCGCCAATCGCGGCACAATCTCTGTGATAGAATGGCATGGAGGCCGTTTCTTCACTGTGCATGTGCCCGATGATGCGGGCACATCACAGTACACTGTATAGCTCCTAAACCGTGCAGGTTTATATAATATATATAATAATAATATATGTAATATAATAATAAGGCTTACCTGTAGGTTAAAGTGGTTGTCAAGGGTTGACAACCACTTTAAAAAGGCAGTCCCTCTGCTGAACTGGTCAGTTTTTGTGTTTCCTCTGGACGGAGGAGATGTATAACCTGGAACCTAGGTGAGGGAGGCCTCTGTTAGATAACTGGGTCCACCATATCTATGAAAATGATGGTAATTCCAAGGGTGATAAAGGTCTTTTGGATTTTTAATGACTCTCCCTAATATAGTAAGTTCTTGCTAATCCTCTCATGGGCTGTCCTGGAAGATGACTGGGGAAAATGGGAGTTAAACGTACCGATTACCGACTTATTGATTTTTATGTTTGTATATGCTTTAATATTTTGTCCTTCGGTTCTAGTTTAAAACTGACCAGTTCAGCAGATGAACTGCCTTTTTAAAGTGATCGGTGATGTGTTGTCTGTCCCTGTTGGAGGAGGTGCCTCTCTCTCATGGGTTGTCCTGGAAGACTCCTGGAAACAGTTACCGATAAGTCTAACTCTGGTTTTTCTATGTGCCCTATTCAAAACCACATTATTGGTGTGATGTTCAGCGTGGAAAACTACAGACATGCTGCATTTTTCCCCAGGGCACTGCACTGCAGCTCAACGCACCACGCTGCTGTGTGGAGAAATGAATGAAGTGTTACTGTGTGACACTTCATATACAGTTAAGAAAAAGTAAACGGTGGAAAATGCTGAAACCCATACCTGCACCACTCCCTGGGGACCGCACATAGATCCTAGCCTGCATGGTAAAGTGCTAGATTTTATATTGAAGTCTAGTGTGAACAAAGTCTAAGGGCCAGTACTGGCAGACTTTTGTTCACATCTGTTTCTCCACCTATACAGGTCTATAGGAGGACAAAAGCAGCTGAGGCAAGTCAAATGCTCCTCAAAAGGAGGCAAGTGCAGGTCATAAGCCCTTAGTAATGTGAAAAGCATGTTGCATTTGCAGATTTAAATATACATTTTAAATAGAATTTTGGACAAGGGAGAGAGGTGGGGTGATGATGAGGGAGATAATTTTCACCTCTTTCAATCAGAGAACAATTCAAGGCATTCTGTGAATGGTGGCAATGCCCAGTGAGCAATCTTCTATTGCGCTCTGCTCTGTGAGCAAAACCATTGCTCAGAGCAGGTAAGTATGACAGGAAGCTTTAGCTATTTGAGTACAAGAGCCCCATGCATCCTAGCAAAAAAAAAAAAGACACTAGACCATTTCCTTCAGAAGCCACCTGTGGCTTTTGCCCCTACCGCACAGGGTGGGCTCCAAGGGGAATCTCTCCGCTCATCCCTGCTGAACAGGCGGATCTCTGGTCCCTGTCCGCTCCGCAGAGCGGACACAGACATAGCCCACTCTCCTCTATGGGCAGTCAGAAGTAAATGGACCACCTGTCCATTTACACCCGACTGCCATCCGATCCGATCTGCCAGATGGATGGGGAACGGATCCTTAGTGGATAGGATTGGATGTTGGCGGGTGTCATTGGACACATGTCCGTTAACTCCCGCCACTCCATAGAGGAGACTGGAGGGTTCAGTCTGGTCTGCCTGAAAAATCTACATCTGGACCCAATCATTCTGCTAGTTTGAAAAAAGGGGTTTTAGGAATGATAGGACATCAGGCAGCAGAAGCCACCTGCATCCTAGCAATGGGGGACGCTGGGTAGCTTCCTTGAGGAGCCACCTACATCATTGCTTCAGGCCCATTTATGCTGTACTGCTGAACACATGCAAACATTCCCCAAGAAATACATGCGTGCATCGTACAAAGCACATTTTAAACATGATCTTTGCATAATCTTTTGCAAGCTCCTGCCAGCAAGTTCCTGCACTATGAAGCCTAATCCTCGCAATGTTGTGTTACTTGCAGCTCAATTCAAATTAAATGAAGTGTGAGAAATTATTTTATTTAAACATATTTGCTATTTGTGTGCCATTATGAGAATGAGTGAGATACGGTGTCTTCTTCATGTTTTTGTCAGTGCATGCTACCTACTTAGTGGATGTCCGTCAATTTTCAGATGGGTGTCCCCTCTCGATTAGGCCACTGTACATGGTGCGCTGTGTATGTATTAATTGTTACATGGCTACCGTCTGCCACATTGTAATACACTGCAGAAAATGGCAATGAAATGTAAATGATAATGGGCAGGATCCTTAATGTCCAACATCTGTTTCTGAAATCCTTGTAATTAAGGAGAGTGTGACAGTAAAAATTTGCATGCACATTCTTTTTAATCAGAGAGCTTTAATAGTAGCCAGCTGAAGACTTTGTCACACACATACAAAAGATAAAATACACAATTGCAAGGTGCTCAGATAATGAACGCCTGGCTTTCATCACGTCCTCATTTTACTTGTCAGCTTTTGACAAAAGCTTTTGTCGTTTCTTTGTGGTAATCATTCATTGCTAAGTTTTCATACTTTGACAAGGGACCAGGCTTTATCTTCCAATCCACTGAAAGAATTTGATAATGAATTACATATTGAAAGAGTCCCCAAGCCAACCACCTTTTTTTTTTTCTTTTTTTTTATTGAAAGACGTCTTCCAAAGAGGTCAGCACTTTAAACAGTGCTATAAAGCCGCATTTCATTAAGATTCACTGCTGGGAATAGATGAAATTGTTCTTTAACACAGAAAGCTTTTATGACATGAGTAGTTTGTAAAATGCACATGTATGAGGTTATGGGAGTGATGAGCTAATTCCATGGAAACTACAAGACACTATCTTTCAGCATGTTTCACAAATGACAGATGCTCAAATTCTGGGTTCCTACAGCTCTCTAGGGACATCAGTGCATCAGAATTTTGAAGGAGGAATCTTAATTATAACTAGCAAGTACATAATGGTGCTTTCTTGTATCCATACAATATAGGATTACCTATTGCTTGGTAATATCTCAATTTATATACTGTAGGTGTAATGTGCAAAAAACATTACAAAGAGAAACAGTGTGAATACGTCTTAAAGTATATGTAAACCAGGGGTGCCCAGCCTTTTGAAGAGTGAGGGCCACTTAAGGGACTTGGTAACAGGTCGCGGGACACAATGAGTGGATCGGGCGTATGACAGGTCTGTGTCCACTCTGCATATGCAGAGCGGACCCGGACACAGCCCACTCTACTCTATGGGCCCTCCGATCTGCCCAGATGGAAGGGGACAGATCCCCTTCTGTTTTTTTAGCAGGTTGGATTGCAGGTAGGTGTAAATGGACACAAGTCCGTTTACATCTGCAGCTCCATAGAGGTGAATTGGGTGATCGTGTGAAAGGGGCCTTAAGGCTACTTTCACATGGATGCATTACAGTTTATCCACACTGCGGATGCAGCGCAGTACACCTCTGGTTTTCCTGCCTATTATATCTTGCAGGTGTGGTTCACTTTCTGAAAGCACACCAAATCCTCAGGTAATAACAGAAGTCTATAGCTCAGTGCAGGTAACCCCCAGGTGCACTGCTCTGCACCTGCGGATGAGTTTGAAAGCAGCCCAGTAACCACTGCAGAAAAGATACACCCATATATACACTGTAATTTAGTAATAAACTTCCCTTTAATAACAGTCTTCCATTCAGGTATCGCCTGCTGTTGCTGTCTTAGGAGTGCATTTGATATCACTCCACCTGTGAAAAGAGCCTGCACTATACAGGAAGCATCGGCTTTTGCTGCTCTGCTCTGCTTCCGCTTTGCTTCCTCTATTTCCTCTGGCTTCATTCACAACATTGATGCTCTGGGATGGCGGGTCGGCAACCCACAATTCGGGCTTGCAGGCCACATCAGAGGGCTCCGTGGGCCACTGGTTGGGCACCCCTGATGTAAACCTTCACCTTGCAAAACAACTTATTCAGTTTAAAATAGAAATGAATGTCAAAACATTTATGTATACGTATAAAAAACAGTATAAATACCCTTTTCCCCCCTTTTTATAAGTGATCACATAATCTCTGTTCTCAGCTGCATAAGGAGCTCAGAAAGCTGGAGGAGAAACAGCAGTACACTAATCTTCCCCGTGAATGGCTGTGCAGAGGGAGCGTGCCAGCATAAGTCTGATCATAGGAGGAGAACAGGCTGAGTTCCAAGCACAGCCAGAAAACTTACCATACTGTGTTTTCATGACATTTTAATAGGAAAGCAGAGGGACTAGCAGGGACACCAGGGATTTCACACAAAGGAAGCAATGCAAAGAGAACAGGATGCATTTTCATACAAGCACATGGTACAGCAGTCACATATCAGGAATCTGAAATATTGGGTTTACATATTCTTTAAAGCCTAAGTTCTGGGGCAAGGGAGCAAACGCCACAAAGTATCCATTTTATGGTAGGGACAGATTTCTGTGGGCTAAATAATGTGTACTGTGAAAAGTGTGCCATGGTGCTGCATTCATTGGGAGCCAAGGTAAAAGGTGGGTGTACTTAAGGGCATGGTTTATTATGTCACAACTTTTTTTTGAATCTTGCAGCATCTGTTTCCGTTGCAGTTTGCAGCATTCTGTCACATGGCATCTCAGAACTGCAAAGCAAGTCAGCTCTGAAAGACTTTTCTCTGCCAGACTCTGTGATCTGAACAGCTAGCGGGCAGCAATTAACACCTATCATGTATCACTGACTACTGGGCCCTCTCTGATCAAATGTTTCCCTGCATTATAAATAAATCCCTCCTCTCCAAGGCCTTGTTCACACAGGGCGATATTATGTGTGCTTGTGTTTATCAGCACAGGCACATACAGGTATTGCGTGCATCCCTGTTCTGCTAGCCCCATTGTTGTCTGTTGGGATGCAGCGGCTGCATGGACACAGCTGCTGCTCCTAATGTGACATCTGTGTGGCTGTGAGTGCACAGCCCCAAATGCTTCCTGTAGTTAGAGGAGCTCCAGGCTCCTTCAGAAAAAAATCAAAGTCAGCAGCTACAAATACAGTAGCTGCAGACTTTTAATATTAGGGTACATCCCTGTCCAGGCATCCAGCAGTGTCCTCACCTGAGCCGATTATTCAATTCGCTATTGGCTGGCTAAGGGAAATCGACAGTAAAGTTTTGGAGCTTTGTAATCGGCCACAGTCTTCTGGGACCTGTGAAGTGTCCCAGAAGGCTACAGGTGAAGGAGGGGGGAGGGCTGAACTTCTGGCTCAGTTTGCCATGGCAAACTGAGCTGGAAGTGGGAGCAGGTTCCTGTCAAAACCAGGTACCCCCTCCCAAAAGTTGCCAAATGGGAGGAGGGGGTGGGCAGACAAGTGGAGCTTCCCCTTTTGGGTGGAACTCCACTTTAAAGTGGAATTTAATCTATAATGTGCCTCTCCTGCAATACAACATTCTTACCTGCCTGTTTAAAAAATTCTGTAAAATATGTACTCATCCCTAACCAAAAAAATGCCTGGTCGAAGCTTATGGATGTCACATTGCTGGAAGGTAAGTGAGCATAGTTATGTTTTAATGTGCAGTAATGGCCAAGTCCCAGGCCAGATATCAATCCAATAGAGAATTTGTGACTGGCCTTGAAAAATCTGTGTAGCTCTTCCAGAGTTACCATGGGCCTCATGGCTGCTTCTGATTAATGCTCTCCTTGCCTGGACTGTCAGTTTAGGTGGACAGCCATGTCTTGGTAGATTTGCAGTTGTGCCATACTCTTTCCATTTTCAGATGATGGATTGAGCAATGCTCAGTAAGATGTTCAAAGCTTGTTTTTTTTTGTGAATGAACCCTGCTTTAAACTTCTCCACAACTTTATCCCTGACCTAAACGTTTGGTTTCAGCTCCTGCAACTTCAGTCATATGCAGCATCCCTGCCTGTCCCTCACTTCCTCCTTCCAATTCACAGAGCGCTGTGTATTACGTGAACCAATTGACAAAATACAAAACCTTCTGTAAATGGACAGTGGACAGGAGGGGTGGGCAGAGCTGTTGCTGTGTAAGAAAGCAGCATCTCTTCTTCAGAGCTCCGGGAGTATATTGATAGCTGTACATCCAGCGTTCCATAAACCTGTCAGTTGTAAATAAGAGATATGTCTATAAGGTGGCATGCACCTTGTTGCACTTAACCCATAGTGAGCCAGCATGTTTTAGAAAGTGGCTGCATTTCTGTAGTTTCCTTTTAAAAAAGAATAGATTTGTTGTTCAGTGTACAAAAAACTATTTCACAGACGAGAGAGAGCTAAATTTTATGCAAATTTGACTTTCCTGCAAACGTGGGGATTAGCTCTGATCTTGTAGCCTTTGATGGTTCCCAGTTGGTCCTTAAACGTCAGTGTGGACAGAAATGCAGGAGCTGCTTGGTGTCATGAATATCCTATCTGCATTACCTAGATACTCACTGACCCGATTCAAGTACTGTCTAGTCGGTGAAGTCTGAAAAAATCTATTACCGTAACTCCCATCCTCCATTCTTGTTTGTTACTAAGGCCCCTTTCACATGGGCATTCCGTTAAGGTCTGCCTGTCCGTTTTTCAGGCGGACCTGAACGGACGCTCCATGCAGCCCTATGGAGCGGCGGATGTCAGTGGTGACATGTCCGCTGACATCCGCTGCTCTCCGATCCGATCCCGTCCGTGAAATACAGACGGATGGAGACCCTATTTTCCATCCGTCTGTAGAATTGAATAAAAACGGACAGATGGATCCGTTTTCATCCGATCTACATAGAGCATAGCGGGGCTCTGACAGATCTGTCTCCGCACAATGAGTGAAGACGGATCTGTCATCCGCCTGCTCAGCAGGGATCAGCGGCTCGGTCCCCGTTGAGCAAAGCGGAGTCTGCAAACGGACAGCCCCGTGTGAAAGGGGCCTTACTAGGTAGTAAAGACAGAACCAGGCTGACCCGGGGTCTGAATTTTAACCCTTTCATGAGCAGGTCAAGTCCAGTTTTGCAAATTTGACATGTGTAACTGTACTTATCATTGCAACTACTTAGTGTATCCAGGTGGATAATAGTTTTTTTTTTCAGATTGTATAGTGTACCACCATCAAAAAAAATGGAAATAAAAATTCTCGTACTCCTGTTGAATGCAATGATACCATTTGTGTGTGTGATTTGTTCTTTGTGTCCATAGCAGGTCCAAGAAATAATACAATGTATCTTCTCCTCCTCGCTAGAGGGAAATTGTGTTGTTTATCCTCTTCACAGAGGAAAAACAATGCAAAGGCAGGCTACAGATTGAATGGTCACTGTAATAGCCAAGCCAATCATGTAATCGGAAATCCTGACTGCAAAGAAATACACTATGTACAGAAGATTGGTGGGGCATGGGTGGGGGTGGGGGGGGCAGGAATGCAAAGGGAAGAATTAAACCTACGTACCTTCAGCCCTGTTACATGGAAGAGAGGAGGAAGGGAAGTTAAATAAAGAAAAATGCCCCAAGGGGTCGGTGGGTGTGCAGATGTGCTGCGGAGTTTGCGTGACCCCACAGTGTGGGGGATCGCCCCCACATCGGGCCCGTATACACCCATGGAGTCTTCATATAAAGATAGAACCTAGACAAACAACTATTAAAATTGGTTGATTAGGCAGCGTTAGTACATTGTCGCAATGTTATTAGACAAGGCACTCATGTTTTTATATATATTGGTGAGTCTGGGTATGCCCAATAGGCTCTGCTTTGTATTATAATCTTTGAAAATAAACAAAGATGAAATTAAGAACATATTTATATGGCACCCAGGTTTAAAACCCACCTCCTGGGCGCTGCATATATGTGTAACGCGGTCATAAAGGAGCTAAGAAAAAATCCAGAATCCCAACTCCAAACAGATATTTTTTATTTGTTTTGTAAAGAGTTGGGAGGTATTAGAGCTTCTGTCGGATTTTGTTGACTTCTATCTATATCCTTGTTCAGGAGGTGATGTGCAGTCTCTCCAATGTGACAAACAAAAGTACATTTTTAGTATAGTGGGAAGGGGTTGAATTTCCTGAAATGTTTTTATTGCTGTCTATGCTTCTTTCTCCCCCCTGGGGTCATAAGGACATGGTATTAGGGAAAATCTCCTAAATTTGGTGACAAAAAGAATAAAACAAAAATAATAAATTTAAAGAATAAATAAACTATACTGTGACAAAAGAGTCTCTGCGGGGTCTTTTAAAATATTTGCTGTGTGGATGATTTACTGTAAGCTTTTACATGTGTACTACAAATATTTGCGGCTTCTTTGTAATATGATCAGCTCCATCTTGTGACCATAATGTTGTATTTTTCCTAAAACACCTCACTCAAAAAAAAACAAAAAAAACTGCATTGTCGCCACTAGATGGAGTTGACAATCACAGGATATAATTATATTACAGGCAATATGGCATACAATCGTCGTGCCCGGGTGACATCTGCCATGAAAGCTATTTTCCCATCTGCTAGAATTATTTTCCTAATTTTGCAATGATTGCCGTACATGCAAACCTCACTATACAATCGCAGCATGTCTAGAGTATGCATTGGGTGCTGTGATGAAGCAACTCCTGTGCTCATGTGCTGAAGTTACGTCACCCTTGGCCAGCCAATAGAGAAGTTTGAGGACTCCAAGCCAGGAAGAATAGCGGGAGATGGTCCGTAGGGATCATTGGAGGAGGGCACTTTGGAATGTAAGTTTGTCATAATGTCCAAATATACTGTGGACCACTGTTAAATATAGGTTAGTATAAGCTCTCCCTCACTCTCTTCACATTTAGAAAAAAAGTAAAGTCTGGAATGATGTGGATCCTCACTGACCATGAAAAGACTTAGTGGTCGTAAAGGCAGAAGGTTTTTTTTATCTTAATGCATTATATGCATTAAGATAAAAAGCCTTCTGTGTGCAGCAGCCCAACCAATACTTACCTGAGCCTCATCTCTATCCAGCGATGTCCACAAGTTCCTCGGCCATCTGGGACTCTCCCTGGCTGAGACACAACAGCAGCGCCATTGGCTCCCACTGTTGTCAATCAAACTGAGCCAATTAGGAGAAAGGGGGTGGGACAGAACTGCAGATCCATGTCCGATTGGATACACGGAGCTGCAGCTCGGCTCGGGTGCCCCCATAACAAGCAGCTTGCTGTGGGGTCACTCAACAGGAGGGAGGGGCCAGAAGCTCCAGCCAGGGACCCAAAAGAGGAGGATCTGGGCTGCTTTGTGCAAAACCATTTCACAGAGCAGGTAAGTATAATATGTTTGTTATTTTAATAGGAAAAAAAAACATACTTTACAATCTAACCGCTTGCCCACTAGCCACCGCAGTTATACTGCGGCAGTTTGGCTCAGCTGCGCAAACTGCCCTCATTGTACGTTGGTCACACGTGCGCAGTTTGTAGGCAAGAGCCTCTGCACACTCCGTGAGCTTGCCCGCTGGTCGGACGGACTCGATGTCCGTCAGTGACTCGCGATCGCCTACTACAGAGGCAGAACGGGGATCTGCTGATGTAAACACAGAGGTTACCTGTTCTGTCAGGGGACATGTCACAGATCTACTGTTCCCTGTGATCGGGATCAGTTAGATCTGTCATGCCCCGGCCAGCCCAGCACCCACACAGTTAAAACACAGTGAGGGAACACATTTAACCCCTTGATTGCCCCCCTGCAGTTTAACCCCTTCCCTGACAATGACATTTATACAGTAATCAGCAGCTATTTTTTAGCTCTGATCACTGTATAAATATCATTGGTCCCAAAAAAGTGTCCGATCTGTCGGCGGCAATGATAAAAATCGCAGATCACCGACATTAGTAGTAAAAAAAAAAATAATAAAAATGCCATAAATCTATTTCCATAGTTTGTAGATGCAATAACTTTTGTGCAACCCAATCAATATACGCCTATTGCAATTTATTTTTACCAAAAGTATGTAGAAGAATATATATCGGCCTAAACTGAGGAAGAAATTTGTTTTGTTTGTTTTTTTTTTGGATATGTATTATAGCAAAAAGTTAACAAAAAATGTGTTCTTTTTTTATTTTCAAAATTGTTGCTCTTTTGTTTATAGCACAAAAAATAAAAACCGCAGAGGTGATCAAATACCACCAAAAAGCTCAATTTGTGGGTAAAAAAAAGGATGTCAATTTAATTTGGGTACAACGGCGCACGACAGCACAATTGTCAGTTAAATTGACGCAGTGCCGAATCGCAGAAAGTGCTCTGGTCAGGAAGTGGGTAAATCCTTCCGGGGCTGAAGTGGTTAAAATGGAGGATCTAGTCCTGACTTGTATAGAATAGGTTGAGATTTGCATACAATTTTGCTGCCTGTATATGTCTGGTCTAATGAGCTGATCTTTTTACATACAATTTTCACAAAAGGTAACCTTTAACTATGCATTTTTTCAAAACATATGCAGTATTTTAATTGCCCAGGGTTACAGCAGATTCCCTTTAAGAAATACAATTGTTACACTGCCTTGTCCCATGCCTGAAAAAACTTGAGTAACAATATGAATGGTAGAAACATAGGAAGGAGTGTAACACACTGCTTGTTTAAATTGCACATAAATCTGATAGAAAATGAACTGCTTTATTGCTCACTGACTTGTTCTTTAGGTGATTGAGGCATTTAGGAGAACAGGCAGAAAAATGATAGGTTGCGCTCACATTGGTAGAAGTTTAACAAATGCTCAGCCATTCTACCTCCATCATCCCTGTCATTGCTGAGATGTTCAGTGCATTATATCGATGCCTAGGCTCACATTTATTGCCGGATTCTTTTCAGATTCAATCTATCTGCAATGGGCCACTAAACATTTCAATTTACAACCTGTAGAGCTAGGCTGAAGCTTTTCAGCAGAAATAGGAGAAATGGAGGGTAATATATGAATGTGCATGCATGTATATGGATTTTGTAGCTTCCACATCAACAAAGGAAAATCATATCAGCCTCTGCCCCCCCGTGGAACTTAGAATTCACTGTTATATCAGTGCACACACCCTATGGTTAATTGGAAAAGTAATTTACAAGTATTTCAGCTTATTTCATCTTGAAAGGACATCCGATCTTAGTAATAATAAATGCAATTGAATTTACAGGTTCCATGCAGAAATGACTGAGGGCCACACAGACTCTTGTGTGAACACCGCTATGCCCTTGAAAAAATAAAAAAAAAATAGTTGCCACAATACTTTGTTGTATGAATTGTTGGGCTTTGTGAAATATTGTAAGGAAAAATTACAGAAGCATAGATCAGTGCTGTCACATTAAAGTGGTCTCTCATATACCCAGTGTAGTGACTGGCCTCAGGTGATACACAGAGATGAAACAAATCCTCCTACAACAAGTCTTTCTTGTTTATCTGCAGTCTTCTCTTTTCTGCATCTGTCAGTAGCACAGAGCAGGGGGCAGGGACCTGCCGTTAGGGTTCTTGTACTTTTTTTGTGAGAGCTGATTGGAGGAAAGGGACACCCCCCCCCCCCCCACATACACACAGCACAGGAACCAAGAAAGGATACAGAGATGTGTTCTGAATAGACAAGCTGGTTTCTGAGCTCCCTTGCCCTTCACAAATTTATCTTGCGCATCAGGAAAACTTCTCAGACGTGAGACATGCTGATAACAGAGAAACGAAGCACCAGAGAGAAATTACACTTAGAGAGTTTTGAGGAGAGACAAGTAAACACTACAGATATACAATATGTGCTTAGTTCAGATTTCATGACTGAGGTTTACAATCACTTTAACTTGAACCAAAATGTACGTGGTCTGGCCAAGAAAAAACTATTCCTTATTAGTGTTTGGAGAACTATTTGCCCGAGGAAAAGTCCGGCCCGAACATCACCTATTCGGATGTTCACCGAACACACAAATTTCATTTGCGTTCAGCAGGATGTTCGCCCCCCAAGCGCATAGTCAATATTTTGTTAAGGAGCGGGGCCAGGAAGCTGTCCGCCGCATCTTTAACAACTAATGAGTCAATAGCTGTGAAGGGTCTTCCCCACTGACAGCTGAGAAAAAAAAAAGGAAAAAAAATATTGCCGGCAATACAAAATCATAAAAAAAAAACAGCGTACCCCCTCCCCACTCTTTTTGTCCTGGTGACCATTGTTATCCATACTCAAATTGAGTGAGAAAACAAACTTTTGAGTTGCAAATAACAGGAATCGATCAGGGGATGTGTTTCATTGGTGAAGTCTATTGCAGTGACAACTTCCTAAGAGTATTTTCCCTCACTTGGCTCACTTGGCAGAGATTTCTATTTATTTCCTATTGGGCTTATGGGGCAGAAAGTGGAGGAAACTCTCCTCAATGGATTACAATTAACTAAATATGACAAAAGAAAATAATTATTATAGTGAACAGATGAGAGGGCTCCCCAAGCTCACAGAAGTGGACTGGGGCTTTGTTATTTGTAGACAACATTTAGACAGATTGTTGTATTAAAGTATATGTGTAGCCAATTATCTCTGTTTTGGATAGAGTAGGGAAGGATAATCCCTTAGTCTCGGTTCACACTGAGGCAACTTGTCAGACGACCTAGTTGTCTGACAAGTCGCACTCCATTCAGTGCAATGGAACTCAACTCGCTCCGACTTAGAAAAAGGTTCCTGTACTACTAGGGGGCGACTTCAGAGCGACTTGCATTGACTTCTATTAAAGAAGTTGTTTTCCAGCCGCACTGAAGTTGCGCTGTGCCGGGTGACTTCAGGGTCGGGAGACTTTGAAGCTGCCCCAGTGGGAACCGAGACTTATTGGGTTATTTATTGTTTTCTGCATTGCCTTCACTCCCTGTCCTGTCAGATATGCAGCCTGAAGCAAGCAGAAGTCTACCTAAAGTTAGGGTAATTCACACCTTAGATAATGGTCATTGGAACATTTCCCCATTGGAAGATTTAGGTGTGGGCAGAAAGCACAGGCACACACTGTCCATCCCTACTGCTGGCAGCCTGTAAATGTTTATGGGAGGCTGAGAGCTGCTGTGGCTGGAGGGAACTGTGATTGCTACTAACCTTTAGGGCAGTGTGTACCCAGAGTTAAATGTCCAGAATACAGACTGCTTGCATCCTGAGCATTTATTCCCGGATGCCTGGTGCCCTAAATGTTAGTAGCACTTGGTGCACTGTTAGCCCTGTCAAAATTTGGAAACTGTCAAGCTCTCATAGACTTTTACAAGCTGCCGCAAATGGAGCCTGCTTCTTCTACCTACACCTAAATGAGAGGGTCTCATACATCAGCTGTAACTTACGCCCAGCGTGCATAAGTCTGTTATTCTTCATTTAACAGACCAAGCTGTCTAACAAAAGTGGCAGTTAGAATGTTGAAACAAACCAACTAACAGTGTTGGTTGCAATGTTTAGCTTTTATTCATTTATATATTAAAAATATAATGACTTGATCCGAAAAAGTAAAAAAAAAACCTGTTGCTGTACCTGCTTAAAAAGAGTTAGTTGGTGTCCGGTTGTAATTTGTTAGTCAAGTTCCTGTAAACCTGCTAGTGCAGAGCATCAAAGCCAACATTGAGTGGATATATTTCCACTGCTATGGTGGATTGTGGCAAAACTCCGGTTGGAAAACCTTGCTCTACACAAGTCCAACAGGTTGTAAGAGGAATATTTGTGTTCCGAGTGTGTTGGTATCCATGGCATATCTGTTTGGCAACACATTGTGCCCTTGTTTGTCTCACCAGCTGAGAGTCTGACTAACCAATGAAAACAGTCTCAATTAACTTGATGAAATGGCGCAGCTTCTTAGTAATGTGTCACAAAATCTCCTGACAGCTATAATGAATTAGGTTAGTTATAGGAAATAGAATACAAGGGGAGAAACCAGATAATGAAACATGATGCTATTATCGTAGTATAACAGAGTGCATCCAGACTTCATTCCACTCATTGCTGATATTTTACTATTAACTCACAGCTGTATTCAGCTTCTCCTCTCTGTTTCTTATTCAGTGCTGTGCAATGATTTGGAAATGCTACCATCTACAGCCTAAGCCTGGCAGGAGAAGAATGCATATATTTGCTTATTCGTTTTATGTTTTTTTTTTTAATACAAATAATTTAATTTTAAATATTATGGCTGCACCCAAACAGTTATTAAGTAGCTATATTCTCAGATATATTGGTAGTTTAATTTTTGAGCGTCTTCTAGGTTTTTTAAGAAATATTACAAAATATGTTTGGTTGTTTAGTAAATGACAACTATACGCACAATTTTATATGTAAGAAAAACAACTTCTAAGGCCTCGTTCACACTTAAAAGTATGCCTGTGCAAGGGATGTGTTTGCCCACATGGGGCTGCACAGGTGTTCTGGACATCTCCATGCAGGCAGTCCTATTTATGTCAATTGGGACGCAGCAGCTGCAAGGACACAGCCGCTGCTCCTAAGACCTTCCAGCTGGTGTTCTAGCCTGTAGATTGGTATCACTGTTGCTAGGAGGCAACCTCCACATGATATTGATGATAGCCTGTATATCTGTGTGTTTTTGGCACATGATCATTTTATTAGATGGGGGTGACTAGAAAGCCCCTCCCCTCTCCATCACTGGTCTGACAAGCTCCCCTAGCATACCCCCTGCTCAAAAATGGTTAGCTTTAGGGATAATAAGGAGAGCAGAGATCTCCTCTTCATTGATTCTGTCATGATCAATGATGTCAGACCTATTGTAGCCATTGGGCTACAAATATTTATGAAGCCTGCTATAGCTACATTTATAACCATAGTATATATACGATTCTAGAAACATGAAATATTGGGTCATATATTGCTGACCTTCATGTCTTTGCATCAGTTTTCACCTGTAGTGGAAAAATCACTACATGTGGATTCTATAAAGATGTTTGTTTTGCGAATCCAATTTTTCTATGTAGTAGGACATTCCTTTAAAGCCTTTTTTATACAAGGAACAAAATGTGTTTTTGCTGTGAGAAAGCACATCCAATGTTTCCGTCACTGGATGACACGTTAACACATTTAACAAAAATTAAATTATTCAAAATTGCTGCAAATTTAATGTGATAGAAGTGTATTAATTAACTGTTTGTAAATTAAATACATTATTTAAGAAAAAAAAATGTGTGTGTGTGTGTGTGTATATATATATATATATATATATATATATCGGGCAAAATAAGCATTGAATACGTCACCATTTTTCTAGGTAAATATAAGACATCAGCTGAAATCTATCAGTAATTAGAAAGCAATCCTGCCCCTTGTCAGTGCAAATTAATATCAGCTGGTTCAGCCTCAACTGAAGGCATCATTACCAAGGTGTCACATAAGAAACCTCTCCTGATGGGTAAAAGCAAAGAACTTTCTCAAGACCTTCACAACCTTATTGTTGCAAAACCATCTGATGGCATTAGTTAGAGAAGGATTTCTAAACTTCTGAGTGCTCCAGTGAGCACTGTTTGGAGCCATAGTCCAGAAGTGGACAGAACATCATTTCACCATAAACCAGCCACAACCAGGTGCTCCTCGCAAGATTTCTGATAGAGGAGTGAAAATAATTCTTAAAAGGGTTGTCCAAGAGCCAAGGACCACTTGTGGAGAGCTTCAGAAAGACCTGGAATTAGCAGGTACAATTGTTTAAAAGAAAATAATAAGTATTGCACTCAACCTCCATGGCCTGTATGCACGCTCACCACGCAAGACTCCATTGCTGAAGAAAAAGCATTTTCAAGTTTGCTGCACAACATTTAGACAAGTATGTGAAATACTGGGAGAATATAGTCTGGTCAGATGAGACCAAAATCAAACTCTTTGGATGCCACAATACACACCATGTTTGGAGGTCAAATGGTACTGCACAGCACCCCAAAAACACCATACCAACAGTAAAGTTTGGAGGTGGGAACATCATGGCGTGGGGCTGTTTTTTCAGCATATGGTACTGGCAAACATCATATCATTGAAGAAAAGATGAATGGAAAAATGCACCAAGACATTCTTGATAAAAATCTGCTGCAATCTACCAGGATGATGACGATGAAACAAGGGTGGACATTTCAGCAAGACATTGATCCCAAACGCAATGCCAAGGAAACTCTCAATTGGTTTCAAAGAACGAAAATAAAGTTGCCAATTGAAAATCTGTGGAAAAAACTAAATATTAGAGTTTATAGAAGAGGCCCATGGAACCTTTAAGATTTTTTTCGTAATTCCTTTATTTATCAAGAAAAGTTGCATAATACAAACATCTGCATATGTATAAAACAGTGAATACGTAGAGTTAACTACCAGTGTAGCAAGTTGTGGCCCAGAGGGAATGGCATCTCCATAGTCTCTGCGAAGACGCAAAAACAGACAACATTTGCATGAAATGTCAGATAGGGAATGGTAGACTAGAAAAACAATACCTAATGCACTGGCCATTCTGGTCACTGAAGGGTCAGGAAATAATTACACCAGTAGCAACTTATGCTTTTCTTTTGGTAAAAGTTTAAAGTGGGTCAGGGGGTTGCAGATCTTGACTAATCAGCATATTGAGTAAAGTAAAATTTCAAGATAAGGTGCAACCAAATGTATGGCATATGAAAATATAAAAATACAGTTCCAAACAATAACGTTTAATTGTGAAAACATATATGAGCGGGATATAGATTCAATGGAACAAACCGAGGGATAGGGGGTTTATTTCAGATCAAAATGAACCTTCAAGATTTGAAGACTGTTTGTGTAGAAAAATGGGCCAAAATCACGCCTGAGCAACGCATGCAACTAGTTTCTCCATACAGGAGGCGTCTTAAAGCTGTCGTTATCAACAAAGGATTATGTACGAAGTATTAAATACATTTCAGTTAGCTTGTTCAATACATTTTCCCTGTGTCGTTCCATTTTATTACACATAACTTCATTTCTGAGCTTATTTGTTTTGGTTTCTTTGCTTGTATGTACGGATTGCATGGGTTGTTACTGACGTGTGAAAATTGACGTGTCAATAGCACCTTTAGAAATATATTTACAGAGGAAAAAGATGACGTGTTCAATACTTATTTTACCCGCTGATATATATATATATATATATATATATGTGTGTGTATGTGTGTATATATATATATGTGTGTGTGTGTGTGTATTGTAAGGGATTAGCTCAGTAGCAGGGTATGCAGGACACCCTGGATGGGTCACAGCACAATGAAGTAGGCACAGACAGACAGACAGCAGGATCTTTGTGAAAGAAAGAACTGTGGGTTATTTACACATCTGTGGTTACAAAGTGCATGCATCAAAACAGTTAAAATAAAACCTAACAGAAAATAAACCCTTGCAACTTTGGGCGTCTAACTACAGGAACCTGACTACTTGTTCTGCCACAGCCTACCGCTGCCCAGACACTTGATAGTCACAGATAAATAAACAGAGGCTTTTAGTCACCCAGACATAATCTCCCCATTCAGAGGTATTGCTGCTCCCCAGTCTGCAATGCACAGAGATCTGGTTCCAGGGTGGTGCCCTTTGTTGAAGCAACCTGACAGTTTTATAGAGCCCTGAGTGCTTTACATCTGAGCTCGTTAACCCTCATTGAGCCCAAACAGGCTCACTACAAAGCACAAACAACAGCAATCAGTGTACAGCTGGGACAAATATATCTCCCATCCTGGACACAACCCATAGATGTTCCTGGCTTTCTGTCATAGTGTGTGTGTGTATGTATGTATGTATGTATGTATGTGTGTGTGTGTGTGTGTGTATATATATATACACATTTTTAATTGATGCAGCGTTTTTCCTTTCTAGGAATGATGTCATGTTCAGGGGATGCAGTTGGGTCTCTGTGACCAGGTTGGGGAAAAGAGTGAGGGTGCAATTATCCAATTGACTGTCAGTCCTGATAGAAGTGGCTGGCATTTGTGCTTTTTTTGAGACAGGTAATAGACCAGTGGGGACATTCTGGGTATTGTGGAGTAAAACACCAATGTAAAAGAAAAGATAAATAAAACCTATAACAAAAATAAAAAACTGTAATAGAAAATTGCAAAAAAATATACCAATTATAAAATACAAGCGGGGTGTACTGGGAATTTCTATTGTACAGAAACCGTATATATGTTGGTGGTGCACAGTGCAACGTCTACAGAACTAGAGGATTCTAGTTCTAGTGTGGTCAGTAAGCATCGCATCCCTGGTACAGTCATGTGCCAATGAGAACATTTCACTCTGGTTGGTCCAGTGTAAGGGAGTAAGTCTTTTCCAACCTTACCCTGCACCAGCCATAGTATAATGATCTGGAAGCAGTCACGGAAGGTTGTTTTTTGTAACTTTGGGTTACTTCAGCTTGGTAAATGCCAATTGCCAGTACAGTATCTGAAAAGTATTTAGACATTTCAAAATAAATATTCTTGATGTAATCTTTCAGGTTGACTTCCGATTTCACAAGTTTCATCTTAGTTCCCTGGCATATTGTGTGGTCTGAAAGACATTTTCTGGAAAATTCATGAGGAATAACCTAGCTGCTGCTCCCAATGTGACATCTGTGCAGGTGTGGGTGCATGGCCCCAAAGGCATCCTTGATTTGTAAGGGGCCCTTCACCCGCACAGATTTCACATTAGGAGCAGTGGCTGTAGCCATACAGTGGATGCGTTCATGCAGCCACTGCGTCCCAGTTCAGAGCAATGGGACTGCCTGCATGATGATGCACGGAACATCCGTGTGGGGCACACATTGATACATCCCATGTGAAAGTGGTCTTAATCTTGAGCTTTCACTCTTGCTTGAGTGGATGCATATAGAGAGAACCTGTCTAAAAGAGACTAAAGACAACCTACAGCACTTATATGCAAATAAGGATCTAAAAAAATTAAAAACATATTTTAAGATAAAAAAGGTGGCTGTTCATGATATGCAGTGCTTTAACAGAATAAGATCATCAATTTAGGGTTTAGATCTACATTATTGTTTTCTCACTGTTGCATTGCAATATAAATCTAGTGCTCTGTCCTGAAACAACCCCAGCATTATAAACCTTTTTATTTCTATTGCAGTATTCTTTAACCTTTTCACATAAGCAGCTAGTTATAAAAGCAGGGGACTATCAGGAAGCAGCGTGCGTCCTCTTGGCATTCAGCAGGAGATCACCAAAATCTTACCAAGTGGGAGTCACTATATATTGTTGAAAGATCAATGCTTTAATGTTACTTAGAACATGAAGTTATTTATTTAGTGGTTTAGCTGAAATGCTAAAAAAACTGTATCATGTCATAGCAGGAAAAAGGCTTTATGTAGCCTAGAGCTATCCTGGCTTCTTCACCCCAGCTTTGTGAGTGAAATATCTTTGTGTCAGTTTAATATCAGGGGAATGTGTCTACAGATCTGTCTGATATTCACAGTAACATTTATTATTTAAGATAATCTTCACCTTCTGCCTGGTCACTATTCATGTATTTACAACATGTTGCTAGACCCCTGGGGCAGGAGGCATACAATGTGGATTTTTGATAGATATAGTTAGCCAAATATTACACTGGCAAGAAATGTATCACAAATATGTAATTGATGTAAATAGATTATTTCAAAACTATTGTTAAACCAGACAAAAAAATAAGGATAGTAGAAAAAAAATGTAATCTTTTTGTGTAATATATAATGTACCGAGTTGGCCTCTAAAGTAATTTCCACTTACAGTTGTATGCAAACGTTTAGGAGCCCCTGACAATTTCCATGATTGTCATTTATAAATATTTGTGTATTTGGATCAGCAATTTCATTTTGATCTATCAAATAACTGAAGGACACGGTAAAATTTCAGTAGTGAATTGAGGTTTATTGGATTAACAGAAAATGCACAATATGCATCAAAACAAAATTAGACAGGTGCATAAATTTGGGCACCCCAACAGAAAAAATCACATCAATATTTAGTAGAGCCTCCTTTAGCAGAAATAACAGCCTCTAGATGCTTCCTATAGCCTGTAATGAGTGTCTGGATTCTGGATGAATGTATTTTGGACCATTCCTCCTTACAAAACATCTCCAGTTCAGTTAGGTTTGATGGTTGCCGAGCATGGACAGCCCGCTTTAAATCACCCCACAGATGTTCAATGATATTCAGGTCTGGGGACTCTGGGATGGCCATTCCAGAACATTGTACTTGTTTCTCTGCATAAATGCCCGTGTAGATTTTGAGCAGTGTTTTGGGTCGTTGTCTTGTTGAAATATCCAGATGTTCTTTTGCCACCACTTCTGGCCTTAACAAGAACTGTGCCTGTGGTCTTCCATTTCCTCACTATGTTCCTCACAGTAGACACTGACAGCTTATATATCTGTGATAAATTTTTGTAGCCTTCCCCTAAACCATAATGTAGAACAATCTTTGATTTCTGGTCATTAAAGACTTGTTTTGAGGCCCCCATTTTGCCACTCTTCAGAGGAGAGTCAAAGAGAACAACAACTTGCTATTGGCCACCTTAAATACCTTTTCTCATGATTGGATGCACCTGTCTATGAAGTTCAAGGCTTATTGAGTTCACCAAACCAATTGTGTGTTCCAATTAATCAGTGCTAAGTAGTTACAGGTATTCAAATCAACAAAATGACAAGGGTGCCCAAATTTACGCACCTGTCTAATTTAGTTTTGATGCATATTGCACATTTTCTGTTAATCCAATAAACCTCATTTCACTACTGAAATATTACTGTGTCCGTCAGTTATTTGATAGATCAAAATGAAATTGCTGATCCAAACACCCAAATATGTATAAATGACAATCATGGAAATTGTCAGGGGTTCCTAAACTTTTGCATACAACTGTACAACCACATGCTTAACCACTTCCGGACCGCCGTACGTCGTTTGACGGCGGTACTTTGAAGTGGAATAC
Source organism: Glandirana rugosa (assembly GCA_018402905.1). Lineage (NCBI taxonomy): Eukaryota > Metazoa > Chordata > Amphibia > Anura > Ranidae > Glandirana > Glandirana rugosa. Next base: position 1,419,329 of record BLSH010275467.1, on the reverse strand, counting down.
CATTGTTATGGTAGCAGATAGCTACCATAACCCCGGTATCCATTTTTTCTGCAGGTGATTCCCTGCAAGATAAAAGTGGTCTTAGCGGCGGATTCGCCACGAGATCACTTTTATCAGCGGCGGGAGAGGTGCCTCCCCCCCTCCCGCCGCTTTCCGGTCATCTCCGCCGCTTACCGGACCCGCCGGCAGCAGCGGAGATGATCGGGTCCGTCCCCCCCAGTGTCCGTGAGCCGAGTGAGCGGCTGAAGCCGCTCACCCGGCTCCATAACATGGCTGGGCGGAAGCGACGTCACAAGTCACTTCCGCCCAATGCTCTTAAAGGGGACATTTTTTTTTCCCCTGCCATTTTTTTCAATTTTTTTTTTTCTTTTTTTATGCATTTAAGTGTAAAAATGAGATCTGAGGTCTTTTTGACCCCGGATCTCATATTTTGGAGGTCCTGGCATGCTTTTTTCTATTACAAGGAATGTTTACATTTCTTGTAATAGGAAAAAAAGTGATCAAATTTTTTTTTAAAAAAAGAAAGTTGTAAAAATAAAAATTAAAAAGTAAAAGAAATAATTAAAAAAAAAAATTTTTTAAAGCGAACCGTCCTTGCGAGCTCGCGCGCAGGAGCGAACGCATACGTAAGTCCCTCCTACATATGAAAACGGTGTGCAAACCACACATGTGAGGTATCGCCGCGATCGTTAGAGCGAGAGCAATAATTCTAGCCCTAGACCTCCTCTGTAACGCAAAAATGCTAACCTGTAGAATTTTTTAAACGTCGCCAATGGAGATTTTGATGATGCAAAGTTTGTCGCCATTCCGCGAGAGGACGCAATTTTGAAGCATAACATGTTGGGTATCATTTTACTCGGCGTAACATTATCTTTCACAACATGGAAAAAAATTGACCTAACTTTACTGTTGTCTTATTTTTTAACTAAAAAAACTGATTTTTTTTTAAAAAAATCGTGCTTGTAAGACCGCTGCGCAAATACGGTGTGACATAAAGTTATGCAATGGCCGCCATTTTATTCTCTAGGGTCTTCGAAAAAAAAATATATAATGTTTGGGGGTTCTAAGTAATTTTATAGCAAAAAAAACTGTTTTTAACTGAAAACCACTGAACTCCAAAAAGAGGCTCGGTCTTAAAGTGGTTAAGTTGTGAACTTTCTACTAAAGTCTTAACTGATTTGTTGCTGACAAATGGTTTGAACTGAAGGCTTTAGCAAATTTGAATTACATTTCACTTAAAGTGGAGGAAAAGTCTAACACTATCTATTCCTGAAAACGACCCCCTCCCCCCAACCTATCCTGCTTACAATGTATAAAAAGATATTTGTACTTGCATATTTTTAATCTGCCCCAGTTATGTGATCCTGCAGCTCCGGCTATCCTGTGTCAGGGTTCAGCTGCTGCAGGGGAGAAGAGGGAGTGTCCACAATGTTTGGACTACGGGAGCTTGTGGGTGATGTCATGGCTCTCAGAATTCCTAGCCGTTGTCAAGTATTCCCTGAAGCAGAGCTGCAGGATCACATGACCAAAGCTGATTAAAAGTAGGTAAGTACGCACATCATCTTTTTTTTTTTTTTTATTTAGGTTAGGCAAGAGGAGGGGGGAGGGAACATTTGCAAGAATAATTAGACCTAGGCTTTTTCCAGTTTAAATAAAGCGTCTCTCAATATTTAAAGTATATATAAACTATTTCTTATAACCTTGAGAACAGGCCACGTCAACATTTGTTCCAGTTCCTGTAGGTGCTGTATTTTGCACCTGCTGAATTGATGTACAGAGGAAAGTAGTTGCATCATAACAGCCTTTCCTAGTAAACAGTACAGGGAAACTGACTTGTATCAAGGGCCGGGAAGGGGGGCAGAAGGGGACCCTTCCCCCGGGCACTGGCTATATGTGCAGTGGGGGGCATACTGGGAGCTTCCCTCTTTCTGCAAAACCCTCTTAAAGCAGTTCAGAGGGAGGTCATCTGCAGATCAAATTCACCTGCCAGTGAGTTCTGACTGTCATCAGTTTGAGATGTTTCTGAGAACAAACTTATGCCATTGATACAAACCCGAAGCCTATCAGCTCCCCTAAACAGGAATGCTCAGGGGTGGTCACACAAAGAAAAGGTATGGAACTAATGCAGAGAGCGGTGGTAAACTACAGTGACCCATAGCTTTCAATGGCAGTCATTTTTTCCAAAGTTCTGAATGCCTAAATGTGAAACCTGTTAAGACAGAAACATGGGAGCTGCTTTCTTTTTAAACCAACAAGCTCTAAGAATGTCATCCTGATCCTTGATTTATAAAAACACATACTTGCATGTATATATCGTGCAAAGATGACAACTGATGCAGAAACACGCGGGTTATTGGGCAAAGAACATTCTTCTAACCAATATCACCTTTGGGGCATTGGTTGATGAGCTTTTTTATGCTTCAGGCTGGTTTTACTTTTTCATACAAATATTTGGGAATGCAAACCCTGCTTGAAGCAGGTCAAATGCAGCTCAGAAAGGCGTCCGTTGCAGGACAAATGCACCTGTTAATGAATTCTGAAAGCTTTCAAAACTGATGTCATCTGCACAAGCCCAAAGCCTGATTAAACAGGCCACCCTAAACAGGCAGGCCACTCTAAGTTGACAAAAACTGAATGCTCAGGCGTTGGCACAATGATATGATAATGAAATGATATTGCAGGGTCAGGTTTATTGAGTAATGCAGAGAGTGGGGCTGAGTGCTTCTCATTTTTATGAATGAATACAAGGCTTCCTCTGATTGACCAAGATAGAGAGGCAGGCAGATGGCGTCACTAATAACACATTGGTCAATAAGAGGAAGCCTGTATTCATTCATAAAAACAAGGCTTCCTCTGAATGGCTAAGAAGTAATTAGCTTGGGCTAGCTTGGCCAAAACAAACAATTTAAAGTGAAAGGACATTATGAACTTCAGCGTTAAGTTTTATCAGGAGGATGTTCAGGCCTCAGCTGATGCTGGCTTTGGTTATGAGGTTCTTCAGATGGATCTGTGGGGTCTGTGGAGCCACCTCTGTGGGCTTGTTAGCCTTTGCACTTTTACTGTTGCCAGCTACAAAACTCAGGCAGGCTGTGAGTGCAGAGAGAGTGGAGGGGGGGGGGGGGGGGTGTCTGGATCCTTGCACCTTTGTTTGCCAGTGTCCAATCTTTTGAAGTCAACAGCATATCCCATGTAACTGAATACTTAAATGGATTGAAAAGTCTATTTTTTCTTTAGTTAAAAATAACAAGCATGTTATACTTGTATACCTGCTCTGTGAAGTGGTTTTGCACAGAGCAGCCAAGATCCTCCTCTTCTTGGGTCCCTCTTCGGTGCTCCTGGCCCCTCTCTCCTGGTGAATGCCCCCACAGCTCCCTGTGTCCATGCCCCCTTTCTCTCCTTATTGCCTGACTGTCTTTGACAGCAGGAGGTGCCATTGGCGTCGCACTGCTGTCTCAGCCAATGAGGAGGGGAGTTCCAGACAGCCGAGACACTCCTTCAACATCGCTGGATAGAGATGGGGCTCAGGTAAGTATTAATGGGGCTGCTGCACACAGAAGGTTTTTTTATCTTCATGCATAGAATGCATTAAAATAAAAAAAACCTTCTGCCTTTACTATCCCTCAAACCCTGTATCCCTAAGTGTATTCCAATGAAAAGGATTTTTATAGTCAAAACTTCTATTTTTGTTAACCTACTTCAGGGTTTCTCAACCAGGGTTCCTCCAGAGGTTGCTAGGGGTTCCTTGAGCAATGGTCAATCTCTATCTCTCAGATAAGTTCCCACTGACCCCATTGATCTTTTTAGCTATCTGTAAGGGGGAAATTCTTCCCAATGACCACAAGTGTAAGGAGCATTCTTCCCATTGACCATCACACTAATGTATCATGAGTTGTAGATTTTTTAGATTTTTAGCAGGGGTTCCCTGAGACCGGAGAATAATTTCAAGGGTTCCTTGGTGTTGAAAAGGTTGAGAAAGGCTGACCTACATCAACAGCAAGAAAAAAAAAAAAAAACACTTCAATTACTACAGAACACAGAACCATACTTTGCTTAAAGCGATTGTAAAGGTAAATTAAATTGCTCTGTGCAATGGAGCTGCCGCGAACCTCCTCTATTCGGGTCCCTCGCTAGCGCTCCTGGCCCCTCTCATCTGTCCAGTGCTTCCCATGGGGGCACTAGTTCTGCTGCAACTATTGACACAGACCAGGGGACTTGCCCATCCCCCCCGGTCCCTCATCACTGGCTTTGATTGACAGCAAATGGCTCCCAGTGCCCCAGCAAAGCCAGCAAGACCCGAAAGTCAGGGGAGAGAAGAACTACAGACATGCATGGCGCTGGATGGATCGAGGGCTCAGGTAAGTAAAAGGGGGGCTGAGGGGGTAATGCTGACACTTTTTTTACCCTAATACAAGGAATGCATTAAGGTAAAAAATGTTTAGGCTTTACAATCACTTTAGTAAAGAAAAATAAATGGATCACTCACTAAATCCAAAATTCACGTTTGTTCAAGTGTGATTTAGAGAGTGAAGGCCAGTAAAGACCTTGTTGCTGTGCACATCACCACTAATTCTCCTTTAGGTTTACATCTATATCGGGCATAAAAATTGACAGATGGGGGTTAAAGGGGACAGCAGAAGATTTCTTCATAACAGATTCTGTGCTTCTACAAAAGAAACTCCTGGGTACTATTTTTTAACTACCATCTGGTTTTATAAATAACTGGATTAACCTTTGAATTAATGTGTACAAAAAAAGGAAAATAGAAACTAATCATTATAGTTTGTTACTTGTCTTTTTTTCAGTCTGTAAACTGTACCTGCAAAAAGGGATTACTGATAGGGTTGCCATATTCTACTCTGCTGCAGTAAAACTTAGATGCATGTTTCTTGATATTGTTGTGATTAGATTTTCAACTGCTCCTCCAGGCTACATGTTAATATATTATATATTATATATATATATATATATATATATATATATATATATATATATATATATATAGTTTTTTTTATAATAACTTTGAGTTTTCGAGGACTTCCGCAGGCTCATAGATCTACCAGCCTTTCCTTTATTAACAAACTTGGGAATTTATGAGATGTCTTTCAGTGCACGTAGAAAGGGGTTGGATAAGGGAAAGAAAAACCTGAGTTTCTCAAGACTCAATTTCAGTCGATGTGCTTCTTGTCCACATCTTTAAAAGTAATTAAACTTGTGAGCACACTGGGCTAGAGGAGCAGAGATCTGGGAAATTCAGTATTGGAGGCAGCAAGCTTCACTGTGCATTTGGCTACTGGCATTTTAGAAGCAAGTTATTGAAACTTTTCATCTGGCAGAGTACTAGGGGAAAATGATTTGTCAAGGATCTTGGTATTTAGCCGTGTGTATAAGTATGAAATTAATTTATTACACAGCTTAATTGACAATGCAGGTGTGAAATGACTGCGTTTTCTTAGTTTCTTCTGAGTAAATGGTTGTTAGGAATAATCAGATGTGTGTGTATGTATGTGTGTATGTGTATATATATATATATATATATATATATAAAAATTATACATGGGCAGCACAATGGTGTAGTGGTTAGCACTTTCGCCTGGCCAGCACCAGGGTCGCTTGTTCGAATGCCAACCACAACACTACCTGCCTGGAGTTTGCATGTTCTCCCTGTGCCTGCGTGGGCCAAAGACATGCTGGTAGGTGAATTGGATCCTCAAATTTGGCCTTAGTATGTGTATTGTGGCGTTATGAAAGGCGAGGTGCAGTCCACTTGTGTCCATCAACAGCTGGTATAAAGGAAGCAGGTCGGGATCAGATGATTGCTCTGACCTGGAACTCAGGAGCCATCAAGCCTGAGCGAGCTTATGAACTGAACTTTGCTTTGTGACTGAAACAAAAGGTTTGCATTATCTTTGTTTTGTAGGTGACTGGGAGAAGCCCTTCCTCTGAGTTAGGAAACTGGAAATGTTTAGTTAGTGCCTGGATGGCAAGGATTTATTTTCTGTTTTGTTTATTTGATTTACCTGCAACTTTTTAAATAAACCTGGCTACAAGTCAGATATTAAGAAAAACCTGCCGTTTGGACTACCTTTTTTCCCAGGAAAAGTGATCCCCATGGAGCTAACCCCCCACAGTATGTATGAATGTGAGTTAGGGACCTTAGATTGTAAGCTCCTTGAGGGCAGAGACTGATGTGAATGTACAATATATATGTAAAGCGCTGCGTAAAATGACAGCGCTATATAAGTACCTGTAGTAGTAATAATATACACTTTTTTTTATATTGCCAGCAGTTGGCAGTCCATTTCCCCTGTTGGTATTTGCCAATACTTTAATGTTCTCTTCCACACCAAGTGCACTCTCTTTGGTCTCCGACTGTACCACCTGCTGCTTAACCACTTGCCAGCCGCCCCACATATATGTATTGCGGGGCCGCTGCTCCTACAGGCAGAACCACGTACAGGTAAGTGATTCTGCACTTTGGGGTCTGTGGCGCACATCCTAAAAAGTGACCCGCCGATCATTCCCGACAGAGGCAAAACGGCGGTCTGCCTATGTAAACAAGGCAGATATCCGTTCTGTGACAAGGAAAAACAGAGATCCTGTGTTTCTGCTAAACAGGAATACAGATCTCTGCCTTCCCACAGTTCAAGCACTCCCAAGAGACACATTTAACCCTTTGATCGCCCCTGATGTTAACCCCTTTCCTGCCAGTGCCATTAATACAGTGACAGTGCATATTTTTTTAGCACTGATAACTGTATTGGTGTCACTGGTCCCCCAAAAGTGTCACCTAGTGACTGATTTGTCCGCCGCAATGTTGCAGTCCCGCTATAAGTTGCTGATCACCGCAATTACTAATAAAAATAAATAAATAAAAATTCCATAAAAATGTCCCATATTTTGTAGAAGCTATAACTTTTGTGCAAACCAATCATCATACGCTTATTGGGATTTTTATAAGCAAAAACACGTAGTAGAATACATATTGGGCTAAACTGATGAAGAAATTCGATTTTTTACATTTTTATTGGAGAAAATTTTTGTTTTTCATAATTGTTTTTTGTTTATAGCGCAAAAAATAAAATGAGGTGATCAAATACCACCAAAAGAAAGCTCTATTTGTGGGAAAAGGGGACATCAATTTTATTTGGGTACAGCGTTGCATGACTGCGCAATAGTCAGTTAAAGTAACAAAGCTGAGCTGGTATAGTAAGGTGCAGTGTAGTAAGGCTGGTGTAGTAAGGCTCTTCCTTTTTATTTGTGGTGCTTCTGTATTCTGTTTTGCTATTTTTGCTGGTATTGTGGTTGCAACCCTGTCCTGTCTTCTGAAATATGCTGTTGATCTGCTTCCTGCAATGAACTTGTGTTACCGCTTTGTCTAAACACTGCCTTTCTTGATCTCAACTTGCATACAGACTATGAAGAAAAATAGTGTGCACTGGAGTACAAATGGTTTACTTAGCACTCCTTGAGTAGAAACATGTCAATAGTGTATAGAAGATCATGGGGAAGGTGGTGGATGGAGATAAGTAAGGTTCATACAACTCGTGTAGCTCCTCAGCTAAGATCTGGGAAGGATCTACAAAGGCAGTATTCACAAGACAGAGCAGGGGTGCTAAACTTAGTAAAACCATATGAACAACAAATTTATGGAAATAGCACACTTACATGTTAGAAACGTGATGTTCAGCAAATGGGAATAGGAACCAACACTGGCACCGCAAACATGGAATATAACAGCCACAGGAAGCCAAGCAGGACATGCAGCAGGTAAGTGAACACCATACACCGCTCTGGGAGCGGTTAGGCAAAGCAGCAGCGTCGTCCACCGCATGGGAGAAATAGCAGCTGTCAAGATGGAGTATAACAGCTACAGGAAGCCAAGAAGGACAGAGTGAACACCATACACTGCTCTGGGAGCTGGCTAATTAATAAAGGGGGCAGAAACACACAGCAGCCCCTCCCATTGCCAACATCACCGGCCCCAGTAGACAGGTTTATGGGCACAAAGCTAAATAAATGCAGTGTACAAGTGAGTGAGAGTTTAACTGTCATACTGCATCCTCCATAGCAGTCCTGCTACTGGCCTAACACCAAAGCACATGGAATTTGACATGCCCCCACTGTGTACAGGTGTTGTTTTTTCTCAGATCTACGGGGCAACTGGCAGGCCCCCACTCTCCGCTTTGTGCAGGACTTGCTGCAAACAACATAAAAACAATGTATCTATTAGTCCATCTGGATTTCATTTAGGCAGGGGCAGTCTCAAAGAATATGCTAAAACTATACATCATCATGGGCGCCTTATATACAGTTGTGCTCATAAATTTACATACCCTGGCAGAATTTGATTTGTTGGCCATTTTTCAGAGAATATGAATGATGACACAAAAACTTTTCTTTCACTCACGGTTAGTGTTTGGCTGAAGCCATTTATTATCAATCAACTGTGTTTACTCTTTTTAAATCATAATGACAACAGAAACTACCCAAATGACCCTGATCAAAATTTTACATACCCCAGTTCTTAATACCGTGTATTGCCCCCTTTAACATCAAAGACAGCTTGAAATCTTTTGTGGTATTTGTGGATGAGGCTCTTTATCTTCTCAGATGGTAAAGCTGCCCATTCCTCTTAGTAAAAAGCCTCCAGTTCCTGGAAATTCTTGGGCTGTCTTGCATGAACTGCCACGTTTGAGATCTCCCCAGAGTGGCTCAATGATATTGAGGTCAGGAGACTGAGATAGCCACTCAAGAACCCTTTCATTTTATTCTGCTGTAGCCAATGACAGGTCGACTTGGCCTTTTGTTTTGGATCATTGTCATGTTGGAATGTCCAAGTACGTCCCATGAGCAGCTTCCTGGCCTATTGATTGCAAATGTTCCTCCAGTATTTTTTGATAACATACTGCATTCATCTTGCCATCAATTTTCACCAAATTTCCTGTACCTTTGTAGCTCACACATCCCCAAAACATCAGCGATCCACCTCCTGTGTTTCACAGGCCTTGTTGACTTCTCTCCAAATGTAGAGTTTATGGTTGTGGCAAAAAAGCTCAATTGTGCTCTCATCACTCCAAATGACTTTGTGCCAGAAGGTTTGGGGCTTGTCTCTGTGCTGTTTGGCATATTGTAAGCATGATACTTTGTGGCATTTGTGTAGTAATGGCTTTCTTCTGGAGACTCGACCATGCAGCCCATCTTTCTTCAAGTGCCTCCTTATTGTGCATCTTGAAACAGCAACACCACATGTTTTCAGAGAGTCCTGAAGTTATTTGGATTTTTTTTTCTATCCAGAACAATTTTCCTGGCAGTTGTAGCTGAAATTTTAGTTGGTCTACCTGACCGTGGTTTGGTTTCAGCAGAACCCCTCATTTTCTGCTTCTTGATTAAAGTTTGAACACTGCTGATTGGCATTCTCAATTCCTTGGATACCTTTTTATATCCCTTTCTTTTTTTATACAGTTCAACTACTTTTTCCCGCAGATCCTTTGACAATTCTTTTGCTTTCCCCATGACTCATAATCCAGAAACATCAGTGCAGCACTGGATGAAAGATGCAAGGGTCTGTGAGGAGTCCAGAAACTCATTGACCTATTATACACACACTAATTACAAACAAACAGATCACAGGTGAGGATGGTTACATTTAATAGCCATTCAAACCCCAATTTTGAAGCATGACACGTTGGGTATCATTTTACCCGGCATAACATTATCTTAAACAACATGGAAAAAATTGGCCTAATTTTACTGTTGTCTTATTTTTTTAACAGAATTTTTTTAAAAAAAATTGCACTTGTAAGACCGCTGCGCAAATACGGTGTGACATAAAGTTTTGCAACGACAACCATTTTATTCTCTAGGGTGTTAGAAAAAAATATATATAATGTTTGGGGGTTCTCTGTAATTTCATAGCAAAAAAATTGTTTTTAACTCGTAAACACTGAACCCAAAAAACACTCGGTCTTGAAGTGGTTAATAGCCATTCAAACCCCTTTTTGTCAACTTGTGTGCATGTTATCAGGCCAAAATCACCAAGATATGTAAACTTTTGATCAGGGTCATTTGGGTAGTTTCTGTTGTCATTATGATTTAAAAAGAGTAAACACAGTTGATTGATAATAAATGGCTTCAGCCAAACACTAACCATGAGTGAATGAAATGTTTTTGTGTTCTCATTCATATTCTCTGAAAAACGGCCAAGAAATCATAAATTCATAAAAACTTATGAGCGCAACTGTATTAATTTTAATTGTACAGCAAATATTTTATACAAATATTTAAAAAGTCTTAGAAAAGGTTAGCTTAAAACCGAAACAAAACCAATGTTTAACCTTAAGGCTCGGTTCACAATAGATGCAGCGTGAATTCACAGTGACACCCCACAATCCATTTGCAGAATCGGATCACGAGTGTGAACACCCATGCAATCCTATTCTGGTGCGGACCAAAAAAAATGTCCTGAGTGAGTTTGGTCTGAACGCGATGCAAATTTAGCCATACAGTTTTAATGGCTGAAATTCACATCACACAGACATTGCATGTGATCTGCACAGCAATGCTGTGTGAATCACATGCGATGTCTGGCATCGCACTATTGTGCACCGGCCCTAATAGGACAGAGCCTCTGGGTCACTGGGAAGGTTGTGTCATGAGATTTGGTGGAAGAAAAATACAGGTAGTCCAACAGAGCTGCTTGGTGCATTCTGAGATCTTATGTGTAGTTTCATAAAGATTTTATTAGAAATTTAAAAGAAAATACAGTTGGAGAAATACAGATTAGGCAGTGGAGACAAAATGCATGTTCGAGTATTCAGGAATATCATAGATCAATAATATATGCTGCAATTAATACGTAGCAGTGCATTGTGATCACACGCACAACATAACAATATAATTCAGCCAATCTCTCAACTGTGAATTTATATGTAGAAAACAAAGTAAGTGCATTTTAATGTTGTGTAAGGAGGAAGAGGAAACCCATCACCACTAATTTATATAGCCATTACTGTTATTCGTCACTAGGTTCTCAGAGGGGAATGTAGGCGATGTATCAAAATACTTCCTCGAGTATTAGGGGAAAAAAAGGGGGTCATGGAGGTGTTAGCCGAATTCCTTTGGGATGAGCATATGCCCCGAACAACGGGAAAAGCCATCCTCCGCAAATTACCAATGTCTCCACAAGAGTATGGTACAGAAAATAAAGATCTTTTGTTTATACTGTTGCTTTGGCAGGTTTTTCAGTATTGAATGACAGATACATCTCAAAAGTATCTAGCTTGTTTGATTCTTTATTTTTGAAGTGAATGAAAACCGAAATGCTAGAACTAAAGCATATTTAAACCCAGAACAGAAATGTATATTGCAGCTTTCTGGATGTTCGATGTGATGGCTGTCTTCATTTTCTTTTTTTCTGATGAAATGCACATTCTGTATGTACAGAAAAACATTGATGGATCCTGTAAGAAATCGAGTGTGCTTATAGCGTCTTATGTGCGCTGAACTCAAATCTCACAGGTTACACTTTCTAGTACTTTTCTATGAACTACACCCCCCCCCCCCCCATATTTTTTGAAGATTGGTGGGGTATTTTTTGTTCCGAACACATTTTCTCTCCTAGGATTACCAAGCTGCCCCTCCATAGACACAGTTCAGTGAATGAACATTGTCAGCATGGATGTTAAGGATGATCATGTATTTACATCGGCTTCCATCAACATCCGTTTTTTGGAATGGTTTTTCTCCTGTTAAAAAGATGGATCTGATGAAAAGCAGATGTAAACGGACAAACGGTCTGTTTTTGCATGAAAGAATGACTTCGGGACTCAAGTGGTTAAGGATTCTAGTTGGCAGATGTAAAAAACTGTATGAAAAACTGATGTAAACTTCATACTTTTTTTTTGATTTGAAAAAAGTGACTGAACTGATGAAATGAACATCAACGCTTTGTGTAGGGGATTCTGCTTCCTCAGCAGGGGATCGCTCTAGGCAGATGACAGGTCCGTGTCCACCCACGCTGTGCAGAGTGGACACAGTCCTGCTCTCCTCTATGAGAAAATCGGATGGTAACGGACTGCCTGTCTGTGTCCATCCGATTCGATGGACGGATGGAAAATAGGACGGCCATATGTCTGTTTTTTGTGGGCAGGATCAGATAGTGGCGGGCGTCAGTGGACATGTGTCCACTGACATCCTCCATTCCATAGGGGAGACTGGAGGGTCTGATCAGGTCTGCCTGAAAAACTGACAGGCGGACCTGATCGGACAGCTCGTGTGAAAGGGTCCTAAGTGTTTTTCTTGCACAATCAGCAGGTGAAAATAAAGGGAGAAAAACCTGAAAAAAAGAAAAACGCTGAAACCAATACATCGAAGAACTGGATAGCTGCAATATACCACATTTTTGTTCTTGGGTTTAAACTTTAAAGTTATAGCTACCGAAAAAAAAAAAAATCATATCCTGGCTATGCTTCCCTGTTGTTACAAGTGTTCTGCTTCCATCTGCATTGTGTCTCTTTCAATATTTTTCTATGCTTCCAATATATGTTATTGGTGCTACTTTAAACAAAAAAGAAGGGGGTTAACTCTGTTGCTGAAGAACTTGCATGTAATACCTTACAGCGTCACCAATTGATTCTGAGGCCTAATGTAATTCTAGTAGGTTTGTTGATGACATAGAAAGAGATGAGATGCAGACCGGCGTTAAGGTATACCCTGCAGCAGCTGCACTGACGCAAAGAGAAACTTAATTTTCAACTCTGATCTAATATCCTCTTCTGAAAATCCTAATATAATGATATCAGTAGCACTCTCTCCTCTGTGTGACCACACAGCTCCAGATCACTGCTAGCCTGCTGCTTAATTATCCTAATGAGCATTGTTGGAAAAACCATTAAATCTGTTAATTAGCCTTGGCGATAACGGTTCACAATAGTTCATTCGAAATCTCATGACTGTTTTACAGCATAAAAGTATTGGGAAAGAAATCTAATTTCTGCATACAAGCATTTTGTGAATTCACATTAATATAGCAGCTATATAAAATTAATATATAAAAAAGCAAGCCATATATCTCCCCATGCTTTATATGATACTGTAAGTAACCTTTTTTTCTTGAAAATGTACGCAACAAGAAAATGTAGATTAGAGACAATAATATAAATTAAAGCTGTGTATGTTGTGTATTCTTTTGGGGCCATTAAGAATTTGAAAATAGTGGTATATTGTTACAGATGTCATTGATCACTGATCTGCAAGTGCATTAAAGAGAAACTTGAGTACTTTCTGTAATTGGTCCGCCCCTCCTCCAGCGCTGCCGTTACGACGGGTGTGCAGATGTGCCCATGGGTTCTGTCCAGCCTTTGGGTACTGACAGAGCTCATCAGCACAAGCACAGATGAAATCCTATGCATGCGCAATTATGGATAGGATTTGGGACATCCCTAATGCCCATTGTTACGTGTGCGCGGATGGTCAGGAAAACCCCCACAGTTGTGCCACAGGGCTCACTTTAAACTCGAGATTCAGAGGCATATCTCCTCACATACAGGGGGGCTAGGAGCAAAAACGTAATTCTTGCCTACGCAATAAATGTGGAACTGCAGCTTTACAGCACAAATAAATTACATCAATTAAAAAAAAATACATTTATGTATAATTATAAGAGGGGGAGTGGTGGAGGCTGGACATAAATTAATTAAAATTTTGATCCTTGTGTGGCCACCCTCACTTGATGTTGATCATTGTGACCCAGACTACCAATGGGGGCTACAAGCAACCATTTCAACACACAGGCAGGGTCCACTTCTGTCTGCAGGGGATCAACAGCATTACGATGCAACAAAGGATGGGGAAATAATTACAAGTAGTGTAAAAAGTTCCGATCCTGTTAAGAGATTCTCTCTTCCTATTCAGCACTGAGTGTGAAGTCTGGGCATACAGCCAAGACAGCTGATTGGAGGAAAGCCCCCCCCCCCCACATAGGCAGATACTCTATTTATAGCTTCCTCCCCAACACAGAATTCAGCTTGGTTTCATCTCCGGTGACTTGTCAGAAGTTATCATGCTAATAACAGAAGAACGAAGCAGGAGAAAGCCACAGGACTTAGTGCTTTAAAGAGAAATAAGAAAACACGACAGATATAGGTGCCCAGCTCAAATTTCATGAATCGAGTTTACATCCACCTTAAAGCAGGGTTAGGTTATAAAAAAATATCCCAAGCTTTGAACATCTCACAGAGCACTCTTCAATCCATCATCTGAAAATGGAAAGCGTATGGCACAACTGTAAACCCACCAAGACATGGCCCTCCACCTAAACTGACAGGCCGGGCAATGAGAGCATTACTCCGAGAAGCAGCCAAGAGGCTCATGGTAACTCTGGAGGAGCTGCAGAGATCCACAGCTCAGGTGGGAGAATCTGTCGACAGGACAATTATTAGTCGTGCACTCCACAAATCTGGCCTTTATGGAAGAGTGGCAAGAAGAAATCCATTGTTGAAAGAAAGCCGTAAGAAATCCCATTCACAGTTTGCGAGAAGCATTGTGGAGGACACAGCAAACATATGGAAGGAAGGTACTTTGGTCAGATGAGACCAAAATTGAACTTTTTGGGCTTAAAGCAGGACAACGACCCTAAACATACAGCCAGAGCTACAATGGAATGGTTTAGATCAAAGCATATTTATGTGTTAGAATGGCCCAGTCAAAGGCCAGACCTAAATCCAATTGAGAATCTGTGACTAGACTCGAAAATTGCTGTTCGCAGACTCTCTCCATCCAATCTGACAGAGCTTGGGCTATTTTGCAAAGAAGAATGGGCAAAAATCTTGTAGAAACATCCCCAAAAAGACTTGCAGCTGTAATTGCGAGATGAGGTTCTACAAAGTATTGACTCGGGGGGGGGGGGGGGTGCTGAATACAAATGTACCCCAAACTTTTCACATATTTATTTGTAAAATATTTTGAGAACCATTTAGCAGTTTCCTTCCACGTAACAATTGTGCCACTTTGTGTTGGTCTATCACATAAAATCCCAATAAAATACATTTATGTTTTTGTTTGTAACATGACAAAGTGTGGAAAATTTCAAGGGGTATGAATACTTTTTTAAAGCACTGTAACATGCCGCTACCACCAATATGTAACAAATGCATGGTCAGATCCCAGCTGCTGCCATTAATATGTGATGATTGAACACTCAGCCTCACACAGTTTACAGCTCATGGGACAACCATCTAAGCTGCAGCAGACTAGTGATCAACACTGGGGGTGGTTAACGCTGCAGTTAATCCTTTACACTACAAACAGTAGTGTAAATGTCTGTAATACATGCTGTCAGACAGGAATATTAAAAATACAGCGGCACTCTTCAAATCTTCAGGGATTATTTTAGTTCAGGTTTGGAGCATTTAAAGGTAAGGCTTAAAGCTTAACTCAAGGAAAACTAAAAGTCCTTCCATGCAGTGCAGTTACGACCAAACTGCAACATTTAACTGCTTCTGTTTATGGGAACATAAAGAAAAACACTTTTCTTTAAATGATCTTCTGCTTCTTCTTCTCTCCATACATAAGTGGCGATCTGCACGTGCTCAGTTAGCGGGCAGGAGTGCTCTTGTTCCTGCTGCACTCTGGAGGAGTGTGCCCACTGCTCGGGCGGACCCGATGTCCACCGGTGTGCCACGATGACCTGCCAGAGGGAAAGAACGGGGAACTGCCGATGTAAACACGGCGGTTCCCCGCTCTGTCAGTGGGCATGTTCGAGATCTACTGATCACGGTCACTGGGATCAGTTAGATCTCTTATGCCCATGGTAGCCCAGCCCTCTCACAGTTAGAACACACCTAGGGAACACAGTTAACCCCTTCCCTGCCCCCTGCAGGTTAACTCCTTCACTGCCAATGACATTTATACAGTAATCAGTGGATATTTAAATTTCTGATCACTGTATAAATGTCATTGGTCCCAAAAAAGTGTCAAAAATGTCAGATATGCCCACCCCATTATCAAAGTCCCGATAAAAATCCCAGATCGCTACCATTACCAATAAAAAAAAAAAAATGTAAAAACACCATAAATTAATTCTCATGGTTTGTAAACGCGTCAACTTTTGCGCAAACCAATCAATGAAGGCCGATTGCGATTTTTTAAATTTTTTTTACCAAAAATATGAGGAACAATATAATCGGCCAAAACCGATAAATACATTTGTTTTTTATATATATATATTTTTTTTGGATTTGTATTTAACCACTTGACAACTGGGCACTTAAACCCCCTTCCTAACCAGACCAATTTTCAGCTTTCAGTGCTCTCACATTTTGAATGACAATTACTCAAATTCACGGGTCAACAGTTCACCAATTTATGTTTAGGTTTTTTTTATATATATATATTTTTTGTTTACATAAATAGCCAAAACCGGCTAATATAACAAGGAGTATAAAAACCATTTTTTTTAAATTTTTTAGCGTTAGCCGGAAGTAACTAACCAAACGCGTTTTCAACTGCGCAAATGTTTGGTACTCTTAATTAAATACCACAAAAATGTAAAAAAAAAAAAATAACCATTACCATCGCTAGACCCTAAAAATAGCCCTGAAACTATTACCCCACCCGTATAGACTGTAAAAA
>BLSH010275467.1:1371985-1400955 GCA_018402905.1 Glandirana rugosa | reverse complement strand
GATGGATGGGTGGACACGGATGGGTGAGCATGGGTGACGGATGGGTGAGCACAGATGCGTGAGCACGGATGCATGGGTGACGGATGGGTGAGCACAGATGCATGGGTGACGGATGGGTGAGCACGGATGCATGGGTGACGGATGGGTGAGCATGGGTGATGGATGGGTGGACACGGATGGGTGAGCATGGGTGACGGATGGGTGGACACGGATGGGTGAGCACGGATGCATGGGTGACGGATGGGTGGACACGGATGGGTGAGCAGGGATGCATGGGTGATGGATGGGTGAGCACGGATGCATGGGTGGGCACTGATGGGTGGGCATGGATGTATGAGTGATGGATGGGTGGGCATGTATGAGGGTGTATGGGTGATGAGGGAGTCCCTGCCTGTCACATAGCGGTGCTGTGGGCACTTCAGATCCTGCCCACAGCACCGCTGCATCTCCTCTCTCCCCCCTCCCCTGTCACATTGCACCGATCGGTGCGGAGAGGGGGGAGACAAGCCGGCACTTCCGCCGGCTTGTTTACATGTGATGCTCCGTCATTTGACGGAGCGATCACGTGGTAAACGGCCACTCCAAGCGGCCATTTACCGTGATCCGTGATGCGCCGGGTCTCAAAGACCCGGCGGTCACGGATGCTCCCAGGTGCGCGCCCCAGGGGGCGCGCGGGAGCGCGATTGTGGGAGGACGTTATATAACGTCCTCCCACAACAATGGGTGCCACTTGCCGACGTATATCTACGCTACACGGTCGGCAAGTGGTTAAGCAAAAAGTAAGAAATATTTTTTTTTTTTCAAAATAGTCGCTCTTTTTTTTGTTTATAGCGGTGATCAGAAATGATGCAGAGGTGATCAAATACCACCAAAAGAAATCTTCATTTGTGGGAAAAAAGGACGCAAATTTTGTTTGGGTACAACGTCGCACAACCGCACAATTGTCAGTTAAAGCCACGCAGTGCCGAATCGCAAAAAGTGCTCTGGTCCTGTGGGAAATCCTTCTGGGGGTGAAGTGGTTAATGTATTCTCTGTAATGCGCCCACCCTCCCCACCTTCGATGTAGCTCCACACTCGCCCTCCATTTATTTCCACTCGCCGAAAGTGATCAGGCGAGTGGAAATTTTGAGGGCTGATATATGTATATATGGAATTCAAGGGTGTATTTGGATGTTTGGGGAGAGTTTTTTTTCTATTTACTGCATCAAACTTACATGCTAAGTTTATTCAGATGGGAAGAAGTAACCCTGAAACCTGTCAGGAACATTGCTGTAGTTAGAATCTCTGTTTGAGAAACTCTGCTATATGACATTACATTAAAGCTAATCTGGCTATATCCTAAAGTCTTATAAAGGACATTTGAAATGCCCTAGCTCACAGCGTGTGCAAATAAAATCATCATAATGTTTTGAAAGCGTGTTCCCTTTCTTTGTGACTTGCAGCCCCTCTTTAATTGCTTACATACAGACATCGCCTGTCTTTCTCCATCAAGTACAATAGCATTTATTAGCATTTGTATGCTTTGTTATTTTCAATTACGCCTCTGTTCTAAGTGCCCAAACCATATAATTAAACCTTTTCAGCTTACAGTTCCAGTACAGCTGCACCAATTTATAAGTCCAACACGTATGCTCCTAATATACATTTCTCCCAAGCAAAACTTTTTATTGTTTTTGTATCAAATGCCGCCAATTGGTTTTTACAAAGCTGGACAGATCATTTAGGCCCAAGTGTAAAACAAGATTGTTGTTTAGCCATAAAACAAAAGTTTGTTCTGGGTGAAAAATTAAATGTAAATATTCAATAGGAATATAACTCAAAATGACTAAGCCACTGGCAGAGAGGTCAATTTTAGTTGTAGAAAGACGCTACTGCACTGAATATTGGATTGCT
This sequence comes from Glandirana rugosa, assembly GCA_018402905.1. Taxonomy (NCBI): domain Eukaryota; kingdom Metazoa; phylum Chordata; class Amphibia; order Anura; family Ranidae; genus Glandirana; species Glandirana rugosa. The sequence continues at coordinate 1,399,062 of BLSH010275467.1, read as the reverse complement.
TGACACCCGTGTGGTTCTTTGAAGTGCTAGAACTACAGCTAAGCTGATTTTGGTTTGATATCACCAACCTGTAATTTATTATGTATGCTACCCATACAATGGCAGAATGTGAATCAGAATTATTAGTAGCAATATGTACCAGCAGATCTAGTTTACCTGAGTGGATGTCATTTAGCTAGACTTTCACTTTCACCTATATGGTTGGTTAGTACATTTTATAGATCGGACATGACTTATATCTGAAACAAAGTAAACAGATATCTTATCCCCAAAAACCGGGGGGGCACTCTGCATTTTATTGGTGTGCACAGACAACAGACTAAAATCATTTGTTACCAGTTTTTATTAACAAATCTCAGCTTAAAATGCAGAGATGCATTGCAGTTAAAATACTGAAAAAAAAAAAAAAAAAACTATTTCCTGAAATGAAATGGCTTAAACATGCTGTAGATGGTATAATGAGGCTCCTCATTAAAGCTGAACTCCAGTTTTGTTACACTTTACATAGCTTGACCTCCAAAGATTCCATAGAAGTCTATGACAGCACTCACTTACAGCACCTGTAGCTTTTGAGGGGCTTTTATTCAGAGTTAGCTTTGCTGTGTTTTAGAGGTATTGCAACTATAATATATCCCAGGATGCGCTGGGAAATCAACAAGCGAACCGGGAAGACATCAGCATCCCCTTCTGGTTCATGTGTATATATTCTGGAAGTGTCTAGTGCAGACAGCACATCAGATGTGCAGTGTGGAGCAGAAGGAAGGTGAGCGGGGTCCGGACTGGATCAGAACAACTAGCCGATGGCACATATGGTGTGTAACATGGGAACGCTATAGCAGAAGATGAATGGGATTGGAGAGTTGGAGAGTGAGAACTGAGTGGCGAACGATCAGCAGAGCGGGGGCGGGGGGGAGCGCAGCAGGAGAAACTAGCAGATGTCACTTGGGGTGCGCAGCATAGGAGCAATATAGCGGAGACTGGAGAAAAAGGAGGATCAGAAAGCTAGAGGATCAGCAGAACTTGGAGTTACTAATGAGTGGGGGATCTGAAGAGCTAGTGTTTACTACTGAGTGGGGGATCAGCAGAGCCGGGGGTTACTACTTTAGTGGGGGATCAGTAAAGCTGGGGGTACTTCTGTGCGGGGCATCAGCAGAGCTTGGGGGTATTACTGAGCAGGGGATTTGTTGAATGAAGTATAAGAATCTGCTGGGGATCTGCTGAACGAGGGTACTTATGAGCTGGGGAACTGCTGAATGGGAGGTAAATTAAAAAAACATTTTGATGTGTTTGTTAGCGAACGCAATATACAGGGACATGGGAAATGATAGTGACATAAACACACACACGTTGGACTTCTTGAACTGGTGTCTTTATTCAACCTTACCAACTATATAACTATGCAAATATCCCAAATTTGGAATAGGGAAAAAAAATGCTTGTCAACTCTAGCGGTAGAAAATGAGTCCAAACCTTTTTTTCAGTTTGAATAGGGAAGGGGAGCGTTAAAACCATAGTCCGTTTTTTTTTTTTCTGCCTTCTGTGTCTCATAATAGGTTTCTGTAACTCCCTGTCCTGTAGACACCTAACAAAGGGAGAGGATATTTTTCCGAAATGGGAAAAATCTACTTTTAGACTTGTGCCATGGGTTCAAGTGTTCCTGTTTTGGAGGAAACCTAGAATTTTGGATTTACCCTCACTTAATTCCCACGTGACATTGGTGGTCAGCACCGTTAAAGTGAGCAAATTCTCCCTAATGGAGACAAAGATATTAGAAGAAAGTTGACTGCGGTTCTTTTTCCTCACCACTCCCTCCAAAACTTAAAAAAAAGAGCTTTGCCTTTTGGTTATACTTTTGGTAGAGGTTGAGTGATTGCAATAAAATACAGAACTTAATATAGTATTTTATCTACAAATGCTTATATTTAAAGTTTATCTAAAACCAAACAATTAACTTTTCTCATTTCCTCCCTTTTGGTCATTTATTCCATTAAAATGCTTTGTTATACCTGTTTAATTGGTGCCAGAAATCCATTGCTGCCAATGTCATTGTAATCTGTCTTATCAAGGAAATATGTTAGAGTACAAAACACCTCCGCATTTGTTATGGAGATAAAGCAATGGGAAGGTGTTCTGTAGTCCTAAAACACTTCCTAACCTAGGGTAACAGCACCTCTCCCCCATAGATAAAGTAGAGTGATTGATTGTTATCATTCCAGAGCTGGAAATGTGTTACTGGTTGGATCACCAGGCAAAGATGAAGGAAACAACTGAAAAAAAGAATACTAATACAGACAATAAATGTAATGGACTAGTAAGCTGCAAAGTATTAAATTGTTGTTCTTGGGATACACTTTAATTTAACATTTTACCTGTGCTTTACTTCACATATACAGTGCCTTGGAAAAGTATTCATACCCCTTGAAATTTTCCACATTTTGTCATGTTACAATCAAAAACGTAAATGCATTTTATTGGGATTTTATGTGATAGACCAACACAAAGTGGCACATAATTGTGAAGTGGAAGGAAAATGACAAATGGTTTTAAACATTTTTTACAAATAAATATCTGAAAAGTGTGGCGTGCATTTGTATTCAGCCTCCCTGAGTCAATACTTTGTAGAACCACCTTTCGCTAAAATGTTTGCCCATTCTTCTTTGCAAAATAGCTCAAACTCTCAGATTGGATGGAGAGTGTCTGTGAACAATTTTCAAGTCTTGCCACAGATACTCAATTGGATTTAGGTCTGGACTTGGACTGGGCCATGCTAACACATGAATATGCTTTGATCTAAACCATTCCATTGTTGCTCTGGCTGTATGTTTAGAGTCATTGTCTTGCTGGAAGGCGAACCTCCTGCCCAGTCTCAAGTCTTTTGCAGACTCTAACAGGTTTTCTTCTAAGATTGCCCTGTATTTGGCTCCATCCATCTTCCGATCAACTCTGACCAGCTTTCCTGTCCCTGCTGAAGAAAAACATCCCCACAACATGATGCTGCCACCACCAAGTTTTATGGTGGGGATGGTGTGTTCAGGATCATGTGCAGTGTTAATTTTCCGCCATACATAGCGTTTTGCTTTTAGGCCAAAAAGTTCAATTTTGGTCTCATCTGATCAGAGCACCTTCTTCCATATGTTTGCTGTGTTCTCCCATATGGCTTCTCATAAATTGCAAACAGTATTTCTTATGGCTTTCTTTCAACAATGGCTTTCTTCTTGCCGTTCTTCCATAAAGGCCAGATCTGTGGAGTGTGTGACTAATAGTTGTCCTGTGGACAGATTCTCCCACCTGAGCTGTGGCTCTATGCAGCTCCTCCAGAGTTACCATGGGCCTCTTGGCTGCTTCTCTGATTAATGCTCTCCTTGCCCGGCCTGTCAGTTTAGGTGGGTGGCCATCTCTTGGTAGGTTTGCAGTTCTGCCATACTCGATTTTCGGATGATGGATTGAACAGTGCTCCATGAGATGTTCAAAGCTTGGGATATTTCTTTATAACATAACCCTGCTTAACTTTACCCCTCATCTGTGCGGTGTGTTCCTGTCAGGAAACATGAATCAGACTGAGGCAGAAAATGTAGTAAAAATCACACCTTTTAATAACATGGTAAAAATGGTACAGAGCAATAAATGTAGTCAAAACATAGCCAGGGATCAGAAGCCAAGGTGGATAGTCAGACAAGCCAGTAAATCAGGAAACCAGAGATCAGCGTAGTTGGAGGAAGCAGAACAGGATTAGGAACCAGAAGGGACATTAGCCGGGCAAAGTCTTTAACAGGAACAAAGCAGAGAATCTCCAGATATGTTTGATCAAGGCGAAGGCACAAAAGCAATGAATAAGGCAGTTTAAATAGCCAGAAGGGGCTGGCTGAAGGCTGGACAGATGAGCAGGAAATGATCACCAGGTGAGCCTTTGTGGAACGATGGGTGCAGACAATTATCCAACAGCTGAGCAGCCTGAGCACAGAGAAGGGAACTGCTGAGAGCCCAGCCCTGACAGTTCCTTGGCCTTCATTATTCGGTTTCTTCACTAAGGTTCTCTAACAAATTATTGAGGGCTTCACAGATCAGCTGTATTTATACTGGGATTAAATCACACACAGGTGAACTCTATTTAGGTGACTTTGAAGTCCATTGGTTCCACTAGATTTTAGTTAGGAGTATCAGAGTAAAGGGAGCTGAATACAAATACATGCCACACTTTTTAGATATTTATTTGTAAAAAAATTTTGAAAAACATTTATCATTTCCTTCCACTTCACAATTGTGTGCCACTTTGTGTTGGTCTATCACATAAAATCTCAATAAAACACATTTACATTTTTGGTTGTAACATGACAAAATATGGCACATTTGAGGGGGTATGAATACTTTTTCAAGGCACTGTACAACACTATTTTGCTTGTATTATGCAGCTTTATTCAGCAGCCTTGTTGCTGAAAGTATGTATATAAAAGTATGGCATTGGGGGTATGGTATAATGGATTTTGTAAAGTCATTCCAATTGACTTGTTCAGAAGAAAAATATTGTGCGATTATAAAAAATGGACCCTTTATTAATATAACCTGGCGTACAATTGAAGGAGGGAGGGTGAATTACTATGCTTTCTGTTTTTCCTTGCACAAGATGCGCATATGGCAACTAGTCATTGCTTCAGACAGCATCTCATTAGAAGAAAAACAAGTTGCCGCCCAGGCACACACGAGGTTTCCTCATTTCATTTTCTGTTCAACATCATCAAACTCTTATTTCCCTCCCGCTCATTTCATTGTTTTATTGACACATGCAGAAAAAATTGAGGAAACACAAACCGTAACTACTGAAGCAGCCTCAATGCATGTCCTTTTGTACTTGGGCTTTCAAGCACAGCTTTTAAATGATAGTTCTTTGTTCCCGCAGAACAATTTCTCTTTTTGTTATAATGCCAGAGCTATGTTTTATTATACAGTTTGAACAAATGACAGTGCCCATAACATTCAGGTATAAGATAATTAATTTGCAAAACGTAAAAATTGCAAGCTGAAGGATGTGTGGAGATCTTTAAGCTATACTTCTCTAAACTGAACAGTTTGGGGATTAATGGGATTTTCACCACCTGGCTGTACATGTGTATGAATACATCTTTTAGCTTGGGTAGATCACCAGTCTTGGGGAAACTGGAGATAATAGCATCATGACTACATGCAACCAATAACTGGAATATCTGTCCCATCAAAACAGTTTCCGCGTGAATTTTAGGGCAAGAGTCACTTGCTTGTCACAGATAAGGAAATATTGGCAAATTAGAGCTACATACTATGGTTAGCTTTAGGTTAATGCCCATGCTTAATAAGTATCTCTAATCCCCTTATAGAAGGCAATGACCCTGATTTACTAAGGGATTAGAACATTTTCGCTTTCAAAGTTGCTTGAGGTAATTGTAGCCGTATTAGTGCAATTGTGTCAAAGAAAATTGAGTACTGTCCGTGATACTTTTTTTATTTGCACTAACATAAAACATTTTCAGGACAAGCTTTCGGGGTATTTCCCCTTCTTCAAGGTCCAAGCAGTACTTTCTAAAATTCAATTTGTTTAAATGAATAAGGGAGTTGTGCTGTCATCAAATTATGTTTTTAATCCTTGTGATTATTAATAAATATTTCCAAACAAAAAAAAAGACATACTGTAGTGTATTCTGTATAAAGTTTATTTTCAGAGCATCCCAGGGGCACATTGGTCATTTTGGGTTAAAAATTTTGATAAGAAAAAAAATAGACTTAGTTTAGAGAATAAGTGACTAAGGGAGTTGTACTGACTTCAATAATCGCAGCATCATTTGCACATAATTGGATATTCTTTGTGAATTTTCACTTTTTTAAATCTCATTTACTAGGCTTAAAGTGATACTACTAGTGGCCCATTTCCTCCTCTTCTGTGGTCCCTTGAAGGTGCTCCTCCTCTTTTTCTTTTTTTTTTTTGTGCCCCCAAAGCAAGCCCCTTGCTATGAGGGTACACCTGTGTGCGTGCTCTTGAGCCAGGTTATGTGTGTCCATAGACACACACACTCATAGTGCAGCTTGACCCTGCCCCCTGCTCACTCCCTCCCTCCTCACAGGATTTGATTGACAGTCAATGGCTCCCGCTGCTGTCTCTGTTCCTGTTTGAGCACAGAGAGAGACCAGTGCTGCTGCAGACAGGCACAGCACTGGATTAATTCAACTTTTTGGCTTTAGAAACACGTTAAGTGAAATTTTACTCTGCAAAGCAAAAATTTACTTTGAAACTGAACATGCTCTACTTCTTTAGTAAATCAACCTTATTAAGTAGCACAAACTTTAAAGTGGTTGTTAAGGCAGAAGATTTTCTTTACCTTAATGCAAAGAATGCATTAAAGTGGTTGTCAACTCGGGACAACCACTTTAACTTACAGGTAAGCCTTATTATAGGTGCCCTGCATATCTCCCAAACCTGCACGTTTCAGGAGATATACAGTGTAAGAGATTCGCCAACGTCATTTCTGACGTAATTTCTGCACATGCGCAGTGAAGAAACGGCCTCTGTGCCATTTCTTCACCGTGATCGTGCCGTGAGCCGGAGATCGCGGCCCCGGAAGGAAGAGGGGCAGAAGATCGACACTGTCAGCACAGGGGACAGCGCTGGACGTCGCAGGCTTCGTTTGCAGGTAAGTGGTGATGCATAGTAACCCAATCTAGGTTTACTTCCTCTTTAAGTCAAAAAAAATATGTGCAGCTTCCCCTTCCAGCTCCCCCCCCCTTTTTCTTACCTGAGCCTGAGAGCACTATGCCAGAGAGCAGCGGCTTTCTCTCCTTCCTCAGAGGGCAGAATAATAGCAACGGGAGTCATTGGCTCTTGCTACTGTCAATCAAATCCCATAATAAGGGAGCAGGGGGCAGGGCCAAGCCATACTGTTTGTCTTTATAGACACAGGCAGTACAGCTTGGGATCGAGTCCGCAGGTATGCTGCAATAGGAAGCTGCTTCCTATGGTGGCACGCCAAGAACAGGAGGAGCTAGAAGTGGATGATTGCGGCTGCTCTGTGTATTCATCATCCTCATCAAATCATTGCACAGAGCAGGTAAGTACAACATGTTCATTATTATTATTTTTTTAAATTTACATTCATTTTAAATTGGCTGTTGGCTTAAGTAGAGCTGTTTTTAATCTAGGATCACTTTATAGTTATCAAGATTAATGCAATACCCAAGACTCCCAGATGTCAGGTAACCCAAATACTGTATTCATAGACCCTTTATGGTTATATTATGTTGTGAAAGTTTATTTTTAATGAAAAGTAATTCTTAAAAATAAGTACAGTCTACAGTGAATCAGTGCCTTCCCTGCTCAATAATATGACAATGCCCATTTCCTGTGGGGTTTGCTTCTCTTTATCAATCCTACTATATGCACGTTTTTAAGCAGCTGGCTCAATGCTTGGAAAACACAGTGGAAATCCCTGTGGTTTTCCTGTCGTTTGATGGAGAAGGTAATTGAATCTGCATTATATAATGAGAGCAATGCAAAGTTAGCTGCAGGTAACTCGGCCTGCATCTGTAGCTGTTCAGAACGTATGTTGATTATTCACTTTGATGCTATTAGATTATACATATATCTATTTGCCATTTTTTGGAAAACTGAAAACATCTAATCTATATCCCTAAGCTATAACATAATTGTACAGTGGTAATTCCGTAGCATAGCTCTTGATTAAGCCCTAATGTGATGTACATGCTGTCAGATGTAAGCGTGAAGAGGCTAGCGGTATTAATGTTTTAGATCTCCATGTCTTCTACTAGCACATGGCAAGCCAGCAATGAAGTTTCACATGCTGTTAATCAACATTTCACACTGAAGGTATCATTTTGTTCTTGTTTTCTCTTCCTTAAAAAAGCATTTTAACATTTTATTGGGATCTTGGTATCAGCTGAGGACCATTTTCTTTCTAAGGAGGTCTGACTAAAATGATCTATGGGGAAAACTAATCTAATTATTCTTCATACAGAAATCTGTAAAGCCATACACTTGAGTTGATGGTCACCTGAAATTGTCAATTACAGACAGATTGGGAAACAAGTTGAATCTATTGGCAGTCTTCAACCTCTTTATAGACTCCTAGGTAAAGACTTCCAGGATAGATTTCCTATCTTGTTGATAGTGTTTCTCTGAGATCGGGCTGCTCCTAGTACAGAGTTCTCATTGCTTTAAAGTGGTTGTAAACCCTTACATATACCAAATGAAATGACTTGCCTCAGTTGATACACAGAAATGAAACAAATCCTTCTACATAAGTTGTACCTGCTTATTTGCAGCCATCTCTCCTTTACAACAGTTTAAAGTACAGATTTGTTTTCAGATCTTCTAGAGGAGGGGGCAGGGATCTGACTTCACACACTACATTACTCAGAGAGGAGAGCTGAGTATAATGTGAGACCTGAGTGGAGGGAATGGACCCTCTCCCCTCTACACAATCTCATTTATTAACATGCACAGCTGAGGCTGTCAACTACAGGCTGTGTGCTGGAGGCCCCGTCCCTTGTCCCCTTCGATCCTTTGGAGTTTGCCCAACCTTTCAGAAATAACTCATGCAGATAGCAGAGAAACTAGCCTGCAGACAGTAATCACACTTGATGGTTTGGATTGAGACAAGTACACACTATAGAAGAATATGCTTTGTTCATATTTCCTGGCAGACGTTTACTACCACTTTAAAGTATAATGAAAGGCACCTATCTGGCCCCCACCTAACAACTGTACATTTATCTTCCCCATCAGCACATCCCCCACTGTTATTAACTCTTGTATCTCTTGACCTTCCCTCTTAGATTGTAAGCTATAACGAGCAGGGCCCTGTTGTATTAAAGCGGAGTTCCATCCAGTTAAAAGTCATCAGCTACAAAAAGTGTAGCTGCTGACTTTTATCATTTGGACACTTACCTGTCCCACAGTCCAGTGATGCTGTCACCCAAGGGCTCGCTCTTCTCCCCCTCCCCTCGGCGGCGCTGGAATCACAAGTGTGGGCACCGGCTTTGGCTTCAAGCTTGGCCTTGTGAATGGCCAGCGTATGTTCTGGGACCTGTGACGTGTCCCAGAAGATTGCTGAGAGGGACGGAGGGGAGGTGAACTTCCTTCTGGAGCCGTGGCTCTAGGAGTGGAAGTGGACCTGAGATCCTGTGAAAACCGGGTCCCCCCCAAAAAAATGACATGCCAATTGTGGCATGTCTGGGGGGTCACCTTCCCTTAAAGTGGAAGTTCTACTTTTGGGTGGAACTCCGCTTTAAAGTGTATTGTATTTGTACTGTTTACCCTCAAGTTATATAAGTCCTGTATAATAATAATAATAATAATTTTTTTAAATTTAATTTTGGTTAGAGTGGAGAGGGTTTAGAAAAGCAGTCATGTTTTATTGATGTATATGCCCCCTTAGAGAAATTCACACCCACTTTTTGTCTTGTTTACTGTTATCACCAAAAATGCCAAATTTTAGGTTTTCCCCAGAATAGGAATCTTCCAGGGGGACCCTAGTGACCTTGGTGGCAACAAGAGATTTCCTCACTTAAGATAGATTTCCTCTCACTTCCTGTTTTGGTTATAGGACAGGAGGTCAAGGGAAATGTCTTAAATGGGACACAGGGAAAAAAACCCTCCCTTATTCTTGGTACAAAAGTGTACTTGCAGTCTATTGGTCTTTAGATGTGGTGGTTGCATTTGTGTTCTCTCTAGGATTTTTTTCTTTTATTTACACCTGGTGATCCTGCTGATAACATACTTCTTGTCCTAGGGTGACAACGCTCACTTGCTATACTATATCTATTGGGTAAACTGCATTGTCAGCCAAGGACAGGAAGTACTGTATGTCAGGACTACAGAACTCTTCCCCCTCTCCCTATTTTATAACAGAAGTGCGAGATGCTGTATAGTTTAGAGGCCCTTGGTAGGAATATGACTGCTTGAGGTAAAATTGCTGTGTGCACAGAATACAGGGCAGCACTGATTTCTGGCAGGATCATCAACAGCTTTTTTTAAAAAAATAAACTGATATAATAAAATGCTTTCAGTGATACATTTAACAAACTCAAAGTGAGCAAAATGCACAAGCTCTTGTTAGGGCTTACATACACTTGAACACATTGTTGCAGCCTTGGGCACTGAGAAGAGGGCTGCTAGATGCCCAGCCCTGACACACATATATAGAAAGATCTACACTCCTTGGCCACTTTATTAAGTACACCTTGCTAGTACCAGGATGGACCCACTTTTTCCTTCAGAACTGTTCAAAACATTCCTCAGGGATTTTGGTGTACCTATTAAAGTGGCCGGTGAGTGTATAGTAGCAAAGCACAGCTCCGAGGCATGGACATTACATTGTGAGATAGTATAGGGAAATAACCATTTGTGGTAAAAATGTCCCATTAAATCATCAATTTATAAACCTTCAAAAATATATACTTTTGTTGTCTCTTTCTTATGATTATCAATACATATTTCAAAGCAACCGCTTTTATTTTTACAAAACAATACTAGGCATACTGTATTGCATTTTGTACAAGGTTTATTTTCAGTGCGCCCCAGGGGCACATTTGCCTTTCACTGTGAAGTGGCCTCAAGATTCTCACAGCCAGGGGCCTTGTTTAAAGCTGTGAACTGATATCTGACTCTTTTTTTCGAGGATTAATACATTCAGAAAAAAAATCAGACATGAGTATTTATTACTAAGTTTTGTGTTTGTGTTTTATGATATGCCTTTTAATAACCAGTGATACTACATCTGTTTACTTGAAGCTTGTTAAAATAATTTTTGTAAAACAAAAAGTAAATGCCCACAGTTAAAACAAAATGAATGGCTGGATTGATGCAAGTCTAAAACACAGACTTGAAATAAGCAGAAAGTATTAGTTTTAATTAGCTTGTAGAGGTTGTTAGGCTTGGACATGCTGTCACCTCAGCTATGCTGCTGATAGATGAAGGGCCACTTGTCCCTGTAACCGCTCTGATTGATTATTGCTACAGACTGCTTACGTTGGGCAAACTTCTAGAACGTCTGAGAAAGTGGAACTTGCTGATTTGATATGTTAATATTCAACGTTGACTTCCAAATTTGATTATCAGTCTTCAGTTTGAGAAGTGCCAGCTTTTTGGTACACCGTCATAGAGAATTTCTGACAGTATACTGTTTAGCACATAATTAGACTATAGTTGTGAAATGAAGACATAGCCTTTAGGCTAGATTTGCAGTTTCCTTGGTATTTAGCATGCATTGGCACACTTGCGTTGACAGGCATTGACTTTTTTGATTTTTAAAGCTGAACTCTAGGCAAATGGAAAAAAAAACCCAAACAAAAATAAAAAAATATAGAGTTTAACATTTGCAGTGTAGGTGGAGCCCTACTGCAAGGGTTAAATGCTAGTCTTTGCCTAGGGTACTTGTAAAAAGCACATTTACTTACATTATCCCTCGTGCCTACAGGCTCCTTCTCTGTCACTGGCCTCCCCACAGCCTCTTGTCATCAGTTTTCTAGCCTGCGGTTTCAGCTATGATGTCATTAGTTATAGTGCAGCACCATCAGTCCTGCATTATACGGACACCAAGGACACAGAGATAAAACAAATCCTCCTACATAAGTTGTACCTGTACATATGCAGCCCTCTCTCCTCTACAGCCATTCAAAGTACAACATTTAGAAAGCATTTTTTAGGTCCAGGAGGCTGGTGGGGGGGCGGTTGGGGGGAGCTGATGTCACACACTGCACAGCATAGAGCTCATGTGGTGTGCTGGTGTTGGGGAAGGGCAGGCTATTTTTATTGTCTTTTGCCCGCATAAACTGTCAGATGTGACTCATGCAGATGGCGGAGAAGGGAGAGAGCAGACAGAAATCACACTGTGTGCATCAGATTGAGGCAGGTAAACACTATATGTCCATTTTTCATTTCAGAGGTTTACCACCACAGCTCCAAAAAAGTTGGGATGCTGTGTAAAATATAGAAATTAGATTTGCAAATCTCATAAACCCATATTTTATTCACAATAGAAAATATAAAACATATCAAATGTACCCGAGAAAATGTACCATTTTAAGAAAAAAATTAGGTAATATTGAAATTGATGGCAGCAAAATGTCTGTAGAAAGTTGGGGCAGGGAAACAAAAAGCTGACAAAGTAAGTTGTACTAACAAGGAACATTTTGCAACTAATTAGGTTAAATGGCAACAGGTATAAAAAGAGTATCTTAGAGAGTCAGAGTCTCTCAGCGGTAAAGATGGGCAGAGGTTCACCAATCTGTGGAAAAACTGCATCTAAAAATTGTGGAACAATTTTAGAATAATGTAAAATTGCAAAGACTTTAACTATATTATCATCTACAGTATATAATATCTTTAAGAGATTCCGAGAATCTTGAGAAATCTTTGTGCCTCGATGCCTTTCGTGAAACAAAGTTCACTTCTTCAGGAGGTGATCAAAATTCAAGCTGATAAAGCACCATCTGTAGAGAGACCATGTCATTAAAGCATGTAATGTTGAAAACAAATGTGCCCAAATAAAAGGGACACAATTACTATACATGGCTCAGGTATACAGAGCTCCTTTCCCAATAAAAAATATAAGATAAATAACAAATTATACTTGCACATCATTCGCAAAATCAAAATATGGAATTGAAGTCATCTCTCATGGATGGGCACCACTGGGGCAGTCTTGCTCGGGAACTGTCGGTGGGGCAGACCGCCAGATGGAGGGCGCACCAAAGATGTAGTGTAGAGGCCAGTGCATATGACAACCATGGACTGTGACCTGTATATAAATTAGTTAATAAAAAAACCTTTTAATAATACATCTTCGTAGATCCACCAGAGTGATAAGCCCAGCCCCCATAGAAAAAATGAGAGCAATAAATGTAAAAAAAGGTACCAGTGAGCATTGAAAGAAAAATTCCACATCCAAGAAATACTAAACAATGTAAGAGAGTATGTAAAAGGAGAGATACATGCTATATGATTGCCTGCTCTCAATAGACAATATAGAAAGATGTGCAACCATCCATAGCCCAAAAGTTACCAGCATGCATTGATATTGAGGTCAGGAGACTGAGATCGCCACTCAAGAACCTTCACTTTATTCTGCTGTAGCCAATGACCGGTCCAGTTTGCCTTGTGTTTTGGATCATTGTCATGTTGGCATGTCCAAGTATGTCCCATGTGCAGCTTCCGGGCTGATGAATTAAAATGTTCCTCCAGTATTTTTTGATAACATACTGCATTCATCTTGCCATCAATTTTGACCAAATTTCCTGTGCCTTTGTAGCACACACATACCCAAAACATCAGCGATCCACCTCCGTGTTTCACAGGCCTTGTTGACTCCTCTGTAACGTTTAAGGTTGTGGCCAAAAAGCTCAATTTTGGTCTCATCACTCCAAATGACTTTGTGCCTGAAGGTTTGAGGCTTGTCTCTGTGCTGTTTGGATTATTGTAAGGGGGATACTTTGCGGCATTTGCAAAGTAATGGCTTTCTTCTGGTGACCGAACCATGCAGCCCATCTTTCTTCAAGTGCCTCCTTATTGTGCATATTGAAACAGGCACACCACATGTTTTCAGAGAATCCTGTATTTCACCTTAAGTTATTTGTGGGTTTTTCTTTGCATCGCGAACAATTTTGCTGGCAGTTGTGGCTGAAATCTTAGTTGGTCTACCTGACCGTGGTTTGGTTTCAACAAAACCCCTCATTTTCCACTTCTTGATTAGAGTTTAAACACTGCTGTTTGGCATTCTCAATTCCTTGGATATATTTTTATATCCCTTTCCTGTTTTATACAGTTCAACTACCTTTTCCCACAGATCCTTTGACAATTCTTTGCTTTCCCCATGACTCAGAATCCAGAAACGTCAGTGCAGCACTGGATGAAAGATGCAAGGGTCTGTCAAGAGTCCAGAAACTCATTGACCTTGTATACACATACACATATTACAAGCAAACAGATCACAGCTGAGGATGGTTACCTTTTAATAGCCATTCAAACCCCTTTGTTTCAACTTGTGTGCATGTTATCAGGCCAAAATCACCAGGGTATGTAAACTTTTGATCAGGGTCATTTGGGTAGTTTCTGTTGTCATTATGATTTAAAAATGGTAAACACAGTTGATTTATAATAAATGGCTTTAGCCAAACACTAACCCTGAGTGAAAGAAATGTTTTTGCGTTATCATTCATAGTCTCTGTAAAATGGCCAAGAAATCATAAATTCTGCCAGGGTATGTAAACTTATGTGCACAACTGTAACAATGTAAATTTGCTGTCCCCTCAAAATAACTCAACATACATCCATTAATGTCTAAACCGCTGGCAACAAAAGTGAGTACACCCCTAAGTGAAAATGTCCAAATTGGGCCCACTTAGCCATTTTCCGTCCCCGATGTCATGTGACTCATTAGTGTTACATGGTCTCAGGTGTGAATGAGGAGCATGTGTGTTAAAGTTGGTGTTATCGTTCTCACTCTCTCATACTGGTCACTGGAAGTTCAACGTGGCACCTCATGGCAAAAAACTCTCTGAGGATCTGAAAAAAGAATTGTTGCTCTACATAAAGATGGTCTAGGCCAGAGATATGCAATTAGTGGACCTCCAGCTGTTGCAAAACTACAAGTTCCATCATGCCTCTGCCTCTGGGTGTCATGCTTGTGGCTGTCAGAGTCTTGCTATGCCTCATGGGACTTATAGTTCTGCAACATCTGGAGGTCCGCTAATTGCATATCCCTGGTCTAGGCTATAACAAGATTGCCAAGACCCTGAAACTGAGCTGCAGCACGGTGGCCAAGACCACACAGCGGTTTAACAGGACAGCTTCCTCTCAAAACAAGCTTCGTCATGGTCGACCAAAGGAGTTGAGTGCACACGCCTAGCGTCATATCCAGACGTTGTCTTTGGGAAATAGACGTATGAGTGCTGCCAGCATTGCTGCAGAGGTTGAAGAGGTGGGGGGCAGCCTGTCAGTGCTCAGACCATAAGCCGCACACTGCATCAAATTGGTCTGCATGGCTTTCGTCCCAGAAGGAAGCTTCTTCTAAAGATGATGGACAATAAAGCTCGCAAACAGTTTGCCGAAGACAAGCAGACTAAAGACATGGATTACTGGAACCTTGTCCTGTAGTCTGATGAGACCAAAATAAACTTATTTGGTTCAGATGGTGTCAAACGTGTGTTGCAGCAACCAGGTGAGGTGTACAAAGACAAGTCAGTCTTGCCTAGAGTCAAGCATGGTGGTGGGAGTGTCATGGTCCCGAGAGTGCATGAGTGCTGCCGGCACTGGGGAGCTACAGTTCATTGGGGGAACCATGAATGCCAACATGCACTGTGGCATACTAAAGCAAAGCATGATCCCCTCCTTTCGGAGATTGGGTCCGCAGGGTAGTATTCCAACATAATGATCCCAAACACACCTCAAGATGACCCCTGCCTTGGTAAAGATGATGGACTGGCCAAGCATGTCTCCAGACCTTAACCCTATTGAACATCTGCGGGGCGTCCCCAAATGGAAGGTGGAGGAGCGCAAGGTTTCTAACATCCACCAACGACATCATGGAGCTGGTGGGTGTTAGAAACCTTGCGCTCCTCCTAGTGCTGTGTAACTTGGTGCTTTACAACTACCTATACTTAATACAGTAATTAACTCCTGAATTGCATAGTTACTCAGCATCAGTGATGCAAAACGTGTTAAAGAATGGATCTGGCCTACTTTGATCAACACAGATCCAATGCAATAACAAAGCAAAATGTCAAGGACCAGGCGGAGTAGTTCTCAATGAACTGCAAAAGTGCTGGTGAGCTGATGTGCATATTTTTTTTTTTTTTATTTATTTAAAAGGTGAACTTGGCACTTAAGCATTGAACATAAAAGCTAGAACTGATTGGTTGCTTAGTTCCTGTGTGAACAAAAAAACCTACACGTGAATTGCACATCAATGCAAAACCATGCACAATACAATATATTGCCCATCCACATAATTCCCTTCCCTCAAGCAGCTTACTATCATAGTCCCATTCCTCTAAGGCATACATACAAGAGCTAATTAACCTACCAGCATGTCTTTAGAGTGTGGGGGGAACTGGAGTATCCAGGGGAAACTCACCCGGTGCAGAGCTCCATGCAGGTAGTGTGATTGTTGGGATTCAACTGATGACCCAAATGCTGCTAGGCGGAAGTGTTAACCACTTGTGCTGCTCACAGGAATGCTAAACTGCATTTTTATTCCAGTAGAATCATTAAAAATATTTAAGCCAAAGACAAACTGGTAACTAACTGTTGAATGAGATATGTGTATCAGGGTCAGTACAGTTGTACTATAAGGAGAACATAGGGCACAGTTCACTAACAGTTAAATACTGAATGAGTATTAGGGTGGTTTCACATGGACATGTCCGTGTGCGGGCTCCGCTTTGCTCTGCAGGAATCAATCTGCTGACCGCCGCTGAGCAGGTGGATAATGGATCCGTCTCCGCACCTTTGTCAGAGCCCGCTCTCCTCTATGGGATATCGGATGCCAACAGACGATCTGGCCACTTTCATCCGATCCGATCCCCAGACGGATGGAAAAATAGGGTTTCCATCCGTCTGACTTTACGGTACAGGAGCAGATCGGAGAGCGGCGGGTGTCACCTGACATGTCACCGTTGACATCCATCGCCCCATAGAAGTGCATGGAGCGTCAATTCGGGTCCACCTGAAAAATGGACAGGCGGACCTGAATGGAACGGCCACGTGAAAGGGGCCCTTAGCGATAAAATAACTAATGAAGTTAGGGTGCCAACTCCCTGTAAAAGCCAAACATGAATGCTTTAGCGGTACACGGCAATTTAAAAAAAAAATGTAAGGGGGAACGCTGTGGACTCTAGTGTAAAGGGGAACTCTGATGTAAGGGGGTTTCTGCTCACCAGAGCCCCCACTTACATCAGATTTCCCTGCATTCCCCCTAAATCAAGGTTCCTAAAGCCTCCCATACATCTGAGTTTGCAGATCACTCCTTACATCTGACCCCTCCCTTGCCTTGGTGTACTTCTCTCTTGGAGGTAGGAGAGAAAATGGAGGGAGGGGTAGACTTCAGTTACACACAGTGAATGGTGAGTTCACTCACCTGAGGATGGAGGCTCAGGTATCGGCACCTTTCACCCCATGCTGGGGTTCAAATATCTTGCTCCACAAACCCCTCTTCTGAGGTACACGGGATTGGAGTGTGGACGGGCAGACACTCTGTGTGGGAGAGAGTGTCAGACACCTAGCTTAGGCAATTGCAGATGGTTGGGGAGCCACAGTCCAGTTGTGCTGGTTGTCTGGAAGCCAGCATCGGCTGGCATCCTAACAGCCAGTGACTCATCCCTACCATGCTCATTCAGCTGGGTATTCCTGGCTGACATGTGAATCTTAAAGTAGCTGAGATTAAAAAAAAAAAAGAAAAAAAATCATCATGTCGTGGGGTTTCCCCATGATCCATACCAGACCTTTATCTGAGCTTGCAGCCTGACAAAGAAAGGGGGGGGGGGTGGGCGAGTGTGCGCCCCTCCAAACCATACCAAGTCAAATGCCCACAGCATTGGGGGGCATCTTGTTCCCATGTTGGTGAGACACTCTTGCCCCCCACCTCCCACATTCCTGGCCTGCCAGGATGCATGCTCTCAGAAAACAAAATGTTGTAGGGACTTAGTTTTGTCTAAACGAATAGGCTGCCTTAATGCAACTTTATTGCAAGACCCCTCAACAGGCCAGGTTTGCAGGATAACTGAAATACATCACAGGTGACATCATTTGCTGCTCAATGATTGCAGTATTCTAGTCTGCATCTCCCCAAGGTAATACTTAAAATCTGGCCTGTTGGTGGGAGGACTGGAGTTGAGAACCACTGGTCTAAAAGAAGTCTGTGGTAGACCAGACCACTTGCAGCTTAGAATGAGAATTGCCATGCGGCCCTATTTGTTTTTGTATTAACAGGTAAATCCATTAGCAGGCTGATCAGCATTAGTTTTTATGCCTTCGTCTAGATCAGCATAACTAGATTATAGAAGAGGTTTAAATTGAACTTGTATTTTACAACCTCACTAGAGATTGATCTGCATTTTTAATGATTTTCTTGTGCATGTTAACTAAATCATTCTCATTTGCCAAATAATTATGCACTCTGACAAGTAAGTGACCTCACCGTAAAACATCTGCCGCTGGCTTATGGACTGAATGTGTGAACTGCTGCTACTCTGCATTCAGATGTCTCTAATTAGTCATTCATTCAGCATGATCCTCAATTGTGCATTTCAGCAGCACTGTGTGCTCAGTACTGGCTGTGAGCTTTGCAGGACAACAGGCTTTCCACAGTGCCAATGCAAGAATCACATAGTATATTATGCGAGACAAATATAAAGTGTCTGCCAGGTGAGCAAGTCATACACTGTGCCCAAAATCTTTAACACTGTTAGTTTTGGCTGGCTGCTGGCACTTGGTCAAGAGGTTTCTGATACTTCAAACTACTGTACATAGCCAGAGGTTTAGAGAATAATGATGTAACCCCTTTTCACTAAAGCACCCGCTTTAAAATTGAATCTTGTTAAAAATATGTTTTCCAAAGCATTTGAAACCTTACAATGTATGGGAAGATTATTTTTTCTATTCAGCTCAAGTGCTACCTACCATACTCCTTCCCAGGCCTTCTGTGCCTTCATGGTCACTTTTGTGTGATCTCCTATATCCCTCGTGGAATGGCAAAGTCCATATATGCTTCCTTTGCACAGATGACAACAGTCGTTTGACAGGATATCATTTGTGCATACAGTATCTCACAAAAGTGAGTACACCTCTCACATTTTTGTAAATATTTTATTATGTTTTCATGTGACAGCACTGAAGAAATGACACTTTGCTACAATGTAAAGTAGTGAGTGTACTGCTTGTATAACAGTGTAAATTTGCTGTCTCCTCAAAATAACTCTGGATATGACACTGAGCACTCAACTTCTTTGGTCGACCATGGCGAAGCCTGTTCTGAGTGGACCCTGTCCTGCTAAACTGCTATATGGTCTTGGCCACCATGCTGCAGCTCAGTTTCAGGGTCTTGGCAATCCTCTTATAGCCTAGGCCATCTTAATGCAGAGCAATCATTTTTTTTTTCAGATCCTTAGAGAGTCCTTTGCCACGAGAGGCCACGTTGCGCTTCCAGTGACCAGTATGAGAGAGTGAGAGCGATAACACCAAATTTAACACATCTGCTCCCCATTCACACCTGAGACCTTGTAACACTAACGAATCACATGACACCTTGGAGGGAAAATGGCTAATTGGGCCCAATCTGGACATTTTCACTTAGGGGGTGTACTCACTTTTGTTGCCAGCGGTTTAGACATTAATGGCTGTGTGTTGAGTTATTTTGTAGGGACAGCAAATTGACACTGTTATAAAAGCTGTACACTCACTACTTTACATTGTAGCAAAGTGTAATTTCTTCAGTGCTGTCACATGAAAAGATATAATAAAATATTTACAAAAATGTGAGGGGTGTACTCACTTTTGTGAGATACTGTAAATGGTGCGCTTATTCAAACATTGTAATATGTATGTAACACCAGTTCATAACATAACTTATGCAGATATTTAAACAAAACTCAAACATATATTAGATTAACCACTTAAGGACCGGAAGGATTTCCAGCTTTAGGACCGGAGCCCTTTTTGCGATTCGGCACTGCGTCGCTTTAACTGAAAATTGCGCGGTCATGCGACGTTGTACCCAAACGAAATTTGCGTCCTTTTTTCCCCACAAATAGAGCTTTCTTTTGGTGGTATTTGATCCCCTCAGCGTCATTTCTGATCACCGCTATAAACAAAAGAAGAGCGACAATTTTGCAAAAAAAAACAAATTTCTTACTTTTTGCTAAAATACAAATCCAAAAAAAATATAAAAAAACATTTTTTTTCACCGTTTTTGGCCGATTTATATTCTTCCTCATATTTGCGATAAAAAAAATCGCAATCTGCATTTATTGATTGGTTTGCGCAAAAGTGGTCGCGTTTACGGATGATGAGAATTCATTTTTGGGGTTTTTATTTTTTTTTTTATTTTTTACTATTAATGGCGGTGATCTGTGATTTTTAGCGGTACTGCGATATTTCAGCGGACATGTCGGACCATTTTGACACTTTTTTGGGACCATTGGCATTTATACAGCGATCAGTGCTATAAAAATGCACTGATTACTGTGTAAATGCCATTGTCAGTGAAGGGGTTAACCTGCAGGGGGCGCTCTAAGGGTTAAGTATGTTCCCTGGGCGTCTTCCCCCTTCACAGAACGGAGGTCCGTGTTTACATACACGGACCTCCGTTCCTTCACTCCGGGGGGGCCATCGCGGGTAGCCGGCGGCAATCGAAGCCGCCGCACCCGCTCCCTATTTGCCTTTACACACATATACATGCGTATAGGAATGTTCTGGGTATTCAGTCTGACCCTGGATTCACAGATTTCTTTTTGGCCTAAATGCAGCTAAACTGAATGCACCGAGACACAAGTAAACGCACAATGCAAATCATATGCATTTACAGGTGCTGGTCATATAATTAGAATATCATAAAAAAGTTGATTTATTTCACTAATTACATTCAAAAGTGAAACTTGTATATTATATTCATTCATTACACACAGACTGATATATTTCAAATGTTTATTTCTTTTAATTTTGATGATTATAACTGACAACTAAAGTCTCAAATCATATGTTGGATAATGTAACTTGCATACTGACTGCACTACACGATCATACGACCACAGAAAGAACGTTCAGGTGCATGTAATTAGCATCCATTACTGACTTCTGAGCATGCGTGTTTTGCACAATACAACTTGTTGTACCAACTGCTCTGTACACATGATACAACGGTCGTATGACTGCTTGTTGGTACGACCAAGTTTTCTAGTTTGGTCATACAACTCCCGTTGTACGACCGTCGTATGTCGGCTGTTCTAATCGCGCATACGAACGATCGATTTCGCATACAGCGGTCGTTCATACGACCTTTTGTATACGATCGTCGTCCCGTGTGTACGAGGCTTTAGAAAATCCCAAATACAGTATCTCAGAAAATTAGAATATTACTTAAGACCAATACAAAGAAAGGATTTTTAGAAATCTTGGCCAACTGAAAAGTATGAACATGAAAAGTATGAGCATGTACAGCACTCAATACTTAGTTGGGGCTCCTTTTGCCTGAATTGCTGCAGCAATGCGGCCTGGCATGGAGTCGATCGGTCTGTGGCCTTGCTCAGGTGTTATGAGAGCCCAGGTTGCTCTGATAGTGGCCTTCAGCTCTTCTGCATTGTTGGGTCTGGCATATCGCATCTTCCTCTTCACAATACCCCATAGATTTTCTATGGGGTTAAGGTCAGGTGAGTTTGCTGGCCAATTAAGAACAGGGATACCATAGTCCTTAAACCAGGTACTGGTAGCTTTGGCATTGTGTGCAGGTGCCAAGTCCTGTTGGAAAATGAAATCTGCATCTCCATAAAGTTGGTCAGCAGCAGGAAGCATGAAGTGCTCTAAAACTTCCTGGTATACGGCTGCATTGACCTTGGACCTCAGAAAACACAGTGGACCAACACCAGCAGAGGACATGGCACCCCAAACCATCAATGTCTGTGGAAACTTTACACTGGACCTCAAGCAATGTGGATTGTGTGCCTCTCCTCTCTTCCTCCAGATTCTGGGACCCTGATTTCCAAAGAAAATGCAAAATTTACTTTCATCAGTGAACATAACTTTGGACCACTCAGCAGCAGTCTAGTCCTTTTTGTCTTTAGCCCAGACAAGATGCTTCTGACGCTGTCTGTTGTTCAAGAGTGGCTTGACACAAGGAATGCGACAGCTGAAACCCATGTCTTGCATATGTCTGTGCGTAGTGGTTCTTGAAGCACTGACTCCAGCTGCAGTCCACTCTTTGTGAATCTCCCCCACATTTTTGAATGGGTTTTGTTTCACAAATTTTTGCAATGACCTTTTCTGTCTTGCCCTCCTCGTGCAAGGTGTCAATGGTCGTCTTTTGGAGAACTGTCAAGTCAGCAGTCTTCCCCATGATTGTGTAGCCTACAGAACTAGACTGAGAGACAATTTAAAGGCCTTTGCAGGTGTTTTGAGTTAATTAGCTGATCAGAGTGTGGCACCAGATGTCTTCAATATTGAACCTTTTCACAATATTCTAGTTTTCGGAGATACTGAATTTGGAATTTTCCTTAGTCGTCAGTTATAATCTTCAAAATTAAAAGAAATAAACATTTGAAATATATCAGTCTGTGTGTAATGAATGAATATAATATACAAGTTTCACTTTTTGAATGGAATTAGTGAAATAAATCAACTTTTTGATGATATTCTAATTATATGACCAGCACCTGTAAATGGGTTTAGAAATGTCCTATAAGTACGTAGTGTCACAGGTTTGTTAATGCCAGTGTGACCAAAGCCTAAAGTTGCCTACCCATGCTCTATGCATTAAAAAAATATTTCTAAATTTACTTTGTTTACTTTACAAAAAGGATTGACAAACTAAGATCCATTGATCAGCTTTTCCAGCGTGGAAGCTAATTATACAATCGGATGGTAATAATAAAGCCTGACATGTGTCTGCGGATTTTAATAGAATGTCGACACATACAAAGTAGGAAGTAATTGGATTGACAGACACAAAGCCAGTTATTATACCGTTATTATCTGATTGAAATAAGCCGGCAGAAGCGCAGGCAACTGTAGCATAACTAATCTGATAATAATGAAGTCCACGCTCCCAGAAGCGTGTGTTGCTTACACAGAAGTTGAAAGAGGGCAAGTAAGATTCGGCCCACCCACATTTTGTTATTTACCAATTCTGTGTACTGACTTACAGACCAAAGAGGGAAGTCATTACACACTGACTTACCTTGTAATTTATACCAACCCTAAGCAGCCGCTGGGGGATCATTTACCATCCAAAAAAATATGTTGTGCCATTAAATTAATTCAGGCTCATTATTATCCGGACAACAGTATCCTGATTTCTGCATTTTCATGACAGAGTCTTAGCTCCTTTATTTTTTCCCCCTCCCACTACTAGTTTTTGTAAAATGTAAACAACCAATATGCATTAAAGCAGTTTTAAACCCAAAAGCAAACATTTATTATATTGCAGCTTACCAATTATTAGATGTGATGAATGCATTCTTTTTTTTTTATTTGGGGCTTTCTTTTATTTTCACATTGTGATCCAGCCAGTAAGTCTGTTGTTTATCAAAAGAATAAGCTCTCCTGCAGATATTGCCATTACATGCATGCGACAAATCATTTAACACTTAACAGGCATGCTTAACACCCCCCATTCCCCACCACTTTCTGACCATGGAGACAAATGCTTAGTTGTATTAAACTTAAAAACAAACATTTATTATATTGCAGCTTACCCTTAGACGTGATGGCTGCATTGCTTTTCCTTTTTAGGCTTCTTTTCTTCTATTTTAATCTGGTAATCTGGTCAGTAAGTCTGTTGTATTTCAAAAGAACCAGCTCTCCCAAAGAATGTATCAGATACAGAGATGAGAAAAAAACATGTACAGTAACACTAGCAGGGGTGCCTACAATGATCATTGTGAAGGAACTGTCCCACACTTCACTTGAGTGCTTCCGTCAGTACGCCGCTTCCTCCTGCCTAAACACAATTATATTATAGCCGCAATATACAAGACTAGCCGACGATAGCTTGTATGAAACTGGAACATTTATTTGACAAACTCACATAGAGCATATATCACACAGGAGGACATCCCCTCATATTAACCTACCAATACAAATTGTAACCAGAAACATAGTTAACATGCGCTAATTAACTAGTCACTTAAACTAGCCTAGGTGACTCAACGCACACCTGGACAATGTTGTTATTAATCAGACCGCTTGCTATGGAGGCACCCGAAGAATGCATTAAGATAAAAAAAAGTCTGCCTTTACAACCACTTTAAGGCAACACACCTGCTGTGCAATGCATGGCAATGCACCATAGTTCGTTGTGGTGTCTCTGCAAACATTTTGTGACATGTCTGATTTTTGGGACATTTCAGTGTCTTGGAAACAAATATATTGGCCACTTACTGTTTAGCATACATATATAAATGTCCTGGACAGCAAGCAGTTACACCAGGATCATGGCTGACATCTTTTCAGCCAGCTATCAACTGTCAGTTAAAAAGTTATCCAGGTGTCCTTACAGCCGCCTGATCACTTTTACACTGTTGGGCAGGAAAAGAACCCCCCCCCCCTTTCCTTAAAGGAAACATCCTGAGGGGAATTTTAAGTCTGACATTGCTGACCAGAATATTAAAATACTTTTTTTTTTCTAACTGTGGGTACTTTCGTAACATTTAGAGTCAATGGCCCTGTACAAGCATATGAAGGTAGAACTCCGTCCTTGCGAGCTCGCGCGCAGAAGCGAACGCATACGTAAGTCCCGCCCACATATGAAAACGGTGTGCAAACCACACATGTGAGGTATTGCCGCGATCGTTAGAGCGAGAGCAATAATTCTAGCCCTAGACCTCCTCTGTAACGCAAAAATGCTAACCTGTAGAATTTTTTAAACGTCGCCAATGGAGATTTTTTATGTTGCAAAGTTTGTCGCCATTCCGCGAGCGGACGCAATTTTGAAGCATGACATGTTGGGTATCATTTTACTCGGCGTAACATTATCTTTCACAATATGAAAAAAAATTGACCTAACTTTACTGTTGTCTTATTTTTTAACTCAAAAAACTGAATTTTTTCAAAAAAAATCGCGCTTTTAAGACCGCTGCGCAAATACGGTGTGACATAAAGTTTTGCAATGGCCGCCATTTTATTCTCTAGGGTCTTAGAAAAAGAAAATATAATGTTTGGGGGTTCTAAGTAATTTTATAGCAAAAAAAACTGTTTTTAGCTGATAACCTCCAAACTCCAAAAAGAGGCTCGGTCTTAAAGTGGTTAAAGCTGAACTCTAGGCACATCAACTTTCATTTAAATGCAATCATTGGAAGTCACAACACGGTTCAGTGAAGAATACACATGCCACTTGTATTTAGTCAATGTTTGCTTATTCCATATTTTCGCTTTAACCGCTTGCCGATTGCGTCACGTACATATGGTGCTGCACTGTGGCCGCGGGTCGGGTGGACTCTGTCCGCCGGCGACCCACGATCTCCTAATGCAGAGGCAGAATGGGGAACTGCCAATGTAAACACGGCGGTTTCCCATTTTTTCAGGGGATCTGGATCAGTTAGATCTGTCATGTCCCTGCCAGCCCAGCCCCCACACAGTTAGAACACAGTGAAGGAACACATTTAACCCCTCGATTGCCCTTTTAGTGTTAACCCCTTCCCTGCCAATGACAATTATACAGTAATCAGTGGCTATTTTTAACACTGATCGCTGTATAAATGTCAGTGGTCCCAAAAAAGTGTGAAAAGTGTCCGATCTGTCCACCGCAATATCACAGTCCCAATAAAAATCGCAGATCGCCACCATTACCAGTAAAAAAAAAGATTATAATAAAAAAGCCATAAATCAATTCTCATTGCTTGTAGACGCTAAAACTTTTGCGCAAACCAGTCAATAAACACTTTTTGCGATTTCATTTACCAAAAAAATGTAGAATACATTTTGGCCTAAACTGATGAATACATTTGTTTTTTTTTATATTTTTTTGAATATGTATTATAGAAAAAAGTTAAAAATATTTTTTTTTTTTTTTCAAAATTGTCGCTCTGTTTGTTTATAGCCCAAAAAATAACCACAGAGGTGATCAAATACCACCAAAAGAAAGCTCTTTTTGTGGGAAAAAAAGAATGTCAATTTTGTTTGGGTACAACGTCGCATGTGCAATTGTCAGTTAAAGCAACGCAGTGCCGAATCGTAAAAAGTGCTCTGGTCAGGAAGGGGGTTAAAGGATAAGTTTACCTTTTGTTACATGTTACACCCATATTATTTACATGCTTTACAGGCTCCAATAAAACAAAAATAATGGACTTTTTTTTTTACCTGGAAAATAATGTGCATTTATTTTTTTTTCTAAGAAAGTGAACTTATCCTTTAATTGTATCCTTGTTCTGGATCAGTGACTTAAGGTGCAGTGAAGTCATTGGACCAGCATAACAGCCAGGGAACTCAGAGAGATGAGCAATGTCATTTTATGTATTTCTCTCAGCACAGATCTTCTTGAATTACATTTTACTGGGCATCCTTGTTTTATAGTTAATTATTTATTTTAACCACTTGAATACAGGACGTTTATACCCCCTTCCTGCCCAGACCAATTTTCAGCTTTCAGCGCTCTCACACTTTGAATCTCAATTACTCTCTCATGCTACACTGCACCCAAACAAAATGTGTATCATTTTTTTCACACAATTAGAGCTTTCTTTTGGTGGTATTTAAGAACCTCTGGGTTTTTTATTTTTTGCGACATAATTGAAAAAAGTGCGAAAATTTGGGGAAAAAAACACTTTTTTTTCCGTTTCTGTGATAAAATTTTGCAAATAAGTAATTTTTGTCCATAAATTTTGGCCAAAACCTATACTGCTACCTATCTTTGGTAAAAATATGTGTGAGACTTTTTCACAGCCTGATCACATAGAGAGGTCCAACATGCAGGGAGCACCGTCATGCATTCTAGGAGCAGAATTTTCACATCTAATTTCCTAACGACCTATTTGGAGAGATACACTAGTCCGACACTTTTTCAGAGTGTGTATAAAAATGGTTTCTATCCATCGTCATATCCAAAACCGGTTTTAAATACCTGTTTTTAATGAATAAACGTTTTAAAATAGTGTCTTTGCCTTTTTTTTCACAAAAAAAGGGGTTTAAAAGCGTGAAAAAAGTTAATACAGCGTTTTTTATTTTTTGGGTCTCCAAGAATTTATGGTGGTTTTCTTTCGAGATTAACACACTTTTTTTACTATGTGTAAAACAAACCCACGTCACATCGTACTCTCTCATTAACTCTAAGTTTCACACTCTCGCGACTTTCGACTTTTAACCAGACCCGTCCTTCCCCCATATTTGCAGGACATAA
>BLSH010275467.1:1358324-1370981 GCA_018402905.1 Glandirana rugosa | reverse complement strand
AAGGTGACAGGTACTCGGGTACTTTGATGGACAGGTACTCTGATGGGCTGTGACAGGTACTCTGATGGGGTGGTGACAGGTCCTCTTTATTGGGGGGGGGTGATCAGTGTGCTTGGTGTACACAGTAGGCGGTAACGAGCTGTTACCGCAATCTCCCTGTCACACACGATCGGTTTGTGACAGGGAGAACCGCGGTAACAGCTCGTTACCGCGGTTTGTTTACATCACATGACCGGCTGTGATTGACACAGCCGGTCACGTGGTAAAGAGCCAAATCTATTGGCTCTTTACACGGATCGGAGCTGGGCTTTGTCCGAGGGACAAGCCTCAGCTCCGATCGCCGCGCTGCGCGCCCCCAGGGGCGCGCACGAGCGGTGTGCACGTGAGGCTCGTTTGTGACCGGCTGTGATTGGACACAGCCGGTCATGGGGTAAAGAGCCCATTTTATTGGCTCTTTACCCCAATCTGGGGGGGACACAACCCCCCGGCAGACGAGCGATCCGCGATCGCCGCTGTGCGGGCCCCTGGGGCCCGCAGTAGCGGCGAGAAGCGGAGGACGTCATATGACATCCTCCCGGATCGACGGCCAGTCCCTGCCGACGTCATTTTACTATACGTCGGTAGGGAACTGGTTAAAGTACAACTTAACTGGTAATATAACTTAATGTAATAAAAAAAAGGGCTGGGGGGGGGGGGTGATATATACAAATTCAAAGGTTTAAAAAAAATGGTTACTTCTGTGCCTGCTTCTTTATCTTAGCATGACAGACCCGTCAGTAGTGGGAACAAATGCAGACACAACATTACTCTCATAGACCCCCAGTAATCTTCAAGCTGGCAGAAAATAGACAAATATTATTTGCACATCTGCAGCCTTATCATCCCCATCAGTTAAAGCGGTAGTAAACCCATGCATTTAAAGCGGTAGTAAACCCATCCATTTAACAGTTTAAAAATCAGTTACATTTCCGGCACGTGCTGGAAATGTAACACTCCCATTGGTTATGCTCTAAACCAAACTGTCAAACCATCCAATGGCTGGTGTCATAGCTGATCACATGTGCAGCATCATGGCAGTTGTAGATTAAATAGAGGCCAAGATGGCAACTTCCGTGGCTGAAAATGATAGGAGGGTTTACTACCACTTTAAGTTATGTGTAATGATCTAGCTTTTTAAGCAACATGTTTTCTCTGGTCCCTTAGATTACAAGTTTAGACTGTTTCTAATTATATATAACAATGATTTGGCACAGATTTATAAAACTGATGTTTTTGGGCCATGTTTGCCTTTTTTGCACTGTCCCAGTAATCCTGGTTTACACTGAATGATGCTCACACTGTTCTTTTGTTCATTAAGGCGATACTTCCTTATGCTACTCTACAATAAGGACTTGTTCACACAGACGACGGGGGCAGTGGCGGCTGATGTTTTTTTTTTTGGGGGGATAGCCCAAAGCCCCCTGCTCTGCGCCCCGAGCCCACCCTTTGTTGAAACCTGTTGGAGCCTCTGGCTCTAATCACGCTTCAAAAAACACCCACTTCATTGGAATCCATGCATTCAGCGCTCTGTATGTAGATTAGGGGGCCACACGCATGGGCAGCGAGGGAACAGTAAAAACAGGTGGTTAACCCACAGTTTTACGCCCCCCCTCCCCTCCCCCAACTACTCATCTAAAAGACAACATTCAGCCATTCAGGGTCATACACATGTCACAGAAAACATTGTAACCCCTGCCGCATAAGGCTGGCAGTACCAAACACGACCCATTTAAAATGGAGGTTCAGACAAATATGAACTATACTTAAACCTGCTCCCACCCCCATTCTAAGCCTATTCTAATTATTCTGTTAAAGAAAGATGTCTATACTTATATATTCTGAGGGCGCTCCAGCATGGGCGGCCTGTCCATTGTGGGTGCTGGAGTGCCACCTCCCCTATCCCTTCCACTGCCTCTCCTATTCATGTACCTGGCTCCTTTTCAGGTCACCGGGATGCATGAATTACAATAGAGGCGGTGGGTGGGAATGTTTTTTTTGAAGAACTCTATTAGAGCCAGAGGTTCTAATAGGCTTCAGAATAGAGTGTGCTGTGAGCACTAAGAGAACGCTCACAGTACACTCAGGACCGCTTCCCTGCCAATCAGGTAACGGATTTGGCACCCGTCACCTGATTGGATGAAAGCACAGGCAATCCTATTGGATGGCTAGGAGGCATTATGGAAGCCACCATGGAGGACACAGAGCCACTGCACTCTACCTGCCTAGATGGAGTAAGTGCAGCAGTAAAACGGGGGGAGTGAGGTGCTGCTCGGGGGGGGGTGTTTGCCGCCCCTCCCCCAAAAAAAAACACCAGCCACCACTGCGCTCCAGTCCGGTTATTTGTTCAGCTCCTAGCGCTGGCTTCAGTGTAAAGAAACAACAGCCGTCAATGGATGTCCCATAGTAAGTCTATGGATGACGTCGCTACATAAGCATTGCAGCTGTTGTTGGCAACCTCTCTTCTTTACTGAAGCCGGCCACTAGAAAGGTCATGTGACAGGACCAAAGCACCTTCAAAATGGATAAGCATGGGCGTCTTTCCTTTATAGGTTAGTTAGTATAGGCTTAGAATGGGGTGGAAGCAGGTTTCAGTATAGTAAGTATTTGACTGAACTTCTACTTTAAGTGAATCAGGCTGTGTCATGACCACAAGTTTAAATGCTTGTCTCACCATTCATTGAGGTACGATATTTACATATAAAATGCCTATAAGCCTTTTTTTTTAACTTTTTTTGGCATGTGTACAACCCTGAGTGACTACATGTTCTCTTTTAGGTGGGTGGTAGGTAGTAAAACCGCAACTTAACTGCAACTTTTTACAGTCCTTTCCCTGGTTGCCCGTGTGAACGAGCACTAGAGTTAATGTTTTACAAGCAATAATAAATTTTGCAACAATGCGATAATAAACACTTATGATTTTTATCACGGTTATTCTAAATTGGCTGTAAACTTTTTTAGAAGTGAATCTGTCAGAAAAAACAAATCTGTTTCTTGCGGTTATGCTGTTCAATTTGCAAATCTGTTTCATTTGATTTGACATACCTGCTCTAGAGTCGGGAGAAATGGGTTTTGCTGGATTGTTTCTTCATCCAAAAATGTTATCTTGGTCTTCAACAGCACATCAATTGTTTCATGCCTTTCTTTTCCTGCATTTATTCTTTCATTTTGTCAATTTATAATTGTGGGGAAAAAACATTCATAGAGTGCATGCACTCTTTTATATCTGCTTATTCCGTATTTGTAATCAGTTCACTTAATCTGTAAGAATGTATAACTAATCTTGGCCTGTTTACAGCCGGGTAGAGCTGCAGAACTTTGTTATAATGCAAGAAAATACTACAGGGAGATATAACTTGTAAATAGGGATAATAAAGGCAGCTGTTGAGAGTTGGAGTGCTGAGGCAGCAAGATACGAAGCTGTGCATCTAGTGTGGAATTCTGCATTCGTGCACAAACAGCGGGATCTCACTGGAGGAGAGCTATTCCCAGCCCTAACTCAGCATGCACATACAGCTATCAGAGGTGTAATTCATCCTAAATGTTCAGAACACCACACCCCAGCTGTCTGGAAAAGTTTGCAGCAGTCTTACTCTGTGTAACCAGACATATTTTAATTGACTGTTGAAGCTGAAGTGTAACATATACATATAATCACCCCGCCCCCGCGGTCATCACTGGGGTTTTCTGTTGAACTTTGCTTTGTAGTGAGATCAAGTTTTGTGGCAGAGGCTGGCATGCATTAGTAAACGTCCCAGCACTCTGCCTAAGATCTTCTATCAAGGGCCCTCCAAAGCAGCAGGCTGGCTCTTGGGTTTGTTTATGCAAATGTCTGCCTTGAAGGGCGGCCCCCAGCCTTTGTACTGCTGTTTCGGCAAGCATTATATGAAAAAACAGAGCCTCTGAACCCCATTAGAAGTTTCAGGCCACTGAGTGTAATCAAGCAACTGATCAGAAGATTGCACATCTAAAGTCTACATCACCAATTACCTAGCATAAAGGAGCATGCACATATAAAGGAATGTTGGGGATTTATTTTTTCTTATAATTCTTTTGGAACAGCAGTACAGTGACCGACATTAGCCCTAAAGATCACACCCACACATGACAAAGAATAAAAGTTATTGATGGCAGAGAAAGATAATAGCTGTGAGAGGCAGGCCAAAGACAGTATGGATCAGGAGAGGAGATTGATGATGTTGATTGAAGTCGTTTATATAGAAAATGAAAGTCGGCTCAAGATAGCTGCTGCAGCTTCAGAGGGGAATACTACAGAGATGCAGGGAATTCGGATACATTTCATCACAGGAGAGAAATTGCTACAAGTGTGAAAAAAAGGATAATGCTGGTAACAAAAATCTCCAAAGGCCTTCTGTGTCTTGTTCTCTTGTAAGCTGCCCGCACCCCTCCTCCAGTGCCTAAAAACATGTTAGACATGGATGAGCGAGTTTGGGGTGGAGGAACTTGACTGGCCTGCACAGAGTCCTGACCTCAACCCGATAGAATATTTTTAGGATAAAAAGACTGCGAGCCAGGCCTTCTCATTCAACCTCAGTGCCTGACATCACAAATGCACTTCTGGAAGAATGGTCAAACATTCCCATGGACACACTCCTAAACTTTGTGGACAGCTTTCCCAGAAGAGTTGAAGTTGTTATAGCTACAAAGGGTAGGCTAAAGTTTGGTACACATTATGAGTTTTTATACCTTTCAACCCAGCTGGTTGAATAAAAAAAAAACTGTCAGCTACGGTTTGGCGTTAGCACAGCAATCTCCCTCGCTGTTCTTTTGTGTTCTGACAGAGGACAACCCCCCCCCCCCCCACCACCACCACCAGAACACTCTGATCAGCGCTCTCAGCCATACGTTTAGAACGCTAATCGGGATCTGGTCGGCTGCTGGTTTTCCAGCACGCTTGTCCAACAGAAGCCGGCCTGGCTGCCTTACACACTGGCTGAATGTCGGCCAGTTTTTATTGAATCGGCCGATGTTGCCCAGCATTCTGCTTGTGTATACAGGGCTTTAGACTGGGATGCCAGTAAGTGTTTTAACATGAAACCGGTTGTGTAACAGCTCCTTCCTTACACACCGCTCTTTGTCCGATGCTGGATTGATGAATTACATCTGAGATTGACATGCCCGATTTATCTGCAATATTGTTAGTGCAATACTTTCTATTAAAAGCTTTTAATTTTACTGTATTATGCTATGGAAAGCCCTTTTTTCTTCTGGGTATACCTCATGTCAATAATGTGAATGAGAGGATCGTTCTGGACACAACCGTGGAAGTTTTTTCTCATTTCCATGCTGGAATGACGTTGCTATCCTGGGAGGATTTATGCATAGGCTATCTTTGATCTCCTGTATTAAGAGATCAACAATTGAGGGTAAGCGCATAATTTGCACGGTGCTGGATTTTTGCCACGATCTTTGTTGGGCACGGTGACATTTCTTATCTGCACATGGATACAGAGAACACCAAGGAGGAATAGTGTTCATTCACAAATGATTTAATACTGATTGATTATCACTCACTTTGGACTTGAATATATATCTTTATAATTGTTTATGTATGCACAAGCACTTTATTCTGATTATCTCTAGCTCAACATTTTTATTATTTACTATGTCTTTTTGTGTTTATATCTTGCAAACAGTGTTGCAGCTTTACGCATTCATTTTAGCACTTAGTTTTCACTTGAACTATTTTTCTCACAACCGCAATATTTCCTCAACCCTTTATTAAATTTCATGTGCATGTAAAGACAAGTGTCCCAGTACTTTTGACAATATAGTGTATATGAGGAAAGTGAACATTTCTTGGCCATGGAAGACTCAAGGATGTAAGGATGTGTACCCAGGCAAAATAAAATATTTGAACTTTATCTTGCAATACATGTACCTCTATTATGTTATTTCTTTTAGGCAGGCTAGGTATTTTTTTGATTAAATTAGGTTTGCTCAGAAATTCCTAGATGTTTATGGATTTCCTTCCATGCAAGAACTGTATCTTTCTGAAGATATTTTGCTGCAAATATGGGGGTAGCTGTGCTAATTTGGAGTGTAAAAAAATGTTTTATTCACTCAGTATATGGTCTTGCATGATATGATGAAGAATCATTATGAATCAGCTGATAAAATTTTTTTTTTCTTGATATTCATGGCCAAAGGTTATATATGTCACAATCCATCCAGGCTCTCTGACACTGTCATATTGCTTTTTCACGGTATATCTGAAAGAGGAAAGCTGACTTGTAAAATAGTTCAAATATGTGAGTCTGCACAAATTCACGTTTCTTGTGTATTATAGCAAATCTGCAGAAAGAAATGTTTCTTCTTATTAGTTAAAGACAGATGGCTTAATGTGCCAGTGGGTGTGATATACATGCAAAATGAATGCCATGTGCATTAAGCTTTACAATAATATTGTTAATGAAAAGGTGCTTTAATGTTTTTGTCTCTTTCTTTGTTTTAGATTTATTCAAGAGATTGAACATGCTATTGGCTTTGGACAAACGAAACAATGCCCCTTGAGAGAATTTCTTACTATGTACATCAAAAACATCTTCCTCAATCAGGTATTAGCTGAAATCAACAAAGAAATTGAAGGAGTCACCAAGGTGTCAGATCCTTTGAAGATTCTGGCAAGTGCTGATACCATGAAAGTCCTGGGAGTCCAAAGGCCACTTTTGCAGGTACACACATTTTCTCTTATATTATCAACTTTGTTAAATAAAGTGGATGTCCAGGTAGAACCTTTTTTTAGTTTGGGGTGAGAAAGGGTAAAAATATCAGGTTTTGTTAAATAATACGCTTGCCAATTCCCTCCCTCCCATTTACAAATAAAAGCTCTAAAACCTTTTTTTTTTTTGCTTACCTCCACGGAAATGTGTCCCCTGATGAAGCCATTTCTGTATATGGAGAGGTGATCTAGTTCTGCAGTGTGTGCCCCTGCCGACCAGTCCTCTCATGGCGACATTATCGTGCTTTTGCAGCCTTCTGGCGTTTGAAAGCACCCCATAGGCAATATGAAGTGTTAATTTCACCCAGACAATAATATGGATACCTAAAAATCACCTACCTCTTCTGTAGTATTGAAGGAAGAGGACTTGGGACTGGCACATCACATGACCATGGTACATTTACTTTTATGTAGCTTTTATTTTATTTTTTACCCAGTGATTAAAGGCGGGTGGGTGGTAAAATGCAGTGACGGGGGAACCACATTTCCAAAGATCAACTTTAAAAGAATAAGCACATTTTACCTTAAAAAATGTAAAAGCACAAAAGTGACTTAAAGTGTTTAATGATGAGCTCAGGGCACAAAAGCTTTCATTTACCTATATTTCTCAGTATTTAAAAGGGATATAAATACACTTTATGAACACTAAATGCTTTTGCAAGCTTATGTATTTCCTTGTAAAAATAGTGGTGACATCATCACTGTGGTGTTTATTGCCCGTGTAGAGAGGAGAGCTGTGGGATGGACCCAGCAGTCCATAAGCTGCCAGCAGAAAACTGCAAAAGGGGATGGGTACAAGCCCACTCACCTGCACAAGGAGAGAGAGCAGCAGTGACTGTGCTTAAAGTGATTGTAAAGTTATTATTTATTTTCCTTCAAATAACAAAGTCATACTTACCTGCTCTGTACAATGGTTTTGCACAGAGCAGCCCAGCCCTGGTCCTCCTCTTTTGGGGTTCCCCACTCTGGGCTCCTCCTCTAGCACCATTTCCTATGGTGGTACATGTGCAGATTCATTCCCGAGCCGCTTCTCGTTGTGTCCATTGATGCACACAGTGAGGCTCAGCCCCACTCCGCCGTCACTGAATCTGATTGACAGCAGCAAGAGCCAATAGCTCCCACTGCAGTCCAGTGAGGAGGGAGAGAGAGCAATGCCACTGCTTTCAGGCACAGCGCTGGATCAAGATAAGGCTCAGGGAAGTATTGGGGGGAAGGGGGGATCTGACAATAGACGTTTTTTTTTTTTAATTTAATGCAGAGTAACCTTTAGCATTGACAACTAGTTTAGTGTGGTATTAAACATTAAAATAGTATCTTGTCTGCTGCTTCATCATCTTTACTGAGTGCTGCAAAAATAATTACTAAAGGTTTTCTGTATTAAGGTGTTTCCCTTGTCTTAAAGGAGCCTATGGTGTCTGCCTTACATACACATTCATGTTCCATGATCCTGTGTTTCAGGATTGTGCTTTTACAGAGCAACTACAGCTGTTGTCTTCTGCTCTGCCTTTTTTATGGATACCCTAGAACAGGGATATGCAATTAGCTGACCTCCAGCTGTTGCAAAAAAAAGTCCCATCATGCTTTTGCCTCTGGTTGTCATGCTTGTGGCTGTCAGAGTCTTGCTATGCCCCATGGGACTTGTAGTTCTGCAACAGCTGGAGGTCCACTAATTGCATATCCCTGCCCTAGAACATGTCCTGTAATTTTCAGAATAGCTCTGATCTCCATTCAAATGCACAGAATCCTGTGGTTAAAACCTTGGACAGTTGAAGCTGTCTGCAAAAGGTGCTCTCACATGCATGCCTTTCCGAGGACATTCGGTGAGACACTTAATCAATTCATCAAAGAGGTCACAAGTAGGAAAGCTCTACTTCCACAATGGAAGATCCCACAACTCCCTCCACAAGAGCCCCTAGCTCCTCTAAACACAGAGCACCTATCCACTCTAACCAAGCTTAAAACTTCAAAACTTAAGTTCAACCATTCCTTTCGGTGCAAGGTTTGGCCCACAAAGGTCCCCAAAGTCCTCTTCACAATGAAAGGGTTTCTTCGATCCTAAGAGTGGTGGGACATCTGTTACAGTTTGCCTCTTGCTGGGTCACAGATGACCCAGACTTGTGGGTTCAATAGGTGATTTCCAAGGGGTACAAAATAGAGTTCAAAACTCTACCCACTCACCGCTTTCTTCTTTCAAATCAACCAAAAACCGCCCAAGGACAGTTAGATTTGCAAAATGCCCTGAACCATCTCTTGTGTCAGTACCACCAGAAGGCAGGTTCAAAAGATTGCACTAAAACCTGTTTATATTACCAAAGACCAACGGGGCTTTTCATCATATTCTGGGCTTAAAACTCCTCAACAAATTCCTTCAAATTCCAACATTTTGCATGGAACCTGCAAAGTCAGTAATTGTATCTTGGAGACCAGGGGAATACATGGCATTCACGGAAACCCCAGACACTCCCTTCCAGTTTGTCACATTGCCTTTTGGTAGGTTGGCCTATCCTCTGCTTGCCCTTCTCAGAGCTCAGGACATCCAAGTCAGAGGCTATATAGATGACTTTCTACTGATGTACTCCTCTCCCTTCCATCTATCATAAAAATGTCCACAGGACAGTTCAGATGCTATGATGATGGGTGATCAATCTAAGAAAATCTGCTCTCCAGCCTTCAAGCCTTTAATATTTGTGTCCTGTGCTGAAGACATCCCACGCAAAAGTTCTTTCTCTAAAAGCACATGCTTAAAGTGGTTGTAAACCCTCTCATATACCCAGTGAAGTGAATAGCCTCAGGTGATACAGAGAGATGAAACAAATCCTCCTACATAGGTTTTGCTTGATTATCTGTAGTCTTCTCTAACCTACACCCCTTCAAAAGGGCAGAATCATGTTAAAATCCTTCTCCATCTGTTCTTATCACAGAGGAGGGGGCGGAGAGCTGCAGTTACAGTGTGTGAGAGCTGATTGGAGGAAAGGCACTCCTTTGTTCAGATTTCATGACTGAAGTTTACAACCACTTTAAAGCGGTAGTAAACCCATCCATTTAACAGGTTAAAAACCAGTTAGATTTCCGGCATGTGCCGGAAATGTAACACACCCATTGGTTGTGCTCTAAACCAAACTGTCAAACCATCCAATTGCTGGTGTCATAGCTGATCACATGTGCAGCATCATGGCAGTTGGAGGTTAAACAGAGGCCAAGATGGCAGCTTCCTTGGCTGAAAATGATAGGAGGGTTTACTACCACTTTATGAACTGAAATCAAAGAGACATCCCACAATGAGAAACGTTGAGAGTTTGGGGCCCATATGTAGCTTAATTACAGACAGTATTATTCACTCAATTCCATTCAAAAACAATCTAACTAAAGATCATTTCGACCTGCAAAAGGCAAAGTCCTTTTCTCGACTGGCTAGCCAAACAAGGAATTCCCTATCTTGGTGGATCATCACCCCTTCAGTCTAATATGCTCAAAATGGGGGATTACAGATGAGGACCTACTACCCTCCAGATTCAACAACAAACTGCCTCTCTTTGTTGCCAGAACCAGGGATCATGTAGCTCTAGCCTCAGAGGCTTTGATAATCCCTTAGCCTCAATTCAAGCTAATTTACTCTTTCCCTTCAGTGTGTATTCTGCCTTGTCAGCTCCAGGAAATAGAGCAGAAGGGGAAAACAGTGATTCTAACTGCATCACACTGGCCCAGAAGAACCTGGTACACAGACATACTCCTACATCTAGCAGACAATACCTGGCCTCCTCCCAACAGGTCAGTTCTGCTATCTTAAGGCCCCCTATTCCACCCTGCTTCTGAGTCTCTATCTATAATGGCATGGCTGTTGAAACCTAGGTCTTAAAGGATAGAGGGCTTTTTGGTAATCATGCCTGGAATTTTTTTTTTTGCCTGGCACGTTAATTCCAGAGATTGCTCTGTGCCTCCCATTTTTGGTTCCCTCTGCCCTGCAGAAGCCACCCTTTGACCCAACAGGGATATTCCCCTAGATGTTATTTCCTATAAAGTAGTCTTTATGGTCGCCATTGCATCTGTCAGATATACAGTATTTCTGAATTGGTGGCCCTTTCCTGTACCCTTTCCACATGCTTGACAATGACCAGGTTGTTTTAAGCAGGGCATACACAGACCAAAAACCACCGGTTCAGCAGGAGCAGGATGAATTTAGCTGTGTGTACCACTTTCTGTATGACAGAAGATGGTATAACAACTGTCTTCTGTCAAACGGTCATGCTGGAAAACCAACATTCGATTAGCTTTTGCACCCAATGGCTTCAAGCACTGATCTGAGTATTTTGATTGAGGCGAGTCCTCTCTGTCAGAATATTATAGTGCAGCACAAGAGATCCCTGCATTACACATCGTTTGTGTTGATGCTGGGGTCTGTCAGTTTTTTTTTTTTTTGGTCAACCTACTGGCTGAATGCAAAAAAAAACTGAATGTGTATACTCTTTTACTCCCAAGGTCATCCTTTCTCTCAAAGGTGGTTTAATTCCATCTCAATGAGGAAATTTTCCTACCCAGGTTATGTCCTGCATTAAACATCCAAAGGGAATCTCTGTACTTTGCTTGTATGTAGTCAGAGGCATAAGAGTATACCTCAAAACTAGGGCGGCACAGTGGTGTAGTGGTTAGCACTTTCGCCTGGCAGCAAAAGGGTTGCTGGTTTAAAACCCAACCACGACACTACCTGCCTGGAGTTTGCATGTTCTCCCGGTGCCTTCGTGGGTTTCCTCCGGGTACTCCGGTTTCCTCCCACACTCCAAAGACATGCTAGTAGGTTAATTAGATCATGTTTAAATTGGCCCTAGTATGTGTATGAATGGGAGTTAGGGACCTTAGATTGTAAGCTCCTTGAGGGTAAGGACTGATGTGAATGTACTGCGTAAATTGATGGCGCTTTACAAGTACTTGAAATAAATAAATAAAGCAGTTGGATGGACTCTTTATCCCATCTTTGGGACCCTGCAAGGGACACCCTGTTTCAAAGTCCATCATCGCACGATGGATAAGGAATCTAATCGAAAGAGCTTACATTCTCAAAAAAAATCTCTCCTCTTGGGTTTTTAATGTGCTCATTCCACCAGATCAGTGGGGGTTTTCTGGGAATATCTGCACCAAGCCTCTGTAGCCCAGTTTTGTAAGGTTGCCACCTAGCCTTTTATTCACACTTTTTCAATGTTTTACAAGGCGGACATCCAATTTTTTGCAGATGCAGCTTTTGGCCAAAAGGTTCATGTAGCGGCACTCTGTTTAGGCTTGTTCTGTTTGGGCATGTTGGCACAGTTATGTTTTCCTCATTGTTGCCCATCCTCCTTATTCATTGCTTGGGAATGTCCCATGGTGTATGGATACCCTGCCTGTATTGTACTCCAAGATATGGAATTTACAGGTGAGTCATATTTCTTTCTTTTCTTGATTGCATCTTTTAATGTAAAGGAGAAGTACAGCCAAAGCTCATTTGGTTCATTCTGTACTACTGTGACCTGTGTTCAACTTACAATGGGACCCATACAGGAGCCTGGAGCAACACCTGGCTCAGCCTCTCATCTCAGCAAGCCTCCGAGAGCCTGAGTCAGCCACTCCTGCCCCTCCACTGCCCATCGCTTTAGTGAGCATAGGGGTAGGCGTCAGAGCAGACATCGGTGACTGACAGTCACCAGATCTGGGCTGCTCTGTGCAAAACCACTGCACAGAGCAGGTAAGTATAAAAAAATAAATTTTACAATCACTTTAACCACTTGCCGACCGCCGATCGGAGATTGACGGCGGCAAAGTGGCTCTGTAGCGCAAAACGCCGTCATACGACGGCGGCTGCGATACAGAGATACTGTGAGCGCAGACGAGACTGCGGATGGGGATACGAG
>BLSH010275467.1:1336476-1358314 GCA_018402905.1 Glandirana rugosa | reverse complement strand
GCGCTCACTGTGTTCGGGGGGGGGCCGGGGAGCGGGTGCGGCGGCTTCGATTGCCGCCGGCCACCCGCGATGCCCCCCCCCCGGAGCGAATGAGCGGAGGTCCGTGTATGTAAACACGGACCTCCGCTCTGTGTGAGGGGGAAGGGAAGTGATCACAGCCTTCCTGTAAGTGAAGGCTGTGACCACTTCCTTTCCCCAGCTAGGCAAGTCCCCCCACAGTTAGAACACGCCCAGGGAACATAGTTAACCCTTAGAGCGCCCCCTGCAGGTTAACCCCTTCACTGCCAATGGCATTTACACAGTAATCAGTGCATTTTTATAGCACTGATCGCTGTATAAATGCCAATGGTCCCAAAAAAGTGTCAAAATGGTCCGACATGTCCGCTGAAATATCGCAGTACCGCTAAAAATCGCAGATCGCCGCCATTTTTAGTAAAAAAAAAAAAAAAAAATAAAAACCCCAAAAATGAATTCACATCATCCGTAAACACGGCCACTTTTGCGCAAACCAATCAATAAACGCCGATTGCGATTTTTTTTATCGCAAATATGATGAAGAATATAAATCGGCCAAAAACGGTGAAAAAAAAATGTTTTTTTATATTTTTTTTTTGGATTTGTATTTTAGCAAAAAGTAAGAAATTTGGGTTTTTTTGCAAAATTGTCGCTCTTCTTTTGTTTATAGCATAGCGGCGATCAGAAATGACGCAGAGGTGATCAAATACCACCAAAAGAAAGCTCTATTTGTGGGGAAAAAAGGACGCCAATTTCGTTTGGGTACAACGTCGCACGACCGCGCAATTGTCAGTTAAAGCGACGCAGCGCCGAATCGCAAAAAGGGCTCCGGTCCTAAAGCTGGAAATCCTTCCGGTCCTTAAGTGGTTAAGTGTAGTGTAAAGGTCATTGGAATATGACGTTTATTTTGCTGTTTTCACATAATAGGACATGTTGTGGACATACTTCTACTCTTCCACAAAAACAGTAATTATAACTCTGCAAAAGGATCACATAGCATAAAGGGAGTAAGCGAAATTCCTGAAAATCGATATTTAGAAACATTTATGTATACTTTTGTCAGTGTGGTTTGTCTATTAGTTTTATGACAGTAAAATGTACAGTATTTGAAAGACTAGAGTTCAGCATCACCGGTATGTTGCAGCTTCAAAACACAATACAGTCCATCTTGAAGGGGGATCCTCCAGCCTGCCCACTCATGTCTACCATGGTCCACCAGCATGCTGCATCCCACTTTGCTTGCAACTCACTTTTCATCTACTCACTCCCCTTTGGCCACCACACTATGCGCCTAACCCTAGTAGGCTACATTTAATGCTCAGTGTTGCCCACTAGGAACATTCCTCTCCAATTTTTGGGAAGCCAAGTAGCTTGCCAGCTAATCCATAAGAGTTTCCCTCTTACAGATTGCATCAAGGCAAGCATCTCAGCTGCCAGTCATCTGCAAGGATGCACAAATAACAAGCACATCATGAGAGGAGCTGGGACACCCTTTTCCCACACCAGAAGAACCTCAGGCTTTGTCTTTCTTCTTCTTTCCTACAGGATTCAGTTGTGCATAACTTTTTCTAGGCGTTATCAGGATTATAGTGATTATTATAATGATTTTAGAGCTCCAAGGTACTTCAATAGATCAAGAAGGTATGCAAGGAAAAAAACAATTATTTTTGGTTGTAAATGTGTTTTTTTCTCAAAGGCAGAGGACAGTATCCCATGCAAAGAACAGCATTTGGTGACAGGTTGGACAGGGCACTGTACATGGAGATTCCTGTGTAGAACTTTTCCCTGGCAGTAACCCATGTTCCCCCCTGATCGACAGACTGTGGTCACATTTCTTCCAAGTCTGACACATTGATTTTCTTGTCTCTGTGTAAACCTGCATGAGTTCTCATTTCTGCACATTCAAGCACTAATGCTGTAGCAGATTGTCAGCTGGAGTAGTAATCAATAGTTCCCCTCTGAAAAGTTTTTGGCTGTAAGACATTTGTTTTTAACCTTTGCTCAATTGATCTTTTCATTATATCAAAAATGTATACTTTTCACTTACATGATGATGTTTTAGTTACATGTGAGTAAAGTTTACAGTGCAATATTTGACATTTTCAACTTGAATACACCTCTAAAATTA
The DNA here is from genome assembly GCA_018402905.1 of Glandirana rugosa. Classification (NCBI taxonomy): domain Eukaryota; kingdom Metazoa; phylum Chordata; class Amphibia; order Anura; family Ranidae; genus Glandirana; species Glandirana rugosa. The sequence continues at coordinate 1,356,171 of BLSH010275467.1, read as the reverse complement.
ATGTAATTCTTCTATAATAATTTAAGAAGAAATTAATCAGTGGTCATCTTCCTTGTTTCTTTACAAGGATTTTTATTTCCTGACCTTTGTTATAATTTATTAAATTGTTTTTTTTTTTTAGGTTCATCTTTTTAGGTTTTTTTTTACATCTGTTCTTCATAATGATGATTTTTATTGCTGTTTTAGAAGTTTTAAAGCAGCTTTGTCTTTAAGCTACAAGCTTATAAATGACCATTACAGTGCCATGAACATAAATAGGATTTCTGACATAGCAGCATAACTGTAGGGCAGAGTTTATACTTTTTATTCACACAGGCCATTTCATTTGCGCTTTCCCTAACTCCCACACAAATTTAATTACCAATACAAACTCGCCAAGTTTTAACATTTTTTAACATTGACAAAATAATGATCATATTTACAGAGATGACATGAGTACTTTAGTGACACATTTATAACATATCCAGAGAGAAATAATCAGTACTGGACAAATTCAAGTGGAAAGTTCCATTACTGTACTGTCACAGGCAGAAATGTGTCCACAGAGACACAATCCTTACCATACTGACACAAGCAAACCTGTCCACAGAGGAACAATCGGTACTGTACTACCACAACCAGAAACACATCCATGACGTGTAGGTGGGAAAAATTGCCCTGGCATCAGTGCGTGTGTAGATGGGAGAAAAATGTTCCAGCATCATTGGTGTTCAGGAGAAAAATATTTGATCTTTAACTGCCATGATGTGGCACGTATGACACCAGCCATTGGATGATTTGACAGTTTGGTTGAGAGCACAACCAATGTGACAGTTACATAAACTGTTTTTTTGAAACTGTTAAATCGATGGGTTTACTTCTGGTTTAAGGATAGAGTGAGTTTCTCCATTTATATTCTATATTACACAGACCTTGATCCATTGACTTACTGTGGGGAGGGTGAGGTGGAATCCAGTGGACAGGGATACAGGCTCTGGCCACATTGAGGAGATGTCTTATTAAAGTGGAGGTCCGCCTGGAAAAACAAAATTAAAAGTCAGCAGCTACACATACAGTAGCTGCTGACTTTTAATAATAGAACACTTACCTGTCCTGGAGTCCAGCAATGTTGGCACCCGCCGTCGATCTTCGGATGCAGCCGCATCCATTGCGGATAAGGGAACCTGGAAGTGTAGCATTACAGCTTCACGCCGGGCACCTTACTGCGCATGCGTGAGGCTCTGCTATTGGCTAGTAGCAGAGCCAGGAGGGAGCTGGGCTGCTGACGTCAGCGGCCGCGGCCGCGGCTGCCGGCCCGAGCTCCCAGATGTGTGGAAAAGGACACCTGTCTAAAGACAGGTGTCCACTTCCCTCTCCCCCTGAAAGGTGCCAAATGTGACACCTGAGGGGAGGGAGGAATCCAACCTGCGGAAGTTCCACTTTTGAGTGGAACTCCACTTTAAAGAATGGCAATATTTTTGCTTTGAAAGTGAACCGAGATGCAATAGACAGGCAGCTGGGTCATGTTCAAGAGAAAGGCCTGTGAGATCTTAAATTGGGTCACAGACACTCAAAGGGGACAGATCTGTGGACAGGACCAGAAGATATGAAGTAGCGTGCCGCAAGATATGCTGCAACTTCAGTAGTTGGGGTCCGCTTCCCAGGACATATGATGCAAATTCACCGGAATTCTATACCATCTGGTGAGAAACTTGTAGCCGGATTCTTGAAGTCTCCAGAAAATACTGGACTTGAAATGTATAGAGTGTTTTTCCCTAGACAACATGCACATATATATGTGTGTGTGTGTGTGTGTGTGTGTGTGTATGTGTATATATATATATATATATACATACACACAGTTGTGCTCATATGTTTGCATACCCTGGCAGAATTTGATTTCTTGGCCATTTTTCAGACAATATTAATGATAACACAAAAACATTTCTTTCACTCATGGTTAGTGTTTGGCTGAAGCCATTTATTATCAATCATCTGTGTTTACTCTTTTTAAACCATAATGACGACAGAAACTACCCAAATGACCCCGATCAAAAGTTTACATGGTTTACCCTGGTGATTTTGGCCCGATAACATGCACACAAGTTCACACAAAGGGGTTTGAATTGCTGTTAAAGGTAACCATCCTCACCTGTGATCTGTGTGTGTGTATATAGGGTCAATGAGTTTCTGGACCCCATGACAGTCCCTTGCATCTTTCTGCTTCACTGATGTTTCTGGATTCTGAGTCATGGGGAAAGCAAAAACAGTGTCTAATGATCTGCAAGAAAAGGTAGTTGAACTGTATAAAACAGGAAAGGGATATAAAAATCAGCTCATCCCCCGCAGTTTACCGCCCTTTTGTATCATTTAACCCTCCCTCCTAGATTGTAAGCTATAACGAGCAGGGCCCTCTGATTCCTCCTGTATTGAATTGTATTGTAATTGTACTGTCTGCCCTAATATTGTAAAGAGCAAACTGTCGGCGCTATATAAATCCTGTATAATAATAATAAAAAGATATCCAATAAATTGAGAATGCCAATCAGCAGTGTTCAAACTCTAATCAAGAAGTGGAAAATGAGGGATTCTCTTGAAACCAAACTATGGTCAGGTAGCCCAACTAAAATTTCAGCCACAACTCCCAGGAAAATTGTTCGGAATCCAAAGAAAAACCCCAAAATAACTTAAGGTGAAATACAGGACTCTTTGAAAACACGTGGTGTGGCTGTTTCAAGATGCACAAGGAGGCACTTGAAGAAAGACGGGCTGCATGGCCGAGTCGCCAGAAGAAAGCCATTACTACGCAAATGCCAAAAAGTATCCCGCTTACAATACACCAAACAGCACAGAGACAAGCCTCAAAACTAATGGCACAAAGTCATTTGGAGTGATAAGACCAAAATTGAGCTTTTTGGCCACAACCATAAACGTTACATTTGGAGAGGAGTCAACAAGGCCTGTGAAACACGGAGGTGGATCGCTGATGTTTTGGGGGATGTGTGAGCTACAAAGGCCCAGGAAATTTCGTCAAAATTCATGGCAAGATGAATGTTATCAAAAAATACTGGAGTAACATTTGCATTCATCAGCCAGGAAGCTGCGCATGGAACGTACTGTACTTGGACATTCCAACATGACAATGAAGCAAGCCACAAGGCCAAGTCGACCTGTCATTGGCTACAACAGAATAAAGTGAAGGTTCTGGAGTGTCCATCTCAGTCTCCTGACCTCAATATCATTGAGCCACTCTGGGGAGATATCAAAAGTGCAGTTCATGCAAGACAGCCCAAGAACTTCCAGGAACTGGAGGTTTTTTACCAAGAGGAATGGGCAGCTTTACCATCTGAGAAGATAAAGAGCCTCATCCACAAATACTACTAAAGACTTCAAGCTGTCATTTATGATAAGGGGGCAATACATGGTATTAAGAACTGGGGTATGTAAACTTTTGATCAGGGTTATTTGGGTAGTTTCTGTTGTCATTATGATTTAAAGTAAAGTAAACACAGTTGATTGATAATAAGTGGCTTCAGCCAAACACTAACCATGAGTGAAAGAAAGGGTTTTTGTGTTATCATTCATATTCTCTGAAAAATGGCCAAGAAATCATACATTTTGCCAGGGTGTGTAAACTTATGAGCACAACTGTATAAACATATCATCCGTTCCTACAATATAATTTGCTAATTCTGGAAGCTGGCAGCATCATTGTGGACCTTATTTAGGTGTACATGTTATGAACATGTTACTTTCTTGCTGATTTAGGCTCTTAAAGTGGAGAGCAAAAAGTGAAAAATGGATGCGACAGGGAACATCTTGAACTGTCAAGGTAGAAATCCAGCTTAACACTAAATATGCTTAAATATGTCCACCCCCCCACTGCTACCTATCCTGCCTACCCTGTGTAAAGAGAGATGTGTATACTTACCTGTTCTAGTCCTGTCATTTGATCCCCTGTGTTGGTGAGTGGTGGCTGCAGGAGAGAGGAGGGAGGGCTTGACAATGGCTGTGAATTCTGAGACTTGTGATGTCACTCATAGGCTCATGTGGCCCAACCGTTGTCTGCATTCTCTCCTCTCCCCTGGAGCCGCCCCTCACTGTACAGAGGAACCGGAGCTGTGGGATCACGTTACCAAACTAAAAACATGTAAGTATACATATCTCTTTTTTTTTTTTTTTTTTACACAGGTTAGGCAGGATAAGTAGCAGGAGGGAAGAGGGAACATTTTTAAGCATAGTGTTAGGCTTGAATGCCACTTTCATAGTGCCCAAATAGTACCCGGAAAATGTACCTTTTGTCCAAAACATAGCAATGTACTTCTTCGTATGTGGATGTACCTAGACACTCCTGTACCAACAGTCTCATCACTATATCTGCAGTGTAATGCTTCTGCTAGTTTTAGAAGGTTTGGCGTAAGCTTTGATGATGTCACTACTATACTACTCATTTTTTTTTTTTTTGCTGGAGATTTCAACATAGTGAAGCAAAGCCCTGTTTCTACCAAAATGACCACCTCCATACCTCCAGACATGGTACAGAACCAAGGTATAAGAAGTAAGTAATGGAGGAAAGATCTGCAACAGAAAGACCAACAAGCAATACCAGTGACTGTTTTTTTTTTTTTTTGTTTTTTTTTTGGGCAAAGCTTCCCGTATCTCTTTAAAGATGATGTTAATAATGTCACATAACCTTTAGAAGATCCTTAACACTAAACTTTCTAATGCCATGGCTTATACTTATGAATGGGAACATGAGGCAGCGATTTTGCGCCTTACACTACTTTGTCATAACGTCACCAGCATGAATAGATATGTTTATTTTCCTGAGATATGCTATTGCTTAGACAAGGTCAATCCACTGACCTGCTGCGAGTCAATGTTTGGGGGATTTAGCTACATTTGTTCTTCCTGTGTAGTAAGCCTCTGATATAAGTGATCCAGCTGTCATTTATCTGCCCTGCAGATGAAGAGAGCACGCAATCTGCCATTCTGGTCTTCTATCTTCATTCACTAGCAGCTCAGATATGCAGGCAAGAGAAAATACTGTCTCCTTTAAATGGAGCTTGACATCATATCTGACCAGAGCTGATGAAACTGCAAAGGAAACAGGCAATCTGAGTCCACAAAGATTTGATTTATTTCGCACCTGCATCCATCCCAATATTTGTAGGAAGAAAATGAAGCCTCGCCTTGAACAATGTGTTGACCTAAGATGAGAAAATTGATTTGAGGAGTGTTTGTACCTGCCTGCGGAAAGAGGGGGAGGAAACCATTCACTGTTATTTCGACCAGGCAGACTATTAACCCGTACATGGGAAGTTCAGAAATATTCATTTATATTCAGCAGTAGCCATACAATGCAAAGATACATTTCTGTGACTTCAATGGTTATACCAATATCCTGTGCACAAAGAGCATTGGAAGATACATTTTAATATTGACTTTCACAGTACTTTTTTTATTTTTTTTTATTGTAATTGGCTTTTATTGTACATATTACATAAACTTAAATCTTCAGTCAAAACGACACTTTTCTTGTGTTAAATTAAAACTGAATACTATCTACATGTTCAATTGCCTCCCCCCAATATCTGTCTTAAAACAAATACAAAAACATTCTGAAATATAGTTGAGGTATTAGACATAGTTGTATTTACTTTATTTTGTTTCATGTTTTGGCATTGTCTTTATAATGTATTTGAGATGCCGGCATTGCCAAGTGGGCATTGATTATAGGGGGCATCATAAACATGCAGTATTTTGCACTGATATTAACTCCAAACAGTGAGCTTTCCAGGAACTCTGTCCAATCAGAAAAGTACATTTTAGGGCTCCTGACCACTTTTATTTCCCAAAAGAGGTAAGTGTATACACGATTTACCCTCGCAGGGGTTCTTAGCATAGCAAAGACACCACGCAAGTATTCATCTTCCTGGCTGTTTGACCTGATTGTTCTCCTAGGGCCCGTTCACATTGGTCTGTTTTGGCTGCAGTGAGCCAGTGGTAGGGAGTGGTGCGGTGCGTGATTCAGCATATCACACCTTTCCCTTTTATTTGTACTAACTTTATTCAAGGTGCACAAAAGTGAAACTTCATTCACGTCACTGTACAGCAGTATGTTGCGCTGTTGTGCAGTGACATACAATCCTAATCCTGTCCAGTACACTGCTATAAAATGCAGCATGTCTACAATTTACTGTAGATCATTGCAGTGCAGCTCCAGGCTGTGTTTCAAAGGAAATAGGACACATAGAAAACAATTGTCCTCTTTGTCCTAGTTTTCTCCAGTGCAAGAAAAACACTGGTTGGTTGTGCTTCAGCAGCATCATTGCTGCTTCTACTCTGCTTTAAAATATAAACTGGCAAATAATTGGCACAACACATCATTGTATTTGAATGGACTCCATACGCTAAGTCTAGTTGTTAAAAAAAAAAAAAAAAATATATATATATATATATATATATGTGAAAATATAAAAGTTCCTTTCGCTTAAATATTCACCTTCTGTCCAGAGCTGTGAGGGCGTATTTTCATGTCAGTCTGGGCGCACAGGAGAATGCCGCAGAGAGCAGCTTCAGGCACCTATGAAAGAGATATGTACAATGGATATAAAAAGTCTACACACCCCTGTTAAAATGTCAGGTTTCTATGATGCAAAAAAAATGAGACCAAGATAAATAATTTCAGAACTTTTTCCACCTTTAATGTGACCTATAAATGGTACAACTCAGTTGAAAACCTGCTGAAATCTTTTAGGGGGGTAAAATAAAAAAATGAAAATAATGTGGTTGCATAAGTGTGCACACCCTCTTATAACTGGGGATGTAGCTGTGTTGGGAATTAAGCAATCACACTCAAACGCATGTTAATTAGGAGTCAGTACACACCTGTCATCATTTATAGTGCCTCTGATTAACCCCAACTAACGTTCAACTGTTCTAGTAGGCCTTTCCTGACATTTTCTAAAGCCTCGTACACATGCTTAGATTTTCATATGACCGAGCGTTCGTTTTTATGCTGGAAGCTTGTCTCATGTCAAAAGTGAAGAGGTTACTAACCATACGAAATATTTTGTGTGACCGAATTCAACGTCAGAAGTGACGTAATGTGTTCAATAGCTTTGTATGTGTTTTTTTGTTTCTGTGCATGCGTAGTCTTGATCGTATGATTTTATAGTCTGCACATCCAGCTTTTGTTTTCCGAAAAATCAAAATCGGCTTTCAAAAGGAGTATATGAACGGTAAGAATTTTGGTCGATTGGTCATTGTAAGCAAATTCCCGTACGAATTTGGCATCGTGTGTACGGGCCTTTAGTCACATCCTACTGCAAAAGTCATGGTCCGCAGAGAGCTTCCAAAGCATCAGAGGGATCTCATTGTTAAAAGGTATCAGTCAGAAGAAGGGTACAAAAGAATTTCAAAGGCATTAGATATACCATGGAACACAGTGAAGACCGTCATCAAGTGGAGAAAATATGGCACAGCAGTGACATTACCAAGAACTGGACTACCCTCCAAAATTGATGAAAAGATGAGAAAACTGGTCAGGGAGGCTGCCAAGAGGCCTACAGCAACATTAAAGGAGCTGCAGGATTATCTGGCAAGTACTGGCTGTGTGGTACATGCAACAACAATCTCCCGTATTCTTCATATGTCTGGGCTATTATGGTAGAGCGGCAAGACTGAATCCTTTTCTTACCAAGAAAAACACCCAAGCCCTGCTAAATTTCGCAAAAACAAATCTGAAGTCTCCAAGTCTAAGGTTGAATCTTTTGGCCATAATTCCAAAAGATATGTTTGGTGCAAAAACAACACTGCACATTTCCAAAAGAACACAATACCCACAGGGAAACATGGTGGTGGTGGCAGCATCATGCTTTAGGGCTGTTTTTCTTCAGCTGGAAAAGGAGCCTTAGGCTGGATTCACACTTTTGCATTTTTAGTGCATTTTGCAGATTTGGACTGCAGAATGTGTTCCATAGGAAACCATGTTAAACGGACTGCAGTGCAAATCTGCAAAATGCAAAAAGGACTAAAAGGTAGAGGGAATTATGAACAGTTCCAAATACCAGTCAATATGGGCACAAAACCTTCAGGCTTCTGCTAGAAAGCACTTTCAGCATGACAATGACCCAAAGCATACATCCAAATCAACAAAGGAATGGCTTCACCAGAAGAAGATTAAAGTTTTGGAATGGCCCAGCCAGAGCCTAGACCTGAATCCGATTGAAAATCTGTGGGTGATCTGAAGAGGGCTGTGCACAGCAGATGCCCTTGCAATCTGACAGATTTGGAGTGTTTTTGCAAAGGAGAGTGGGCAAATATTGCCAAGTCAAGATGTGCCATGCGTATAGACTCATACATAAAAAGACTGAGTGCTGTAATAAAATCAAATGGTGGTGCAACAAAGTATTATTTTTAGGGAGTACACACTTATGCAGCCATATTATTTTAGTTTCTTATTTTTATTTCCCTCCACCTAAAAGATTTCAGTTTGTTGTTCAACTGAGTTGGACAGAGTGTATAGGTCACATTAAAGGTGGAAAAAGTACTGAAATTATTTATCTTTGTCTCATTTTTTTACATCACAGTAACCTGACATTTTAACAGTAAGAAAAAAAAAACTAAATAAAAGGCGGGATGGGAGCAAAGGCTTTACTTCAGCTGTGAAGCAAGAGAAGTGTTTTCTACGTAATACTTCAATCTGTGTTTTATATTGGCCTTCCCTGATCCTCTATACGACAGGACTTGGAGAGGAATGAACAGCATTGAAAGCAAAACACACAATTCTGCCAATCTAACACAGAGTTTGCTTATAGGAGAAAACTCTGCTTTCTCCCTCTCAGTGTATTGCTGTTTCTTTATTATCTATTGCCAGGTGAAATAGTTCTCATGTATATATTTAATTTAGGTCTAGAACAGCTTGCCTATATTTATACTGTAACATTTCCATTTAACAGTTAACATATTAGATCTATTATTAAATACTTATTAGGAAAATTCCCAGGAAAGCAGGACATTTTGGGAGATAGATATAATTGTTTAATTATTCAGTAATAGCCCCATTGTGTAATTGTAATAAGTTGTAATTAAATTAGTAGAAACCAAAAAAGAACATTTAAACTGGAACTCCAGCCGCCTATAAAATAACCATTTATTTGTTCATCCCTTCACATGCCCCCCTTTACTCCTTTCCTTTCCGCTGCGTGGGTATGAGCAGTGCACATACATTGGGGTCATGTGACCTGCTTTTTTCAAATGCACAGTAATGAGTGTGCCTGATGATTCTACTGCAAATTCATCCCAATGTTCATTTGTTCATTCGTTCATCCAGGATGGTACCTTCAACAGTCCTTTTACCTTCAACATGATGATTTTAACTATGGGAAGTTTTCTGTGGTTTTATGTGCTGGCGCTAGCTGTGTGGTCACATTTATTACTGCAGTCTTGTCTTCGGAGGGCATCGAGGAGGGAGGCTGTGTTCCCACATACAGTGGGACCATGTAGAGCGAGAATAGCCACCCTTATATAGGATGCTGTAGGTGTGCTGATTTTAAATGTATTCTTTGGGATGTGCTGTCATTTAAAAGGGAAAAGACTAATACAAGTGAAGGTACTGAATATCATATACAGTGGGTAAAAAGCCTGTGCGATATGGCTGATTGTCATTTTTGAAGGTAAACCTTCCCATTGACAACTTTTTGGCAGAGGGCAGCAGATTTTTCTCAAGAATTTGATAGTATTTTGCAGCTGTATTGGATTTCCACCAGACATATTGTTTGGTGTTGAGGCCAAATAATTCAATTTTAGCCTCATCTGACCACCTTTAATGCACCTTCAAGATTCTGAGGCCACGTGGAAAAAAGGTGTTATGGTCAGGTGAGACAAAAATTTAACACAAATTCAACGCAAAACAATATGTCTGGCGCAAATCCAATTTAGCTCACCATTCCTACAGTAAAGCATGGAGGTGGTAATATACTGTTATGGGGGTGTTGCTCTGCAGCAGTGACTTGAGCACTTGTCATGATAGAAGAAAAATGGATGGGGCAATATACCATCTAATTCTGGAGGAATATCTACTGCCCCCTGCCAGAAAGTTGTCAATTGGAAGAAGGTTTACCTTCCAACATGACAATGAGCCAAAGCACACAGCAAAAATGACCACACAGTGGTTGAAGGAGAAAGAAGTGAATGTCCATGCATGGCCTAATCAGAGCCCAGACTTAAACCCCATTGAAAAATCTGTGGAATGACTTGGAAGACTGCAGTCCACAAACGACCACCACCAAATTTAACCGAAATTGAGCAGTTCAGCAAAGAAGAGTGGGCATATATTGCAACAGACTAAAGGCAATAATTAAACCAAAAGATGGTTAAACAAAATAAGGGGGGTGATCCTTTTTCCAAGTGATTGTTTTTTATTTTTATTTTTTTTCTGACATGTTGGTGTTATAGCTTTCACTTGAATGTTCTATGTTGCATTAGTAAATACAGCTGGATAAAACAAAAACTGTCTGTCTTCATTTCAGGCTGCAAAGCAGCAAAATGTGATTATTTTAAAGGGGGTGACTCTTTTCTATACCCACTGTACATATATCATATACATGTATTGATATTTGTTTTAATGATACTATAAGTGGAAGATCTTTCACTGTGGGTCAATATTGTAATATCCCTCTTCCTTCTCCACTCTAAAGAAAAAAAAAAAAAACCCTTGAAAATAGTTTCAGGTCCCAGGAAACCCCTGAAATCATATTTACATCTACAGCTTATGGTATGTTAGAGTCATCAATAAGTTGTAGATATAATAAAGAATATATAACATTTACCTTTTTAAATGTGTGCTCGTATTTTCGCCCCATAAATATTTTTGTGGGAACAATACATTTACATTAGCTCTTAATAGTAAACATACATTATTATTGACGTTCGGTGACAAAAATGCATTTGTTTTAATATTCAGTATATTTGCATTGGTGTTTACTGGCAAAAAAATACTTTTCCATTAGCTTTAATCACTGCCAAAAAAATATTTTTGCATTGGTGTTCAGTGGCAATAATATTCTATCCCAGGCTTCTTTCCTGAGAGACCTGAGTTTCTAAACTTACCCCGCATTGCTGTCACTAATGACGTTGGGCAATGGAACGCTAATCTAATGGCAATGTCATATAGCTTTGAATCTGCTGCAATGCTGGTCAGTGTTTGAATCACCAGGGACCCCCGAGAAACATCGGTGTTGCATCACATAGTGCTGTCAGCCCAATATGTTTTAGGGCCCATATTTGTACAGCTTTTAGAAAGGGAGGGCACACGGACAAACTTTACAGACTATATAATCTAGTAAGGTTATGTCAGCCATAAAAGTGAATCAACAGAATCATTATTAATCCACTGCCTTATAAGTGGACTTACATACAGTAGTCAGGAAGCATCTGTGGCATGCAAATGAAGATCAGTTGGTGTTAAAAGAAGGACTCTCATGATTTGGGAAAATGACAATACTGATGCATGTACAGACAAAGCTAAGAAAAGGGAACTTTATATGTTAGGAACTACTGCAATGCCAGCCGGAAGTTATATGTATGCAAATAATGCCTTTATTCTGTGAACACTGTTCTCTGCAGATTGTGACTGGTTTGCCATTGTGTCACTATTTTTTATGGCTGAATTTGGCTTAATAAATAAAAAACATATGGTTTATATGATATGGCATTATTTATATATATATATATATATATATATATATATATATATATATATATATATATACATCCCTGCTGGCATCGCAATAGTCCCTGATATACAAGGTCCCTTTTTCTTGGATTTTTTCATAGGATACTGTTAGGCTATTGCATTTTAGTTCCACCTTACGGCACCTTACAGTATACTAAGGCAATGTACAGCCACTTGCTTTCTCTCTACAGTCACCCATCATTGCTTATTAGAAGAAAATTTGATCTTTCCTGAATAGTTTCTCTGCCCTTCCCCACCAGCAGAGCTTAGCTTCCACCTCCCACTTGTTGCTCTACTGCGATTAGAACCTGAACTGAACTAGCTATGCAGGGCATGAAGACCTTGTATCAGTACAGATGGTGCTGAGCTCAGCTGTGGATATGCCTGTATGGGCTATACATGCATACATACAGTATCTCACAAAAGTGAGTACACTCCTCACATTTTTGTAAATATTTTATTATATCTTTTCATGTAGCAACATTCAAGAAATGATACTTTACTACAATGTAAGGTAGTGAGTGTACAGCTTGTATAACACTGTAAATTTGCTGTCCCCTCAAAATAATAACACACAGCCATTAATGTCTAAACCGCTGGAAACAAACGTGAGTACACCCCTAAGTGAAAATGTCCAAATTGGGGCCAAAGTGTCAATATTATGTGTGGCTACCATTATTTTCCAGCACTGCCTTAACCCTCTTGGGCATGGAGTTCACCAGAGCTTCACAGGTAGCCACTGGAGTACTCTTCCACTCCTCAATGATGACATCACAGAGCTGGTGGATGTTAAAGACCTTGTGCTCCTCCACCTTCCATTTGAGGATGCCCCACAGATGCTCAATAGGGTCTAGGTCTGGAGACATGCTTGACCAGTCCATCACCTTTACCCTCAGCTTCTTTAACAAGGCAGTGGCGTCTTGGAGGTGTGTTTGGGGTCCTTATCATGTTGGAATACTCCCCTGTGGCCCAGTCTCTGAAGGGAGGGGATCATGTTCTGCTTCAGTATGTCACGGTACATGTTGACATTCATGGTTCCCTGAATTTACTGTAGTTCCCCAGTGCCTGCAGCACTCATGCAGCCCGAGACCATAACTCTCCCACCACCATGCTTGACTGTAGGCAAGATACGCTTGTCTTTGTACTCCTCACCTGGTTGCCGCTACAAACGCTTCACACCATCTGAACCAGATAAGTTTATCTTGGTCTCATTAGACCACAGGACATGATTCCAGTAATCCATGTCCTTAGTCTGTTTGTTTTCAGCGAACTGTTTGCGGGCTTTCTTGTGCATCATCTTTAGAAGATGCTTCCTTCTGGGACGACAGCCATGCAGAGCAATTTGATGCAGTGTGCGGCGTATGGTCTGAGCACTGACAGGCTGACCCCTCACCCGTCACCCCTTCAACCTCTGCAGCAATGCTGGCAACACTCATACGGCTATTTCCCAAAGACAACCTCTGGATATGATGCTGAACCCGTGCACTCAACTTCTTTGGTCGACCATGGCGAGGCCTGTTCTGAGAGGAACCTGTCCTGTTAAACCACTGTATGGTCTTGGCCACCATGCTGCAGCTCAGTTTCAGGGTCTTGGCAATCTTCTTACAGCCTAAGCCATCTTTATGTAGAGCAACAATTCTTTTTATCAGATCCTCAGAGAGTTCTTTGCCATGAGGTGCCATGTTGAACTTCCAGTGACCAGTATGAGAGAGTGAGAGCGATAACACCAAATTTAACACACCTGCTCCACATTCACACCTGAAATCTTGTAACACTAACAAGTCGCATGACACCGGGAGGGAAAATGGCTAATTGGGTTCAACTTGGACATTTTCATTTAGGGGTGTACTCACTTTTGTTGCCAGCGATTTAGACATTAATGGCTGTGTGTTGAGTTATTTTGAGGGGACAGCAAATTTGCACTGTTATACAAGCTGTACACTCACTACTTTACATTGTAACAACGTGTCATTTCTTCAGTGTTATAACATGAAAAGATATAATAAAATATTTACAAAAATGTGAGGGGTGTACTTACTATTGTGAGATACTGTATATTGTTTTTACTCTCATTGGCACTGGAGCCAACATGCTTCCTTTCCCTGCACAGCTAAAGACAGCTCTGGTCTTGGAAAGCACCTGGTGCCTGAGACCAGTGCTGTTAATCATAGCTAATTAAAGCTGTATTAAGCCCAAAATAAAAAATGTAATATATTTCAACTCATCTATCCTTCGATCCATTGGCTGAATTCTTTTTCTTAGGCCTTTTTCACCCTGATGATCTGGCCAGTAACACGCCTCCTTTATCACAGTGCCCCACTCTGGATGAAGGAGCACAAGGGGCACCTTTGGACAATTGCATTGTTAGTCTGGTGGAGGGGAGTGTTAGATCTACTAGCAGATTAAAATACACTAACAAATTGAAGCCAAACTCCAGCTAATATTTTATAAGCAGCTGCAACAAACATTTTTGTTCCTTTTGGGATGAAGGTTTTATATAAATACATAAAAGTTGATCATTGTAAGCACCTCTGCTAGTGTTACATGGTTTGTCTCATGTCTGTATCTGGTACAGGGCATTCTGCTAGAGAGCTTGTTCTTTTGAAACATGTATTTACTGGACAATTTACCAGATGGAAATTAGATATATATCCTTATATTGCATATAAGGATTGGTAAACTGTGATATAATAAATGTTTACCTTTGGATTTAATACCACTTTCAGTATTTGTCTCACATCTGATCACAGTGTAAATAGAAAGTGCCAGTTATCGGCATTCCCTCTATTCATACTGAGAACACATGCATAGAGGAGAGCCAATAAGCGACTCTCCTGACAGGGGGGGTCTGCACTGATAATAAGTGCATTGATTATCAGTGCAGTCCCATCAGCAATGCCCTCCAGTGATGCCAATGTGTGCCCGCCAGTGGTGCCAATCAGTGCTGCCTTTCAGTGCCCATAAAGACCGCCCATCAGTGCTGCATATTAGTGCCACCTCATCAGTGCCCATTTAGTGCAGCCTCATCAGTGCTCATCAGTGAAGGATAAAATTTACAGAAACAAAGAAACTTTTTTTTTCAAAATTTTCGGTCTTTCATTTGAAAATAAAAAAAAATAAAAAAAATAAAAATTTTCTTTGGGTACAGCATTGCATGACCGCTCAATTGTCATTCAAAGTCTGACAGCGCTGAAAGCATCGTTACTGCACCACTAGGCTGAACCATTAAACACGATAGTCTAGATCACCGTTTATGTCAGGTTCTGACCATACCAGTGGAAATTATTATTATTATTATTATACAGTATTTATATAGTGCCAACAGTTTGCGCAGCGCTTTACAATATTAGGGCAGACAGTACAATTCAATACAGGAGGAATCAGAGGGCCCTGCTCGGTAGAGCTTACAATCTAGGAGGGAGGGTTAAATGATACGAGAGGGAAATAACTGTGGGGGGATGGGTTGATTGAGAATAAAAAAGTGCAGTTGTTAGGTGGCGGCAGGATAAGCTTCCCTGAAGAGAAAAGTTTTCAGGGATCGCCTAAAGGTGGAAAGATTTGGGCATAGTCTGACAGATTGGGGTAGGGAGTTCCAGAGGATGGGAGCGGCTCGGGAGAAGTCTTGGAGATGAGTATGAGAGGAGGTGATGAGGGAGCTGGAGAGCAGGAGGTCTTGGGAGGAGCGAAGAGGACGGTTAGGTTGGTATTTTGAGACTAGGTTGGTGATGTAGCTGGGAGCAGAGTTGTGGATGGCTTTGTAGCTCATGGTTAGTATTTTGAACTTAATTTGTTGGACGAGTGGCAGCCAATGGAGGGATTGGCAGAGAGGGGTGGCAGACGCTGAACGGTTTGTAAGGTGGATAAGTCTGGCAGTGGCATTCATGATGGACTGGAGGGGGGATAGTCTATTTAAAGGTAGGCCAGTGAGGAGGGAGTTGCAGTAGTCGAGGCGAGAGATGACCAGGGAGTGAATCAGGAGCTTTGTGGTTTCATTGGTTAGGAAGGGACGTATTTTAGAGATGTTGCGGAGGTTGAGGAGGCAAGCCTTAGAAAGTGATTGGATGTGTGGCCAAAAGGAAAGTTCAGAGTCCAGGATAACACCAAGCACCCTAACATGTGGGGATGGGTGGATGGTTGTGCCTTTGCTCTTGACAGTGAAGTCAGGGGAAATGGCATTTGGGGGAGGAAATATGAGTTCGGTTTTGGACAAGTTGAGTTTGAGGAGGTGGTGTGACATCCAGGCAGATATGTTAATAAGTTAGTGATGCGTGAGGAGACTGATGGAGTGAGTTGGGGGTGGAGAGGTATATTTGGGTATCGTCGGCGTAGAAATGATATTGAAAGCCATGGGAGGCTATGAGCCGACCCAGGGAAGAGGTGTAGATAGAAAATAATAGCGGTCCAAGAACAGAACCTTGGGGGACCCCGACAGAGAAGGGAAGAGGAGAGGAGGAGGTAGAATTGTAAATGAAACTGAAGGTGCGATGGGATAGGTAGGATGAGAGCCACTGAAGAGCACAGTCACGGAGACCAAGGGAGTAAAGTTTTTTGAGGAGGAGGGGGTGGTCGACAGTATCAAAGGCAGCCGAAAGGTCCAGAAGTAGGAGTACAGAATAGTGTCCATTGGTTTTAGCGGTTAGTAGGAAATCAATTCTCATCAGTTCAAGGGAGATTTTTCCAGTCTTCAGTACTCTGGTTTTGGAGCCCATTATAGGTTTGATAATAACGGACAGTGCTGAACCCTGCTGTGGTCTTCTGCTGCAGCCCACCTGCAACTGTGCATTTAAACAGCCTTTCGGTATACCATAGCTGGCCTCATACAACGTTTTATAAATATCAGCGTTTTTTCCGGTGTTTTGCATCGGCGTTAGTGAGCGTCGATGTCAATAGGCATTTTTTTAAAAAAATCAGTCCTCTGCTATTTTTAACCTAAAAACATTGGCGTCAAAAAATGCCGGTTAAAGCCGGTATGGCGTTTGTAAGCGTTAGTGAGCGTTTTGCCGATTGGCGTCAAAAAACGCCAAAATGCTACAGCCTCAGAACGCACTGGTCCTGCATTCTAGAAACAGCTCACTAACGCTGATGCCTTCTACTGCTCAAAAACGCCGGCATTTTTAGAGGGCCATTGAATAACATGGAGGGCTGCAAAAAACGCCCGTGTGTGAGGCCTAAAGAGAGTGCATGTGTAGAAGAGACTTTCCATCAGATTGAACCTGATCATTCCCCTATCCTCTTAATGCTTTTTTGTTCACCTAATGGCTGGTCCCTGAATATGGAGCGGAGTGCAAAAATCTTTTGACATGTGGCATTATATTTTATATATCAAAATCAACTACGCCATTCATCTTTTCCATCATAATTTTTAATCCAAAACAAACAAACCCCTTTACAATGTCAGCATGCTTTTAAGTACAGGCTTATAGACACAGAATGCAGTGTTTGGCTATATGTGTGTACCTAATGCAAGGTTTCTTTAGTATATATGTGTTTAGAGTATTTAACTATTGTCATAATATTCTTCTTTAATGATTATTTTATTTTGTGGTTGTTTGGCGTTAGAAGAACTATGGGGATTTGAATTGTCCCCTGTAGAGTTCTGCAGATGGGGAGAGTTGCAGTCAGTAATGACTGCCAGCGTCACTGCAGAGATCTGCAGAGAAGACTACAGCATTTCGCAATGCAGCTTTTTACAGCAGTCTGCCCACCATGGATGACAGGAGAGTGTGATAAGGTGGACAGCTGATTAGTTCATGCTAATGATCAGCAAATCACTCGTTAATGTCGTTTATAAAAAATAATCAGCACAATTAAAGTAAAAGTGAGATTTCTGCAGCTTTTGAACGTTTTTTAGATAATTTTGTTTGTTGTGGTGATGAAAAACCTAAATTACTTAGGGCCTGCTGGAATGAGAGGCAAAGTAACATTGCAAGTATTCATTCACATTCTCTTCCTCATTGCTTGTTTGTTTTACCCTGAAAATGCAGAAATATTAGTTTCTCTCCTTAGTGAGGTATCATTTATCAAGCTACTTCTCATCACTTTGTCTTGTCATTGTGTGTCTGAATGACTGGCCTTTCTATTTTATAGCTGTTTTTTTTTTGTTTTTAGGTTTGTTGTTTCAATAATCCTTACAGAATACCAATACATTCTGTAGACATTTTGATCCATTATACTGTGTACCTGCTATACCCAATAGTGATTACTGCTATCATTTGGGGGTTACAAAATCATTTTTTAGAGGTGTTTCATGTAGTGATATAATTTAGGATTGTTCATGTGAGTAAACAGAAGAGATATAGGAATTTATGCAGAGAATTACACCTGGAAATCCGTATCTGATATTAGAAAATGCATTTGCTAACCTTTCTAAATTTGATGCTCCATGCAGTGTTAATCCTGACTCATTTTCAGCATGTTTTATAGTTACATAGACTAAAAAATGACACCAAGTTCTGCCAGTAGAAAAAAAATAATAAATAATTTGAAAACACCCCCCATAAACAGAGAACCCTATAACCACAGTTGATTCAGTGGACGGCAAAAAGCATGGTCCAATTTGCTTAAAAGGGGGAAAAAATCCTTCCTGGTCCCTTAAACTGGATGTAAACCCCATTAATGAAATCTGACCTGGGCACCTATATCTATAGTGTTTACTTCTCTCTCTTAAGCCCTAAGCCCCGTGTATTTCTGCTGCTCCGTTCCTCTGTTATCAGCATGATAACTTCTGACAAGTTCTCTGACACAGGAGATAAAATAAAAGCAGCTGGAAATTTGTGTCGGGGAGATAGATAAGCAAAGAGCTGGTCTGTTCACAGTACAGCTCTGCAAGTTTCTTTGTTTCTATGAGGAAGGGGGTGTGTGTCTTTCCTCCAATCAGCTCTCACACAGTGTATGCCCAAGCTCCCCTGCTACTGCTGGAACAGGAAGAAAGATTTGTAACACCATGTGCAGAGAATGCAGAAAGCTGATGATAGCAGTTTCATTTTGTGTATCATCTGAGACTGTTCACTTCACTGGGTATATGTGAGGGTTTACATCCACTTTAATGTAGTCAGATATTCTGTGGATCAACAAACTCCAGTGTTACTACTTATCAATGTTAATAGCTAGTTATATTCTGCACATTTAGCAATGCATCCAGTTTTGTTAAACGGTCAACAGAGCTGGCTAGATCTAGTTCCTGAAGGAGCCTATTTCACATTTTCACTGTGCCCTTTGCAGAGTCCTTAAAGTTCTTGATCTAAGGACTTTTTATGCATTTATGCATGGTGATCATATAATTTATAATGCCTCTTATCAAGGAATAATAAAATAATTTCTACTAATATTTCTTCGGTCCTTCATGCCTCCAGTTCGCTAAAATCTTTTTGATATTTAATAAAATGTAAATAAACAGTGCTGTGTTACTCTTTATCAATCAGTGAACGAATGAAAGAATATAATAAAATGAATCAAATTTTCAATTAAGTGACAAAGCAATGAAAAAAGTGCTAGTGCTAATATACATATATATATATATATATATATACACACAGTGTGGGCCATTTATATGCATACACCTTAATAAAATGGGAATGGTTGGTGATATTAACTTCCTGTTTGTGGCACATTAGTATATGTGAGGGGGGAAACTTTTCAAGATGGGTTTATAGTGGTTGGTAAGGGTAAAATAATTCCACATACGTATATTTACCGGGTGTGACACACATATATATATATATATATATATACATATAATCGTGATCGTGAAAAAAGTAACGAAACAGTGAATTAACTTTTAAACTAAGTAAAATAATATAAGAAAGTAAGCAAGTGACTAACTATTTCTCATTGTGTCGTGACAAATAAATGTAAAATAATTTATAGTTTTTCTAAAATCGCTTGACCTCCGTACTTCCTGGCTTCTTTATAATCATCTTTAATAAAATAATAAGGAACTATTCTCCGTAATATTTAATATACTAGTGGTACGTATT
>BLSH010275467.1:1322749-1336401 GCA_018402905.1 Glandirana rugosa | reverse complement strand
ATACTGGAAGCCTGTGCTAGCATTTCTCCTGCGGTGTTGCGATCAGTGTGTGAAGAGTGGGAGAAGAGGGTTGCATTGACAATCCAACACAATGGGCAGCACATTGAACACATTTTATAAGTGGTCAGAAACTTGTAAATAACTCATGAAAGAATAAAGTTACGTTAAAACCAAGCACACCATCATTTTTCTTGTGAAATTCCCAATAAGTTTGATGTGTCACATGACCCTCTTCCTATTGAAAAAACAAAAGTTGGATTCAAAATGGCTGCCATGGTCACCACCCATCTTGAAAAGTTTCCCCCCTCACATAT
The DNA here is from genome assembly GCA_018402905.1 of Glandirana rugosa. Lineage (NCBI taxonomy): Eukaryota > Metazoa > Chordata > Amphibia > Anura > Ranidae > Glandirana > Glandirana rugosa. The sequence goes on along the minus strand of BLSH010275467.1, from coordinate 1,336,087 downwards.
ACTAATGTGCCACAAACAGGAAGTTAATATCACCAACTATTCCCATTTTATTAAGGTGTATCCATATAAATGGCCCACCCTGTATGTATGTATATATATATATATATATATATATATATATATATATATATACACACATACACAGTTGTGCTCATAAGTTTACATACCCTGACAGAATTTATGATTTCTTGACCATTTTTCAGAGAATATGAATGATAACACAAACATTTTTCATTCACTCATGGTTAGTGTTTGGCTGAAGCCATGTATTATCAATCAGCTGCGTTTACTCTTTTTAACCACTTGCCATCCGCCCACCGTCAAATGGCAGGGCGGAACGGCTATTGTTCTGAGACGACGTCATATGACGTCGCCCCTTTAAGCCGGGATGGCACGTGATCGGGCACGTGCATTCCCGGCTCTGTCGGTGGCGGCGTGTCCCCGGGACACACCGCGTCACCGACAGGGGTGAACAGCCATTGATTTTGGCTGTTTACCATGTGAAAGGCACTTCCCCCATGCGCATGCGCGCGATCGGGAGTGCGCTGCGCATGCACGTCGGTGGCGGCATGTTCCCAGGAAACCTTGCCTGTCACCGACACTGGTATACCTTGTGGTCGGCTGTGGTCTACTTCACATCTGATCACATGTAATGTAAACAGAGCGGTAACTCAGTGTTACCAGCTCTTCTCTCCTCACACAGCTTCCAGTGTGAGGAGAGAAGAGCTAGGATCAGTGAGTTACTGTAAAACAAAAACACACACCTGTCACATCCCCCCTGCCCCCCCCCCCAATGCACCTGTCACCCAACAGTCACCCTGTCTGCCCCCCATAAAGTGCACCTGTCATAAAATGCACCTGTCACCCATCGCCCGTCAGTGACTGTGGCCTGTCACTCGTCAGTAATGTGACATGTCACCCGTCAGTGATTGTGGCATGTCACCTGTCATCCATCAGTGACCACCGCCAGTCACCCGTCAGTGACCACCGCCAATCACCCGTCACCTATCAGTGACCACCGCCAGTCACCCATCACCCATCAGTGACCACCAACAGTCACCCATCAGTGACCACCACCAGACACCCATCACCCATTAGTGACCACCGCCAGTCACCCATCAGTGACCACCACCAGACACCTGGCACCCATCAGTGACCACTGACAGTCACTCATCACCCATCAGTGACCACCACCAGTCACCCATCAGTGACCACCACCAGTCACCCATCAGTGACCACCACCAGACACCCATCAGTGACCACCACCAGACACCCATCACCCATCAGTGACCACCGCCAGTCACTCATCAGTGACCACTGCCAGTCACCCATCAGTGACCACCACCAGTCACCCATCACCCATCAGTGACCACTGCCAGACACTCATCACACATCAGTGACCACCGCCAGTCATCCATCAGTGATCATCGCCAATAACCTGTCAGTGACCGTCACACCCATGAGTAAACATCACCTGTAAAAGTCTCACATTTGGCGTCGACATACTCAGGAGGAGTATCAGAATGTATTTTGGGGTGTCATTTTGCTATGTACATGCAATGTGTTTTACTTTATGTACTTTGTGTAAAAATAAAAGCGTTTTCATTTTTTCCCACATTTTCCAAAAACTACTGGAAAAAAATGACAAGTTCAAAAGACTCATTATGCCTCATAGATTATACGTTGGGGTGTTTGCTTTGCAAAATGGGGTCATTTTGTGGGCAGTTCCATTGTCCTGGTGATCCAGCACCTTCAAAAGTGTAATAGGTAGGTGGTTGAGAAATCAGATGTGTAATTTGTGCTCGTAGAATGCCTGAAGGTGCTATTTCAATGTTGGGCCTCTGTATGTGGCCAGACTGTGTAAAAGTCTTACACATGTGGTATCGCCATACTCGGGGGAAGTAGTAGAATGTATTTTGGGGTATCATTTTTGCTATGTAAATGCTATGTGTTGGAAATATCATATAAATGAATAACTTTGTGTAAAAAAATGTGTTTTCATTTTTTTCCACATTTTCCAAAAACTACTGGAAAAACATGACATGTTCAAAAGACTCATTATGCCTCATAGATTATATGTTGGGGTGTTTTCTTTCCAAAATGGGGTCATTTTGTGGCAATTCCATTGTCCTGGTGCTCCCGGACCTTCAAAAGTGTAATAGGTGGTTGAGAAATGAGATGTGTAATTTATGCTTGTAGAACGCCTGAAGGTACTAGTTCAATGTTGGGCCTCTGTATGTGGCCAAGCTATGCAAAAGTCCCACACGTGGTATCGCCATACTCAGGAGGAATAGCCGAATGTATTTTGGGGTGTCATTTTTGCTATGTACATGCTATGTGTTGGAAATATCTTATAAATGGACAACTTTGTGTAAAAAAAAATGCGTTTTCATTTTTTCCCCACATTTTCCAAAAAGTACTGGAAAAAAATGAACCGTTCAAAAGACTCATTATGGCTCATACATTATTCATTGGGGTGTTTGCTTTCCAGAATGGGGTCATTTTGTGGGCAATTCCATTGTCCTGGTGCTCCAGGACCTTCATAAATGTGATAGGGCGTCATGACATTAGATGTGTAATTTATGTCCCTAGAATACCTGACGGTGCTCCCTGCATGTTGGGCCTCTGTATGTGTCCAGGCTGTGAAAAAGTCTCAGACATGTGATATCTCAGGAGGAGTAGCAGAATGTGTTTTGAGGTGTAATTTGTGGTATGCATATGCTGTGTGTGAGAAATAACCTGTTAAAATGACAATTTTGTGGAAAAAAAAGAAAAAAAAAATCTTCAAAGTCTTCAATTCAAGAATTGTGGGAAAAAATTACAACTTCAAAAAATTCAATATGCCTCTTACTAAATATCTTGGACTGTCTACTTTCCTAGAAGGGGTCATTTGGGGGGGGGGGGGATTTGTACTTTCCTGGCTTGTTAGGGACTCAAGAAATGAGATCATCTATATATATCAGGTGTGATCAATTTTTAATGATTGGCACCATAGCTTGTAGACTCTAACTTACACAAGGACCAAATAATATACACTTATTTGGGTTATTTTTACCAAAGATATGTAGCAGTATAAATTGTGGCCAAAATTTATCAAGAAAAATTACTCATTTGCAAAATTTTATGACAAACAAAAAAAAATGCATTTTTTCACAACATTTTCAAACTTTTTTTATTTTTTTATAGCACAAAAAATAACCCACTAGTGATTAAATACCACCAAAATAAAGCTCTATTTGTGTGGAAAAAAAGGATGCAAATTTAATATGGGCACAGTGTTGTATGACTGAGTAATTGTCATTTAAAATGTGATAGCGCTGAAAGCTGAAAAATGGCCTGGACAGGAAGGGGGTTTTCGGTATTGATGTGGTTAAACACGCTGAAAAAGTGGCTATTCAGCCTTTATCACTGTTTTTGAGACATAAACTTTTTTTATGGGAATATATTTGAGCTAAAAAATGCTACAGGTCAAAAACGCAGAAAAGCACTACTACAAAAATACTGAAAAACTCACTCTACAGCTACTGCTTTCCACCACTGTTACTGGCTTTTTATAACATCCAGTGGCATGAGGCCTAAAAGTGAATCTTCAACCAAAAAGGAAAGCGCAGCTCAATCCTCTAACTTCCAGAAGAAACTGAACTGTGAGGGAGTGTCATTGAGCATAGCTGCAACTCGAGTTTCTATGACATAATAGGAGTTGAGTAATGTGCCACTGGGGCAAGAACCCACCCTGTGGACTTTAGTTTTGCTTTAGGTTTCCTTTGTTAAAAGCTGTACAGAGAGAAGTATGGAGACTGCTGTTACTGATCTTTTTCTGGAAATGCAAATTGTCTGGCTGTCTGCTTTCAATGCTTTGTGTCACTCGCATGGGCTGCAATTGCAGCCGGGCCCCATGCTCCAGGGGCCCGTGTGCCTCCCATGTACACTTGGATAGGAGGGATGGCGGGGGTGGCATTTAGAGGAACCATTCTGCTCCATTTTCCTCCTAATGGAGGAGATTGGTTCCTCTATATGCTGCCCCTCCTATCCAGTTTACTTGTCTTCTCCTGTTCCCAGGGTCCCTGTGTCCCCCAACAGAGCTGCTGTCTTCCCCTCCTCTCTCCTGGCAGCTGCTGTAGAAGATGTGTCCGATGGAGAGATGGAAATGGGTCATTAAATTTTGTCATTTACCGGCTCCTTCCTTTTCTGAATGGACAGAGTCAGTGATTGGTACCAATTGGTTCATTCATAACTGAAGCATAGTAAACTGTTTTTTACTATACAGTACTTCCATTTCTGAATGAATGGGAGGCTCGGTACTCAATTATTCCTGTCCATTCATTCTGTGCAGCTGAGGCTACACAGATGGAGATTGAGGGCTGAGGTTTGTTTAGACCCCTGATATCTCATCAAAGCCCCCCAACAGGGCTCCTAAAATAAATTGTAAAAAATAATAAAATTAAAATAAAAATTAAAAACTTCTGACACCAGTGAAGGAACTATCAGGATTGCAAAGGGTGCAATTGAGACTGGGCCCTGGCATTTCACCGCCATGGGGAGGCCCGAAGATGGCAGAAAGGGCTGCCGTTGCAGGACTGTAATCAAGGGACCCACGATGGGAGTAAAGGGCCCTAGGATCAGCAGGAAGAGGCAAGGGCTCTGGCCAGGGATCAGGGGGGCCCTTCATAATTTCTTGCACAGGGGCCAGGAAGGTTCTTGTTACGCCTCTCGCTGGAACAAGCACACAGATCATGAAAATCAGCTTCTAATCTGTATATTTGCTCCATGTCAAAGTACTGAAAGAAATATATCAATATGAAAGCTGGAGAACTGGTATTTTCATGAGAAAATCTGGCAGCCTTTATACTTCCTCCAGACAGGTTTCAATTTCTTACAGTCGGGGGGGGGGGGTTAAATCTGCTAATGAAACTTTTTTAATTTAGCTCCCATATTTTGAGCTGCTCTGTTGGGTTTCATAAAATAATGTTTTCATGATTTAGCAGAGGATGAATTTCTAATATAGGTTTTGATGAACTAACTAACTTTACTATAACTAATTAGGAAAGCAATAGATCTGTGGCAGTGTAGAAGATATAACAGTTTTATCAGCTGAATCAGAAATCTCCATCTCCCAGCATGTGCTTGTGGGAGGACAGTGGGAGCTGAGTCAGCACAACTTGTCATTGTATAATGGATGATTAGCTGCAGCCCTTCCCTACAGACAGGTGAAGCTGCATGGAGCAGAACATTCCTGCTCTTCCAGGCTGCCACCAGTAGAACTCTCTTGCGATGCTGACAAGTTGATTTATAGATGAGCATCTCTTCCCTAATGAGAGCTGCCACCTTGGGTCACTGGAGCCCCCTGCTGAAGAGACCCTGTCACTGACAACTGTGGGAATGAGTAATGTTCAGTAGTCTCTTGCTGGGGATTTAATGCTTCTCAGCTTTCCAAGAAGTAACTATAGGCAACTAGAGAATGAAAGAGACAAGGCAACTGTCTCCTGCTGTGTGCACAACACTTCTAACATGATGGTTCACTTACTGTTTGATAGCACATACAAATCTGTTGCTTATTTGCTTGTGGCATAAAAACTCAATCTTTCCTGTTGAAGAGCTGCTCTGATCGTTAAGTAGAACCTCAGACGTTTTTATATGTAGCCCAGCACTTCATTGAAATACCCATTCTGCATTATTCAACTAGTTTTCTTTGAACCCTTGCTGACATGGACCCATCCCCTGGAGGTGTGCCACCATGTCTGTGTGACGTCAGGTACAATACTGCAGAAAACGGGAGGATTTGTGGCCAAACGTGAACAGGAATCCAAGTTTCTGTACATGTGCTGGTGTATTTCCTTTAAGATATAATTCCTGTTAAATAGAGGAAGGATGTAATTGCGTAACCCTCTATTTCTTAATTGCAGCATTGCTAATTAGAAATATATTTTTAAGTGTCATTTTTGTTTGTATCTTCATACTTAGGTGCAGTGAAGGCTGGTGGGTTTTTCTTTTGGGGGGTGGCAAACAAGCACCCCCCTGCCCGCAGCGTGGGACTGACAACCCCCCTTAAGCACCCCCCCGGACTGAAAACCCCCCCACCTTGGGCTGCTGGCAATCAGGCACCTACCCGAGGGTGGCGGGTTGTGGTGGATCTCCTCTACTTCTCTAATCAGGTGCAGGCAGCGGCTCCTCCTGCGGCCTCTTCCTCTTGTGTCTCCTCCCTGTTCCTCCACAGGGCTAGGCATCCAATAGGATTGCCTGACGCTTTGGCCAATTGGGAAACAGGTCTCGCGACCTGCCTCCTGATTGGCGGGGAGGAACGTTAGTGTGAAAATAGCAAAAATTAATTTGCTACCATCACACAGCTGGGTGGGATCGGGGTGCAGTGCTCTGCGCCCGAGCCCACCTTTTTTGACGTCTATTAGAGCCTCTGGCTCTAATCACATGCTTCAAAGAAGCCCCCCCCATTGGAATCCATAGTCTGGCACCCTGATATGTAGATCAGGGGGCCGAACACATGGATGGCGGGGGAGGGGGTGGCACCCGTGCACCCTCTATGTACGAGCTACCACTTCTTAGGTGTATATTTCAGAGGTTGCAGCTTGTATTACCAATACTTTCCAAGACAAGTTTTTAAAATCATATTAAACAGTGACCGTATCAAGCGTATTGTTTAGATGTAACACATATTCTGCAAAACCATAGACATCATTAAATAAGTATAGGGTATCAGAAGATGAGTTTCAAGTATGATGTAGCAACATTGAGACAAACATTTACTGGTTTTAATAATGCTTTTTTCTGTTAAAGCTACTTTTTGTCAGCATTGTTTTCTGGTTTCTGGTTGTAGCTAGGCTCAGCATTGCTTTGAGATATCATTTACAATGACTGCGATTTGCTTTTATTTGAATTTTTGCTTTTGTGTCTGGCATTCTGGGAAATCATTATGCATTGCAGGAACACTATGTTTATTGTCTGTAATGCAGAATATTTACATCATTGTGCTGAGGCAATGCGGTTGTCAAAAATGGTTTTGTAGTGATGTAATTTTGGCTTGTACATCTTTTTTTTATCAGTGTTATCTTGTTTATTTAAAGCAGAACTCTGGGTAAATTTCTTTTCCACAGCCCCACTGCATGGGTTAGCTTTTCGTTTTTGTCTAAGGGCTCTTAAAGCAGAGATATTCTCACTTAAACCTATGATTCTCCCAATGCAAGACTGGTGCCTTTGGCTCCTGCCCCCTCCCCTGTGGTTCAGTAGTCTTGTGCGATGGACTGTTCCTGATGTCATCAAGCCCACCGAGTGGCTCTAGACATAAAGACATCAGGAACAGTCCACCGTTGGGCGTGGGGGAGCGCCGTTTTCTGAAGGATTGGGCAAGTATAGGATCTGTGTTCACTACTAGACAAAATGAGCAATTAACCCATTCGGTGTTGGGCTTTAAAGCCCAACTGTTGTAAATAAGCAAATTGTGCCTCTGCAGTCCCCCTGCTCTTCTTCCCCTTCCTCCCCCCATGCTGCAAGGGTCAACTGCTTATTAAGTCTAGGGGTGCTGAAATGAGGTGAAATATTTATCTTAGTGCACGCTCCGCCAGGCTCCCTCGACGCATGCAACGGGTCCCATGCTTTCTCCTCTGTATGGCCCCTTAGGCTGCAGTCACACTTTTCCCTCCTTCTTGTACAATGCAGTGTTAAAAGCCCTGCACCGCCCCCCGCCGAGCTTTGAAGAGAAGAGCATCGGAGCCAGCTGGAGTAGGGGTTAAAAAATAAGTTCACCTTTCATTACATGTTACACCCATATTTAGGGTGTAACATGTTATGAGCGGATCGGCCCCCGCACCTTCCCGATCCCCAATTCCTCCCCCCTAGCTGTCACAATTTTTAAAAAACCTGGCCGGGTGGGGCTCTGGCCGCGTCTCTTATTCACAATGTCTTTTGAATGGCACACTACAAGCTCCGGCAGCCTTTGCGACAGTTGCTTGTTGTTTTCAATGAACTACCACAGCGCTGTGAGTGTTGTGGTAGTGCATTCATTCTTCCTGTCAGCATGTATTGGCTTCCTGGTACAAGGAAGCCGATACCCTAGCACAGTGGTTCTCAACTCCAGTCCTCGGGACCCACCAACAGGCCAGATTTTCATTATTACCTTGGGGAGATGCAGACTAGAATACTGCAATCACTGAGCAGCAAATGATATCACCTGTGATGCATTTCAGTTATCCTGCAAACCTGGCCTGTTAGTGGGTCCCGAGGACCGGAGTTAAGAACCACTGCCCTAGCAGATCTGCAGGAGACCTCCACGGCACCAGTGATCTGCTAATCGCTAAAGCAATGCTTTACAGGCTTCTACAACAAAAAATAATATTTTTTAATTTAACCGCTTGCCGACCGCTGGTCGGCAATTGACGGCGACAGAGTGGCTCTATTGCGCAAATCGGCGTCATACGACGGCGGCTGCGGGATCGAGCCTAGTAAGCGCACTCACTGTGTTCGGGGAGGGCCTGGAGCGGGTGCGGCGGAGTCTATCTCCGCCGGCCACCCGCGATGCCCCCTCCCCCCCGGACTGAAAGAACGGAGGTCCGTGTAAGTAAACACGGACCTCCGTTCTGTGAGGGGGGAAGGGCTGTGATCACAGCCTTCCTGTACATGGAGGCTGTGACCACTTCCCTTCCCCAGCTAGGGCAGTCCCCACACAGTTAGAACACGTCCAGGGAACATAGTTAACCCTTAGAGCGCCCCCTGCAGGTTGACCCCTTCACTGCCAATGGCATTTACACAGTAATCAATGCATTTTTATAGCACTGATCGCTTTATAAATGCCAATGGTCCCAAAAAAGTGTCAAAATGTTCCGACATGTCCGCTGAAATATCGCAGTAACGCTAAAAATCAGATCATCGTCATTATTAGTAAAAAATAAATAAAAAAAATAAAAACCCCAGAAATGAATTTTCATCCGTAAACGCGACCACTTTTGCGCAAACCAATCAATAAACGTTGATTGCGATTTTTTTTATCAAAATTGTCGCTCTTCTTTTGTTTATAGCGGCGATCAGAAATGACGCAGCAGTGGTCAAATACCACCAAAAGAAAGCTCTGTTTGTGGGAAAAAAAGGACGCAAATGTTGTTTGGGTACAACGTCGCACGACCGCGCAATTTTCAGTTAAAGCGACGCAGTGCCGAATCGCAAAAAGGGCTCCGGTCCTAAAGCTGGAAATCCTTCCGGGGCTGAAGTGGTTAAAAAGTAAACTTATCCTTTAAAGACTAAATCCACCTTTAAAAAAAAAAAAAAAATAAAATAAAAACACATATACCGTCAGGAAAAAAATATGCATTTAGCATATTCTTATTGTTTTTGATATTATTGGAGCCTGTAGTCCAAACACCCATTTGAGAACACCATGTGTAATTGAATTATTCATTTTAAAATCCTGAAATATATTGTATATGCTGCTGGCATAAGTATGTGTGAACTTGTCTTTATATCAGCCTTCGATAATCTCCTTCACAGCAGCACACAGTAATAAAGTAAAACTCTAACCAAAAAGTGAAGGCGTCCATAATTATACTAACAGTCCACTATTAGAATTTCTGTAATTATTTTAAATTCCTTTTTATTTAAAAAAAATACCTAAAATATACTCAAGAAAGATGATCTTTTTGTTCAATTTAACATTTGGTGTCCTAGGGGAGGAAGGAATGTGGGGATAATTGACTATTTGAGGGGTTCAGGTGTTTTGTTAGGCACACAGGCAGAGGTTTGGCTCAGAAGTAAAAATATAGGTCAGCTATTCATCGTTGATGCCCATCAGCGGGTTCTTTTGGATACCCCGGTTCTTCAAAGCCAGTGAGTAATAACTGAGGCTTGCATACTTCTAGGACTTTGGAGCTCAAGCACCCGAGTATTTTTAAATCCCAATTTTTTCTACATTACAGGAGATTTCCCTTGTCTTGTTGTATAGTTAACATGAAGTAATGGGATATATTTTCAATGTGAAGGAAATCCCCTCTTAAGCTGGCCATACACTGTTAGTTGTTTGTATTCAGCCAGTAGGCTGAATGAAAAAAAAAACACATTCCTCCATCAACAAAAACAAGGTGAACCCAGAATAAAATTCAGCTGGTCCCTGCTGGATCAGTCAGCTTTCGATCAGATCAGTGTATATGACCAGCTTTAGACTGTTGTCACAGGAACAGGTTTTACCTTTGGAAGAATATGCTGCTAATACTGTTCTAGTGTCAACAAATAATTAGATTTCCTTTCACTTTCCTTCCTACTCAGATTAGTGATCACAAAAGTTAGATATAGTGAATCTCCCTAACAGGGACAGTGACAGCATTAAGGCCTCATGCACATAGGACGTTTTTTGACTGTTTTACAGCAGCTGTTTTTAGCTGCAGACGTTTTTTTCTACAGTCAATAAACCCTCCACCATGTTATCCTATGTGTCCTCATGCACACACAGGCTGTTATCAGCTGTTTTTAGCAGTGACGTTTTTGAGCTGTAAAAAACCCAAGACCTGAGGGTTTTTTGGACGTTTTTCAGCTGTAAAAATGTTCAAACGCTTAAAAAAGTCTAAAAACGCTCAAAAACGTCAATCCCCAAAGTTTTTGGCTGTCTTGGACCAATTGAAAAAAAAAAAAAGCTGGCCCTTTAAAAACGCAAAAAAAAGCGGTAATATAACGCTAGTAAAAGCTGAAAACATCCCTGAGAAGTTACTGACGTTTTTGGACGTTTTTTTTTAAAGTCCTGTGTGCATGAAGCCTAAAAGTCAGACAGACCCCTCACCAGTCTATCCAAATTTAAAAAAAAATAAGTTTTGCTTTTAGTTATACTTCAAAGAACTAAGGTCAAAATTAAAAAATCAATATGTTGTGTACCTATACAGTATGTTAAACATCTCACTTGTTCTGCAAAAAGCAGTAAGGATTTTGAGACATCTGCCTTGTCCCCTGCTCTCATGTTCACTTCCTTTAACCACTTCAGCCCCGGAAGGATTTACCCCCTTCCTGACCAGAGCACTTTTTGCGATTTGGCACTGCGTCGCTTTAACTGACAATTGTGCAGTCATGCGACGTTGTACCCAAACAAAATTGATGTCCTTTTTTCCCACAAATAGAACTTTCCTTTGGTGGTATTTGATCACCTCTGCAGTTTTTATTTTTGTGCTATAAACAAAGAGCAACCATTTTGAAAAAAAAACAATATTTTTTACTTTTTGCTATAATACATATCCAAAACGAAAATATAAAAAAACTATTTTATTTATCAGTTTAGGCCAAACTGTATTCGTCTACATATTTTTGGTAAATAAAATTGCAAAAATGGTTTATTGATTGGTTTGCGCAAAAGTTATCGCGTCTACAAACTATGAGAATTGATTTATCGCGTTTTTATTATTTTTTTACTGGTAATGGTGGCGATCTGCGGTTTTTATCGGGACTGCGATATTGCAGCGGACAGATTGGATACTTTTGACACTTTTTTGGGACCATTGACATTTATACAGCGAGCTATATAATAGCTACTGATCACTGTATAAATGTCACTGTCAGGGAAGGGGTTAACCTGTAGGGGGCAATCAAGGAGTTAAGTGTGTTCCCTCACTGTGTTCTAACTGTGTGGGGGCTGGGCTTGCAGGGACATGACAGATCTAATTGATCCCAATTACAGGGATCAGTAGATCACTGTCATGTTCCTTGACAGAACGGGAAACCATTTACATTGGCGGTTCCTCTGTTCTGCCTTTGTATGGCAGGTTGCCGGCGGACATCGAGTCCGTCCGACCCGCGACCACACTCACACAGTGTACGGTGGACACGAGAGTGCGCCGCCACCAGCGTGCACCTGCCCACAACTGCGGCTGCGCGAATTGCCGTTTATATACGGCGATTTGCGCAGCAGAGCCACTGGGGGAGGTGCTCCTGTAGTACATGGAAAGCTCAAGCATTTAATTCTACACAGAGGTCCCGATGAGGCTCATCCCACGATTGGCCTGTGAAGCCCCGCCCACTCCCACCTATGTCCCGCCTTTGCCCGTCCATTGCTCTGTTTATACTTCTAGGTTGTCTTTTCTTCTGTTAGTTTACCAATTACCAAAGGAGAACAGGCAGGGAGAAGCACACAGATTAATTGACTGATCTGTGTACAAACTAACCTGTATTGAATTGTACTGTTTTACATAGCACACATCCAGCTATGTATGCAGATTGGCAGATGGGTGTGTGTTATGTAAAATAGAGTGAGCATGATAGAAGGCAGAAGGACTCTGGGAAATGTTGTTTCCTATGAGAGATACAGAAGATAGTCCACTGAAAGGAAATGACATACCAACTGCTGAATTCCTGCCATCATCACTAGTAGTATACAGCAAAAAAGGATTAGAGACCACAATTGCAGCTGTATGGTAGGAAAATAATTTCAGTAATTATGTTTATTACCATGTGTAACGTTCAGGTTTTTATATGAGGATTTACTAAAATGTGTATGTTGTCTTTAGTTGTACTTTAACCAGTAGAGATCTGCGCTAAAGCCAAAAGATGGCTTCAGCGCGGATCTCAATTGCCGGGGCGATGTCCATGGACGTCCGCCCCTTTGCACAGTATAGTGCTGTAAAATGATCTGGATTTAATAAGCAGCACAGAATACTCAGAGCGGCAGCAAAAAGAAAACACATTATATCCCACTGTACAGTGTGCATGTGTGATGGCCAGATTGTGAGCCCTGCTCAACGTGGTTTGTCACTAATTACATCTTCAGGGGAACCTGGAAACAACTTCCTGTCGTACAAAAACATCTGCCCCAAGAACTGCTTTCTTTCCTCGGAACCAGCTGCTTAATAAATCTCAATCATTTTACATTACTACAATATGTGCCACTTTCTTTTCTTTTGTGATATATGGCACATTGGATATCTTGGAGTGGCCGAGGGGAGGATCCCAGTTTTGGAAAATCCACTGATAGCTGCCTATTTACCCATATTTGTGGCACAAGTGCATTTAACTTCCATGTAACAAGAGATCTTACTGCTTGGTAAGAGATGCATGTACATATGGGGGCAGTTAAGGATTAACCTCAGGCTGTAATACACATGATGTTGGAGGAATTTATTATTCATGGACTTTTACTCTTTGTATTTACTTTTGTTAGTAGTTGCACTGCAAATATTTTTTAAGAGTTTTTGAATTTTGAAGTCACAATTTTGGTATTGGTGTTGCATTATGATATAACATTTGTAGTGGTTGCAAAGGCTGAAAGTTGTTTACCTTAATGCATTCTCTGCATTAAGGTAAAATAAAACCTTCTGTGCCAGAGGATCCTACCCTCAACCCCCCCCCATACTTAACTAAACCCGATCT
>BLSH010275467.1:1269835-1283225 GCA_018402905.1 Glandirana rugosa | reverse complement strand
GGTAGGATGAGCAGGGGGATGTGTGGAGGACTACTAAGCAGGGACAGTGGGAATGTACTACTGAGCGGAGGAAGGGAATATTGTGCCAGGAAACTAATGAGCTGGGGATCTGCTTCACCGGGGAACTACTGAGCCAGGAAACAAATGAGCTGTAAATCTGCTGATAGTACTACTGAGCCATGGAAAACACCAAAATAAAAAAACAGATACCACATAAATACCTAATCATGCCTCAAATCTGGTGATTTTCTCATTGTCACTTCCCATTTGACATCACTTCCCCTTAAACTACTTCCACTTAAAACAAATAGAAGACCAACACACGGAGCATTTACCAAGTTTAATTAAAGCTTCAAAAACATATTTAAACACAAGAGGAACATCTAAAGTTATATACAGTTGTATGCAAAAGTTTAGGAACCCCTGACCATTTCCTTGATTGTCATTTATAAATATTTGGGTGTTTGGATCAGCAATTTCATTTTGATCTATCAAATAACTGAAGGACACAGTAATATTTCAGTAGTGAAATGAGGTTTATTGGATTAACAGAAAATGTGCATTATGCATCAAAACAAAATTAGACAGGTGAATAAATTTGGGCACCCTTGTCATTTTGTTGATTTGAATACCTGTAACTACTTAGCACTGGTTAATTGGAAGACACAATTGGTTTGGTGAGCTCATTACGCCTTGAACGTCATAGACATGTGCATCCAATCATGAGAAAAGGTATTTAAGGTGGCCAATTTTAAGTTGTTTTTCTTTTTGACTCTCCTCTGAAGAGTGGCAACATGGGGGCCTCAAAACAACTCTCAAATGACCTGAAAACAAAGATTGTTCTACATTATGGTTTAGGGGAAGGCTACAAAAAGTTTTTACAGAGATATAAGCTGTCAGTGTCCACTGTGAGGAACATAGTGAGGAAATGGAAGACCACAGGCACAGTTCTTTTTAAGGCCAGAAGTGGCAGGCCACATAAAATATTGGAGAGGCGAAGGATGGTGAGAACGATCAAAAACAGCCCACAGACCACCTCCAAAGACTACCACCTACAACATCAACTTGCTGCAGATGGTGTCAATGTGCTTCGTTCAACAATTCAGCGCACTTTGCACAGGGAGAAGCTGTATGGGAGAGTGATGCGAAAGAAGCCTTTTCTGCATGCACGCCACAAACTGAGTCGCTTGAGGTATGCAAATGCACATTTGGACAAGCCAGCTTCATTTTGATCATAACAAGGGGCGTTATGCATGGCGGCAAAAGAACACAGGGTTCCAAGAAAAACACTTTCTACCCACAGTAAAATTTGTTGGAGGTTCCATCATGCTGTGGGGCTGTGTGGCCAGTGCCAGTTCTGGGAATCTGGGTAAAGTTGAGGGTCGCATGGATTCCACTCAATATCAGCAGATTCTTGAGAATAATGTTGAGGAATCAGTCACAAAGTTGAAGTTATGCCGGGGCTGGATATTTCAACAAGACAACGACCCAAAACACTGCTTAAAATCTACTCGGGCATTTATGCAGAGGAACAAGTACAATGTTCTGGAATGGCCATCCCAGTCCCCAGACCTGAATATCATTGAACATCTGTGGGGTGATTTGAAGCGGGCTGTCCATGCTCGGCAACCATCACGCCTAATTGAACTGGAGATGTTTTGTAAGGAGGAATGGTCCAAAATACATTCATCCAGAATTCAGACACTCATTACAGGCTATAGGAAGCATCTAGAGGCTGTTATTTCTGCTAAAGGAGGCTCTACTAAATATTGATGTGATTTTTCTGTTGGGGCGCCCAAATGTATGCACCTGTCTAATTTAGTTTTGATGCATATTGCACATTTTCTGTTAATCCAATAAACCTCATTTCACTACTGAAATATTACTGTGTCCTTCAGTTATTTGATAGATCAAAATGAAATTGCTGATCCAATCACCCAAATATTTATAAATGACCATCATGGAAATTGTCAGGGGTTCCTAAACTTTTGCATACAACTGTATTGTTTCTCTTTCAGTATCAAGGATTTTAATTTTTATATCAACATTGTAATAGCACTACAGAAAAGTTATATTTGACAATCCAAGATCCGCTTACTTGAAAAATCTTTTTGTGAGCTCTGCCTGTCTGCTGGACATCTCTTTAAACAAGTTATAGGATTCCCTGCATATTTTGTACCTTCTCCGCTTTTGTTTACTTTGAGTTTCTAAGGACTACATATCCCATGGTACCTTGCCTGAAAGCAGTGATTCCTGTACTGATTTTCCCTACTGCAGCTCCTCTTCTCAGCTCCTCTGTAGTTCAGAAGACAGGCTCTGTGAATTCTGTTACACAGCAGTGCCTATCAACAGGGCATAGTGAATGTGTGTCAGAATTCAGAGGTAAATTTGTGGAGATCATCGCAAAGTAAGTTTACAAAATAATCATTCTGATTTATTAGCAATGGACGAGCAATAATTGAAATACAATGTATAAATGATTATATGATGTTACAATGTGTTTTGTGACCATAGAACTCCTTTAAGTGCCGGTCTTCATTACATATGGGCTACAAAAGTACCCTAGACATGGCATCGGGGTTGTACTTCTTAATTTGCGTTTTATCTAAAAACCTCAGCTATCTGTAATGGGTTAAACAAGCATGTGCCAGTTTGCTGTGCATTTTATGCATCCAACCTCTTGGCACAGTAAAAGATAGATATATGTATTGAGCCTGTATCCTGGCCATTGATCTGCGCTGCTCTGCAGTTTTCTTATCAATCCAGCATTCAAGGGTTCTGTGCTTGAAGTTTCAAGTTGTGGGATGCATGAATCAACAGCCATCACCCAGGCAAGGTAAGCAGCCACGGTTTCAGCATATTAAGCACATTTTGCTCAGCAGGGCAAAGAAAGGAATAATGGACGGATTCTCCTTGTATAATTAGTTTTTAAAGCCCTGAGGACTGTTTGGCACTTGGTGTCCTTCAAGTCATATAAAGGTTACCTCTCATTTCATTAACAGAACAGAATTTTCAGCCCTGGAAGTACATTTATTATTAGCAAACTTGACTTTGATGTGAGAGAACAGAAGAGGAAGAGACGCAGGAGGCATAGCAAATCATTACAGCTGTCCCCTGCACAGCCATAGTCAAAAGGCATATTCAGGCAACCACAGTTATCAGCAAATGATGGTACAGTTACTGTTAACTCTATTAATGTGAAATACGGAGACTAAACACACATACTTTTAAATTGTGCCTTAACTCAATGTACATAATAGCTTGCTTGTCAATACCAGAGTGGGTAAGACTTAAAGTGTTTGTTAACCCCAAAAAAAAATATAGTGATCCTAGTCACTTAAAGCAGATTAAACAGCACAGTGCTTGTGCTATGTAATCTGCCCACTCTAAACCCCCCCCCCCCCCCCCCAAACCTGACACTTCCTGTATCCTCCTCTGCATAGACAACGAAGCCAGGGCTTCTGAGCCCTGGCCACCATTGTCTGTGACGTCAGCAGCCCTGCTCTAATCCCTCCCTCATTCCCTCCTACCAGCCTGTCAGCTCCTTTCTGTGTGTGTCTCTGATCCCCCACCGTCCACCACTATTATTATTAATATTAATGTATGTTGCCAGCCCCTCCACTTTATTAATGCAGAGCATACTGTGTAAATATTTTATAAAAACAAGCGTTGTAAATAGTTCTTTTGAGCTGTCCTCAGGCCGGTCATGTGACTTGCGGGCCACTTCTCAGCTCCGAGACAAGGCATTTGCCGGAGAGATTGAGCGGCCATGTGATCTCCTCAACTGACGTCAGAGGGAGGTCCCGGCCCCTCCTGCAGATGCCATCCATCGGAGATGAGAAGTGGCTGCAAGTCACAGGACCGACCTGAAGACCGCTCAAAAGAACTATTTACAAAGCTCTTTTTATAAAATATTTACACAGTGTGCTTTACATTAATAAAGTGGAAGGGCTGGCAGTGAGTGTTAATGGTGGGTTAACAACCACTTTAAATAAGGCGATATATGGTAAGACTTCAGTGTATAAAGATGTGTTGTATTTTCAGCTCTACTTGCAATGCCTCATTTGCACTTATAGATCTTTAGTTGTTCCAACATCAACAAATAAAATCTCCTGCACTATGCGGTGGGCCTGGGTGTGAATTGTGGCACTTCTGTTCAGATACTTGTATGGACAGTGCACGCCCCACTGCCTCAGTCAACTTGGGGGAGCCAGAGTGCTAGGACATGGAGAAAAAAATAGAAGGCGCGTGACCCGGTGCATTATCCTTGGTAAAGAATATTTTAAAAGAGAGAAGTAGGTAGCTATAAGGTACCTGTGGTAGGTAGTGTCCGAAGTGGAACTTGTGCGCTGAGAATTCAGTCAATCAGATCAGGTCGCCAATAGATCGGGCAAAGCAGTACAAAATCGATATCCAGAGGGTGGCCAAGCAGGCAGAGGTCATACATGAGCTGGCGATGAAGTACCAAATCAGCAGACTGAAGAGTAGTCAAGTATTCAGGCAGAAGTTCAATACACAGGAATCAGCAATACAGAGCTATCAAACACCCAGGGAGCAAGTCCAACAAATGGGCATTGAGTAACAGGAAGTTCTGCTTTTTATGGGTTGCTTGATTATACTAGCTGGGGCTAGTAAGTCCAAGGCAGTGCATCAGGCTGGGAGAGCATTGTGAGAACTCTAGAGCTCCCCTGTGGCACAACAGGTAAGGCTGCAGCTGTGGGACCTGGAAGATCCCAGTTCAATGACACCCAGTTACCTGACAGTAGCGTACTCACATTTGATACAATAATTAAAATCACATCAAATCATTCTTCTTGTGATGTCCATATGTTGATACCCGCATCCCAAAGGGCTGACGGGTATTGCGGCAGGTTGAAGCGTTTTTGAGGGTTTTCCTCTTCCTCAGAGCCTTATAAAGAAGTTTGGTGTTCTGTGTTATCCTGAGGTGTGCCAGATGGGTGGTGAGACCATGAGGGAATAGTCCTCTTTTACCAGTTGCATTGTTCCTTGGTTAGTCTTAGCGCACCCTTGGAGATGAATGGCTGCTTGTCCTCATACATCCAGGGGTATCCAGATGTGATTGGCGGTGAGCCATGGGCGGGTGGTATGTGCCAGTGGGAGAGCTGTGCAGTGGGATGTATCTGAAGGAGGATGGTATGGTCCGTTCCCAGAGCCTCGCCACACTCCAAACCACGGCTGACACCGCAGATAGGGCAGTTGCTGTCACACTCCGTGTGTGAGGATACAATCCTCTGTGTATCATCTGCATCATATCCTCACACACAGTGCCAAGACAGCAACTCCCCTATCTGCGGTGTCTGCCGTGGTTTGGAGCGCAGTGAGGCTCTGGGAACGGACCATAGCGTCATCCTCCAGATACATCCCCCTGCACGGCTCTCCCACAGGCACATACCACCCGCCCATCGCTCACCATCGATCGCATCTGGATACACCTGGATGTATGAGGACAAGCAGCTATTCATCTCTATGGGTGCGCTAAGGCTAACCAAGGAACAATGCAACCGGTAAAAGAGGACCATTCCCTCATGGTCTCACCACCCACCTGGCACACCTCAGGATAACACACATGCCAACCTTCTTTATAAGGCTCTGAATAGAGGCAAACCCTTGAAACGCATCAACCTGCGGCAATACCCGTCAGCCCTTTGGGATGCAGGTATCAACATATGGATATCCCAAGAGGAATGATTTGATTTTAATTATTTATCAAATGTGAGTACGCTACCTACTTCTGTCTTTTAATAAATTCTTTACCAAGGATAATGCACCAGGCCACTCGCCTTCTATTTCTTTCTCAATGTCCTAGATCTTTAGTTGTGCTTAAAGGTGTTGTAGAAGAATCCAGACCACTGTTTTGTGTGGTGAAAGTATAATCCAAGTTTATTAACCACCACAATACTGGGCACATTCAACCCCTTCCTGCCCAGGCCAATTTTCAGCTTTCAGCGCTGTCACACTTTGAATAAGAAATACCTAGTCATGCAACACTGTACCCAAATGGAATTTTATCGTTTTTTTTCACACAAATAGAGCATTATTTTGGTGGTGTTTAATCACCACTGGAGTTTTTATCTTATGCGCTACAAATGAAATAAGACTGAAACTTTTGAAAAAAAAAATGTGTAAGTTTCTGTTATAATATTTTGCTAATAAGTAGTTTTTCTTCATATATTTTGACTAAAATTTATACTGCTACATTTATTTGGTAAAAATAACCCAAATCGGTGTATATTATTTGGTCTGTGTGAAAGTTAGTTTCTACAAGCTATGGTATCAATCATTGAAAATTGATCACACCTGATATACTGACGGCCTATCTCATTTCTTGAGGCCCTAACAAGGCAAGACAGTACAAATACCCCCCAAATTACCCCTTTTTGGAAAGTTGACAGCCCAAGGCATTTAGTAAGAGGCATGGCAAGTTTTTTGAAGTTGCACTTTTTCCCACAATTGCGGTGGACACTGACAGATGTTGCCTTCACAATGGAGCAGTATTGCAGATGTTTTCTGCACTGGTACAGATGTTCATGGGGACACTGGGATAATGTCTCATGCACTAGTACAGATGTTCATAGCAGATGTTTTGTGCACTGGTACAAATGTGATGGGACACTGTGACAGTTGTTTTGTGCACTGGTACAGATATTTATGGGACAGGGACAGTGGTGCTTGGTGTACTATGTTTGAGGATCTGTAACAGCTCTATGTGTAAAATCATCCCTTACACACAGAGCTGTCACAGAGGTTGCATATTGCCCCGCTCCCGATTGATCAGCTTCGTACATTCAGCGTGCCCATACACAGTTCGAATCTCAGCCCGTTCAAACCGTCTATGGCTGGCCTAAGCCTCTTCAATGGGATGCTACAATATTGATTTGGTGTAGCTACATTTGTTTTTAACAACACAAGAAGAAGAAATGCAAAAAAAGTGGTTACAACAGATGCAATAATGATTATAATTGAAAAAAAAAAATTTTGTTTATTCAACCAGGTTGAGTATCCTAAAAATAGATCCCACTCACTCTCGACCAGTTGTCTGTCTATTACAACTCTCACCTATCTCAATTTTCCCTAAACACGTGTCACTCATTATCCAACACCAGTTTACATATTTAACCCCAAGCTGCCAAAATGACTATCTAATCTATTATATCGATATACCCCATTGTGTCTATGAAGGGGTTTCAACATAAAATACATAGTCTAGTCTTATTTGAAAGCCAGGAGACATTAAGTCTTTCCCCTACAGATATGCCAAGTATCATTAATTTATCCATAGATTTAAAGAGGGCTTTTTAGGGCACCTTTTCTACACAGGAATTTAATGTGATCCATAGATACCAGGAATCTGTTGTACCATTGGGAGCTACACATTCTGAAACTCACATGGAACCATGGAAGTTTACTATCCTTCTTGTCAAGGGCACTCTGGTTGTTTGCAAAGTAATTGAAAGGCCTCTTTTCAGTGTCAATAATGTCATTCAAACCCATGTGAAATGTTTCCCCCAAATCAAAAAGGCAAATCCCCTTGGTTACTACATGTACCAAGCTGAATTTGTAGTCCTGCTACTATAGCAAACTTTTGGCAATCATTAAACCTCTACATCAAGTGATTGGTCAGTATATAACAAAACAAAACTCAAAAAGCAAATACCAGCAGGGTGCAGGAAGCACAATAACATAACGCTAACTTTATGATGTTTTCAAGGATGTGAAGCATCATTCTCAAGCAAACTTCCTCTGGAAAGAAATCAGTCCACTTAGTCTGTGAAGGAAACCCCAATCAGGGAGGGTTTCAAAAAAACAGAGGAATACACACACCCAGTAGTCCTAGTTCAATTTACACAATGAAGTTGTATAAAGCATTTTCGAGCCTTGGAGCTTTAGCTAATACTGGAAGACAAAATAAGCTATTTAGGACATCTATTTTTCACTCGGTGGAGGTCCTGCTTGAAAGAGTTCAATTCTGAACAAACCACTTGGGCTTGGGTGACACTTGTTAAGAGAGCACCAAGACAAAAGCAAACTACTTCCTGTTGGAAGGCTTCATCAGGCTTAGGCAGTGGCTCAGGCTCATCTTGGAGCGCTGTCCTCAAAAAGGGGAGGCATGTACAGGT
Organism: Glandirana rugosa; assembly: GCA_018402905.1. Classification (NCBI taxonomy): domain Eukaryota; kingdom Metazoa; phylum Chordata; class Amphibia; order Anura; family Ranidae; genus Glandirana; species Glandirana rugosa. The sequence goes on along the minus strand of BLSH010275467.1, from coordinate 1,275,087 downwards.
AAGCTTACTTCCACCCCTGTTGTGTCAAGAGCCCGGCACATAGCAGAAAACCCCTCACAAGAGAATCTGCTATTGAAGGGCACAAAACACAACAAGGGATTTCCTAGACGTGCTAGGTCTACTATCTCGTTTTCACCCAATATTCCTGTTTTTTTTTTCACTTCATTTAGTTTGGAACATTGCCAGATCAAAGCTATTGTTAGAAGATACCTTCCGGTCCTATACAGTGATCCAACATATGCTAATATTCTTTCAAAAGGTATACGTGTAGTTTCTAGGAGAGCACCCACTATTGGAAAGCGTCTATCCCCGAGTTTATTTACCAGCCAAAGATCTAGTGAACATTGGCTCCAATGTAAAGGCACCTTCAAATGTGGAATTGGTAGTTGTAGTTATTGCCAATTTGTCAGAAGGGGTGATTAGGTAACATCTACCTCTTCAGGTAGGTCTTTTGACATTGCATCCTTCATTAACTGCAACACTAGATTTTTAGTATTTGTTATTACATGCAGCCGTACGGGTCACTTTTCTCATTAAGTAGCTATCATTCCACCCCAGTAAGCCCGTCTACTTTATGAATACAGCTAGTGGTCTCTGCTGTCCAGTTGTGGTTGTTTGATATTAGGGATATTGGAGGAATCGTTTTTCCTCCTTTGATACATGCTATTAGTTTGGACGAAGCTGATTATGAAGCTTTCTGCCACCCAGGGGGGTTTTGTTGATTGTCTTCTCTGCTATGGGGTTATATATATATATATATATATATATATATATATAAAAAGCATTCTGTTATTAAAGATTTAACATGTTACTCTTTGTATCATTTTAACTAAGAATACTAACCTTACAAGGTGAATGTGTTATATAAGATTTTATAGGTCACATACATTATATTGTTGTACATGAGTTTTCATGTTTTTTGTTTGTCCCTACTCTTGTATTTTTCCTGGAGTTTACAGTGGTATTGATATTATAACCATATATTTTTGCTAACCAATAATGTATTTTTGTCATACATCTACGTTTTTATATATGTCTATAGACCCTGTCTCCTGGTTTGTCTCAATGCTTTAATAGGTAGCTCATGCCACTTGGATGAAGGCGTTCTTTTCATCCACCACTTTGTTAGAAAGCGAATTAGACATTCTTCACCTGTCAGTGACTATCGTCAGTTGATTGGCTACCGGCTCCATTTAAGTGGCAAAAGGGTTACTTACCATTAGCTATGACTAAGCGTCAATCTATGACGTGAAATGCGTTAGATATGTCTTCAACTCACGTCTGCTTGTGCTTTTATTGTACTTGTGTACATTTGGATTATACACAATAAACGGTGATTTGTCAGAGTGCGGCCATCCAGAGACTCTTCATTTCAATCTACATAAGCTTACTTCAGACTTGACTGATATAGCAGTATACAACAGAACCCGGAAAAACCCATTACACTGAGGCTTCAACGGCTTGGCAAGGTGCCTCTTGACCATTTCCCAGTCTCTTTTACTGAAACTTTGTTAAAGAGGAACTTCACCTTTATTTTAAACTTTACTATAGAGGCACGCTTGGAAATAGTTAGTAATGGCAATATAAAAACAGATACCTACTATCATACCATAATTACAAGCGTTTTATTATTTGCATACCATCTTTTCCTTTCCATTCTTCCCATAGTGGTCATTTTCATTAAGAGCAGATGAATTCATCTCCCTTTACTTCCTTGAACTCTGGGTATAACCTCTGACAGTGCACATTATCTATGGGGAAGGCACTGGTGATGTACACTTGGATAAAAGGAAGTGAAAAAAACAATAATTGTAAGTAAAAGTGAAACTTACCCCGGGGGTGTATGTACTACTATACACTACATCCTGCTCCCAGCTTATTTTTCTCACCCTCTTCTCTGGGAATATCTCCCTTTATCCTGGCCCTCTGTTATCTAATTGCAACCCCTACATACATCACCCTCCCTCCCCTCCGCACTCAGTTTAGATTCTGCTTCAACCCCCCCCCCCCCCCTTCACTTATGTGCCCTCTGGAATGCCTTTTCGGTCTGCAAAAAGCTCACCTCCATTACCTTTTTATCTCCCATTCCTTTAACATAGTTGCCATTACTAAAACCTGGCTTCAAGAATTTGCCTCTCCTGTTGACCTCTCTCATAGTGGCCTCCATTGGGCTCACTCACCCAGACCCAATGGATAGAAGGAGGTAAAGTTGGATTTCTTCTGTCCCTATTCTACACCCCACTCTCTAGCTCTCTCCTCTTTTCAGCCTCACTGTATTCATCTGTTTTCTCCAATTTTTCTTAAGATTGCAGCAATTTATCAGTCTCCGTGATTAGTATCATGCTTTCTTGATGACTTTTCTGCTTGGCTACCCTACTTTCTCTTCTGTGAATTACCCACTATCATTCTTGGTGACTTAACATCCTCATTCATTTTAACAACCCAGCTACATCTCAACTTAACCTCGTCTTTTGGCCTAACGCAAAGGACACACTTTCACGCAATCTCATGGTAACACCTATGACCCTCTGCACTCCCGGTAACCTCGCCAACACCCCTTTTCCTCTCTCTGATCACATTTTCATCTATTTCACAGTGTCTTTGTCTTCAACCACCTTTCCCTCCATGTAGCAAATGAATACCAATAAAAACATTCACCAATTTAACCACTGGCTTCTCTATCCTGCTACTGATCACCTCTGTGACAAATCTCACCTTGTTCTGCTCTGACATGGCCACTTCTGTCTACAGTGGTTATTTTCATCCTCAGTGGATGCACTTACTCCTCACAGAATCAGGCCCCTGACTATTAAAATAGTGCAAACTGATGACAGCAGAAAACTCAAGAGGCATAGCCGCACTCTTGAGTCACTGACAAAAAACAAAATCCCTGCAAGACTTCACCCTATACAAATCCGCCTTCTGATTGCCCAATGAATAAGGTTCAAAATACTAACAACAATATAGAATGCCATTCACAACTTTGCCCCAAGCTACATCACCAATCTTGTCTCGGAATATCACCCAAACCGTCCTCTCCGCTCCTCCCAGGACATCCTGCTCTTTAGTTCCCTTGTCTCCGAATTCCCATGCTTGCCTTCTGAACTTCTCCAGAGCCTCTCCCATTCTCTGGAACTCTCTACCTCAATCTGTCCAGGTATCTCCTGCTATGTCCACCTTTAGGTGATCCCTTATTCCTTCAGAGAAGCCTATCCCACTCCACCTAACAACTGAATTGTAATTCTTCTATCAGCTTATCTCTTACAGTTATTACCTTTTGTATCACCTGCCTCACTCTATTAGATTGTATGCTCTTATTAGCAGGACCCTCCTATGCTTTTGGATTGTAACTGTACTGTCTCCCTTTATATTGTAAAGCACTGCGCAAACTGTTGGCGTGTATGCACTGCGCTAAATGATTCTACTATAATCTACTATATATACACATACATATATCTATCTATCTATCTATCTATCTATCTATCTATATATATATATATATATATATTTATATATCCTCTATAATAATAAAAAGTATTTTCTCTCAAAGTCCAGGAAGGGAGGAGTCCCTTTTCTCTTCCTCGGTTTACAGAGGCATTATGGTGCTGCTTACAGCAGCAGACACTCAGTGTAAGTCCTTCCCACTGGGCTGCCTCCGGTGCATACAAGGAGGGATTTATACACATGACCCCCCCGCCACCCGATCACGCTGATGTGAGGAAGGGAGCTGGCTCCTCCATGCCGGCACCGCCAGTGCATGCGACTGCCTGGCTGGGGGATTTCTGCCCTCCCTATCCTGGTGCCATAAGGCGTCTGCTTAAGCCACCTTATGGAAGAGCTGCCCCTGGATCCAGTGGCTTAGCTTGCATGCCCACAGAGAGGGCTTTACGTGCCAGCGGTCCGCCATTGTTGTCCTAGAGTTTCCTTTCTGCACCCGAAGCTGAAGATTAGTGTCTTCAAAAAACAGACACCGAAAAACTCAGAAATGACAGATTGTTGCACCTCATTGAGCTATGGGGACTTAAAAGCAATTACACTATAACTCAACAAAAATGAAAGAATTTCACTCTCTCAACACCAAATACCATTGGCAATATATGTGAACTATAATCTCAGTATTGTACTGTATATAGCATCAACTAAAGGTTCAAACATCAACTTAAAATGTTTGTTACCCCAAAACTTCTTCTTCCTGATATGTGCCTGCTGTACCATGTACTTGTATGAAAAACTATCTTGTTCTCTTTGTATTGCTTCCTTTGTATGAAATCCTTGGTGTTCTCGCCAGCCCCTCAGCTTTTCTTTTAAAAACTGACCACACTAAGCAGGAGAACGCACCATGGTCAGTTCTCTAGCTATGCTGGGAACTCAGCCTGCTCTCCTCCTTGTGCTGACACGCCCCCCACACAGCCTTTCACTGGGAAGATCAGCGTACTGTTGATTCTTCTGCCCCAGCTCTTATGCAGCTGAGAACAGAGGGAATGTGACCACGTATAAAAAGAGGGGAAAAAAGGTTATTTATAATGTTTTTTATATCTATACACAAATGTTTTACCTTTCATTTCTATTTTAAACTGAATGGGTTGTTTTACAAGGCGATCATTTACAATCATTTTAATAAATACTTACTGCAAGTAGGTTATCACTCGTAGGACTTAAATTTTCTTCTATCTCATCTCTCTTTTGTTTTCGGTACACAGTTAGAAGCTCAGATGAGCACTACTTCAAGGTTAAGCTTGTTCTGTTTATAACATGAAATGGGAGGAGGGAAAATACGTTAGGACCAGAGCACTTTTTGCGATTCGGCACTGCGTCGATTTAACTGACAATTGCGTGGTCGTGCGACGTTGTACCCAAACTAAATTTGTGTCCTTTTTTCCCACAAATAGAGCTTTCTTTTGGTGGTATTTGATCACCTCTGCGTCATTTCTGATCGCCACTGTAAACAAAAGAAGAGCGACAATTTTGCAAAAAAAAAAAAAAAAAATTTATTACTTTTTGCTAAGATACAAATCCAAAAAAAAAATATAAAAAAATATTTTTTTCCATCGGTTTTGGCCGATTTATATTCTTCCCCATATTTTTGGTAAAAAAAATCACAATCATCATTTATTGATTGGTTTGCACAAAAGTTGCCGCGTTTAAGGACGATGAGAATTAATTTCCGGGGTTTTTTTTTTATTTTTTTTTTGGGGCCTTTAATTAAGAGTAGCAGGAATTTGCGCCGTTGAAAACACGTTTGGTTAGTTATT
>BLSH010275467.1:1237257-1268266 GCA_018402905.1 Glandirana rugosa | reverse complement strand
GTGTTTAAGGGGAGATGCTGGGGGGAGCTGATGTTGAATCAGAGAATACATTAAAGTGGGAGTAAACTCCCCTGGTTGATTTGTACCTTTAGGTAAGCCTATAATAAGGCTAACCTATAGGTACAGTAAATATCTCTTATACGTACACCGTTTAGGAGATATTTACTTTTGAAGCCTCTGCTGATGTCACCGGTGCATGTGCTCTGAAGGAACAGCATTCACGTGCCATGAACAGCGGCTCCCAAGCATGCATGGGAGTGACATTGTCACGGCTCATCCAGTCAAAGGACAGGGGCCAGCCAACCTGGACGGCAGACCGGGGGAAGATGGAAGCCCCTTCAGCGGTGACAGCATGCTGCTGGAGGGCTTCATTATAAGCCTAGTTTCACATACTAGCACATTATAACTTTGCCTTGCAGGTTTTGTTTTTTTTGTTTTTTTTTTTTTTTTTTTTTTTTTTTTTTTTTTTTTTTTTTTTTTAAGGCTGCAGTTTACTACCGCTTTAAGGTAAAAGAAAACCCTTTTGCCTTTAGAATCACTTTAACTGCTTGCTGACCATATAACTAACATATACGGCAGCAAAATGGCACTTCCGGGTACGCCGGCGGCCTGCTCCCCTTCTGTATAATCACTCAATACCACCAAAAGAAAGTTCTATTTGTGGGAAAAAAAGGATATCAATTTTATTTGGGTACAGCTTTGCAAGACCGCACAATTGTCAGTTAAAGTAATGCAGTACAGTGTCGTAAAAAATGGCCTCGCCATGAAGGGGGGTGTCAGGATTTGCAAGCCTTCAGCAAGGGGAAGCAGATCAATGGGCTGCACCTAAAAGAATCAGGACCATGCAGATAAGTGAAAATATATTTATTATAAAAATTACACACTTGCAAAACACCCAACACCAGTAACAAAAACAAGCAAGTGAAAGAAGGTAAAACACGACAACCCAAAACCAAACACCTAACTATCTATCTAACTAAATACAAATGCAAAACACACAAAGGCAAAACAGGCAGATATCAAATGAGAATAGGGAGGAAAATACCGAGGGCGGAATGGTGAAGGAGGGAGCAAAATGCAGGTTCCAGGGGGACAGAACTTCAGGTGAGAACACGGATCAGATCAGGTCAGGTCTGGAGCATGGATCAGTACAGGTCAGGCTCGGGCAGGGTATGGCTTGCAGAGAAAACGCTGAAGCACTGGGACTGGGTGTAAGGCGGGCTTATATAGTCCCAGCAGCCCCATCAGGTGTAGCTTAATGACCTGTGTACTCCATACAACAGTGCCACCTGCAGGTGACCCAAGCAAGTACACAGGTCCTGACAGGGGGTAAACCTTCAGGAGGTCAAGTGGTTTAAAACATACAGACATTAAAATAAAACCTATCATCCTGCTATGTAAAAAAAAAAAACCCTGTCATAAATGTATAGTCATAGTGATAAAAGTAGTTTAACCACTTCAGCTCCGGAAGGATTTGCCCCCTTAATGACCAGGACATTTTTTTTGCACTGCTTCACTTTAACTGACAATTGCGCGGTCGTGTGATGTTGTACCCAAACAAAATGAATGTCCTTTTTTTCCCCCCATAAATAGAGCTTTCTTTTGGTGCTATTTGATCACCTCTGCGGCTTTTATTTTTTGTTCTATAAACAAAGAGAGTTTTGAAAAAGAAATATATAGAAAAAACAAAATTATTCATCAGTTTAGGCCGATAAATATTCAACATATTTTTGGTAAATAAAATCGCAATAGGCGGATTTTGATTGGGTTGCGCAAAAGTTATCACATCTACAAAATAGAGGATATATTCATGGCATTTTTATTATTTATTTATTTATTTATTTTTTACTACTAATGGCAACGATCTGCGGTTTTTATCGGGATTGCGGCGGACAGATCGGACACCTTTGACACTTTTTTGGGACCAATGACGTTATTACATTGATCAGTGCTATAAAAATGCACTGACCAATGTAAAAATGGCACTGGCAGGGAAGGGGTTAAACTCTAGGGGGCGATCAAGGGGTTAAGTGTGTTCCTTTAGCGCGTTCTAACTGTAGGGGGATGGGCTGGCAGGGACATGACAGATCTCACTGTTCCCCATGGGAACAGTAGATCACTGTCATGTCCCCTGTCAGAATGGGGATCTGCCTTGTTTACATTGACAGATCCCCGTTCTGCCTCTGTAGAAGGCTATCGTGGCTCGTCGGCGGACATTGAGGCCGTTTGATCCGCGGGCACGCTCCCACAGCGGGCAAGAGTGCCCGCCTCCGGTGGCACGCTCCCGCTCGCAAATGCCCCTGCGCGAGCCGCCGTTCAGCTACACCAATTTGCACAGGAGAGCCAACCTGCTGCCGTATAATGACGGCAGCTGGTCAGCAAGCGGTTAAAGACAAAAGGAATATACAGAAGGTTCTAGTTATTTCCTTATACACTACACCAATTTACTACCCAATGTACATTGTGACCTGTTTGACCGTATTACCTGATGTGTTCCACACTAAGGAGAAAGCAGCTGTCGATGCATTTATGGGAAATGAAACATTTCTCAAAAGTCAGATAAACTACAATAAATACAAAAATATGTAGCAGAATACCTATTGACCTACATTTTTTTTATTGGATGTGTTTTATAGCAGAAAGTAAAAAATATTAATTTTTTTTTTTTTTTTCAAAATTGTGGTTTTTTTTTTTTTTGTTTGTTTATAGCACAAAAGATAAAAACCGCAGAGGTGGTCAAATACCACCAAAAGAAAGGTCTACTTGTGGGGAAAAAAAGACATACATTTTATTTAGGTACAGCGTTGCACGACTGCGCAATTGTCATTTCAAGTAACACAGTGCCGTTTCGCAAAAAATTACCTGGTCATGAAGGGGGATAAATCTTCCGGAAGGGAAGTGGTTAACATACAGATTGGCAATTCAGCACCATTAACCACTTCCCGCTCGGCGCATTGACAAATGACGTCCGGGCGGGTGGCTCATTATCCTGACTGGACGTCTATTGACGTCCTCAGGATAAGCCGCGATCGCGGTGATCGGTGGTGCCGTGGGTCAGTCTGACCCACCGCATTACCGACCGAGGTAAAAGGCTTCGATCTGAAGCCTTTTACCATGTGATCAGCCGTGACCAATCATGGCTGATCACAGTGTAAATAGGAAGAGCCGTTGATCGGCTTTTCCTCTGCTCAGGTCTGCAGACCTGAGCAGCGGAGAGCCGATCGGCTGCTCTCCTGACAGGGGGGGGGGGCTGTGCTGAACGTTTATCAGCGCAGCCACCCTCAGGATCACCCCACTGGACCACCAGGGAGCTGGATCAAGACCCCCAGGGTGCCCCCCCCCCGGACATCACACAGAGGCCGCCTAGGACCACCAGGGAAGGACCACTGAGGCCACCCAGGACCACCAGGGAGCCCCCACTAGACCACCAGGTAAGGGCATTATTGTGCACTGTAGGGATGGCACTGTGCCCATGTATGATGCCTGCCAGTGCCATCCCTAACAGTGCTTGTTGCATCTGTGCCCACCACTGCCACCTATAAGTGCCCACCTGTGTCACCTATCAGTGCCCATCTGTGCCATCTAAAACTGCCCACCTGTGCCACCTAAAAGTGCCCACCTGTGCCACTAAAAGTGCCACCTATCAGTGCCCAGTGCCACTTATCAGTGCCGCCTATGAGTGTCCATCAGTGCCGCATATCAGTGCCACGTGCCAGTGCCTGTCAGTGTTGCTTGTCAGTGCCGCCCATCAGTGCTGTATATGTGCCCCATCATCAGTGCAACCTTATCAGTGTCACCTCATCAGTGCCAATCTGTACTGCCTCATCAGTGCCACCAGTGTAGCCTCATCAGTGCCCATCAGTGTAGTCACTTCAGTGCCCGTCAGTGAAGGAGAAAATGTACTTTATACAAATTTTTGTGACAGAAACAAAGAAATATTTATTTATTTATTTTTTTGTTTATAGCGGTGATCAGAAATGACGCAGAGGCGATCAAATACCACCAAAAGAAAGCTCTATTTGTGGGAACAAAATGATAAAAATGTTGTTTGGGTACAACGACGCACGACCGCGCAATTCTCATTCGAATCGCAACAGCACTGAAAGCTGAAAATTGGTCTGGGCAGGAAGTGTTCTAAGTGCCCAGTATTGAAGTGGTTAAAAAAGATGAAATAAAAAAAATAAATAAATAAAAAAAAGGTTTCTTTTACAAACCAGTTCAGCTTCCCTCTTGGGAACAAATGGTTAGACTGAAAAACAATTCAAGAAAATGCATTACTCAAATTGAATGCACAGAATACATTAAAGTAATTGTCTTGTTTTCTCTTACGTTCACTGACAGACGCAGCCCTTCAATGACAAGTGGGGTTATATGCACATCCTACTAGGAGTTGACTAGGCAAATAGAAAGAAAGCAAGCTGGCCCCTCCCAGGGGGCCGTCCTCTCTCTCCCATATAACCCCCCTGCTCTGCTTAGAATATCAGGCTTCCGCTGCGCGAAGATCTGTTGTCTCTTGCACCCTGCGTTACCCTCGCTGGCTTTGACGGCTTGACTATTGAGTCCCAGGTGTTGAGGGATAGGGGTGTTGCCGACTCCGTGATCCCTACCATGCTTAAAGCGCGCAAGTGTACTTTGCGCGAGATTTATCATCGCACCTGGAAGGCCTATATTGCTTAGTGCGAGGCGGGGGGTTGGAACCCCCGCTCTTATGTTGTGTCCAGGGTCCCGGCTTTTTTGCAGCAAGGCCTGGATAAAAAGTTGGCATTGAGTACTCTCAAAGGTCAGATTTCGGCTCTGGCGATTCTCTTTCAGCTTCCTTTGGCATCACATTAGTTGATTCGTACATTTGTACAGGGTGTACGCCATGTGGCTCCTCAGGTAAGGTCGCCTATGGCACCGTGGAATTTGAATTTGGTACTTTCTGTACTGCAGAAACCGCCATATGAGAAAATCAGGGATATTCCCTTGCAATTGCTGTCGCAGAAGGTGGCTTTCTTGGTGGCCATTACATCCGCTAGGCAGGTATCTGAGCTGGCAGCGTTGTCCTGCAAGTCTCCTTACTTGGTCCTTCACAAGGACAAGGCAGTCTTGCGCCCTTCTCCTTCGTTTCTACCGAAGGTGGTTTCTTCTTTTCACATTAATGAAGATATTGTTCTTCCTTCGTTATGTCCACACCCATCACATCTTAAGGAATTTGAGTTACATTCATTGGATGTCGTGAGGGCTTTGTGGGTGTATTCGGCGGCTACAGCTTCCTTTCGGAAGTCTGACGCATTGTTTGTGCTGACGGATGGTCTGCGCAAAGGATTGGCGGCCTCGTCGGCTAGTGTTTCTCATTGGATCAGACAGACTGTGACCCATACGTATACTGTTCCTGGCAAGGTTCCCCCTTTTCCGGTCACGGCTCATTCCACCATGGCTGTTAGCACTTCCTGTGCTTTCAGACACCAGGCGTCTTTGTCACCAGTGTGCAAGGCGGCTACTTGGGCATCGGTGCACACGTTTACTAAGTTTTATAAAGCTGATGTTTCAGCATCTTTGGATGCTGCTTTTGGCCGTAAAGTTTTACAGACGGCAGTGTAGGCGCGACTGGCGTCTCCTGAGAGGATGCTGTTTGGGTACAGTTGTTGTCATTTACCCACCCTTCTTTACTGACACCGCTTTGGGACATCCCCACTTGTCATTGAAGGGCTGTGTCTGTCAATGAACGTAAGAGAAAAAGGGATTTTATTAAAACTTACCGTAAAATCCTTTTCTCTGAGTTCACTGACAGACGCAGCACCCGCCCCTCTGTGGTGCATTTGTACGGCTTGATACGAACTGATATGCTAAGCAGAGCAGGGGGGTTATATGGGAGAGAGACGATGACCCCCTGGGAGGGGCCAGCTTGCTTTCTTTCTATTTGCCTAGTCAACTCCTAGTAGGATGTGCATATAACCGCACTTGTCATTGAAGGGCTGCGTCTGTCAGTGCACTCAGAGAAAAAGATTTTACGGTAAGTTTTAATAAAATCCCTTTTTTTTTCCTCTAAAAATAGAGGAACCCATATCGTCCTCTTCTCAGGTCCCTCTTCGGCTCTCCTGGCCCCTAACCTACTGTCGAGTACCCCCACAGCAAGCAGCTTGCTATGGGGGGACCCAAGTCGAGCCACAGCTCTCTGTGTCCATTCAGACACGGAGCCTCGGTTTGGCCCCGCCCCTTCTCACTCCTGATTGGCTAACTGACTTTAACAGCAGCCAATCACAGCAGTCACATGATCAGAATGGCCACCTCTGCTTCCTGACATTTCGATAATTTAATGGGCCAGGGGGCGGGTAGGGGAAGGGGTTAATAACTACTTTTCCATTTTTTATTATATAAAGGAAAAATGACAAAATTTTGAAACAAAATGTTTCCCTTACTTTCTCTTTACTTTATTCATAAAATCAGGCCAAACTGTATTCTGCTACATTTCAGTTACAGGGGCTACAAACTATGGTGTGTGTGTGTGTGTATATATATATATATATGTGTATATATATATATATATATATATGTGTGTATATATATATATATATATATATATATATATATATATATATATATATGTCAGGTCCATAAATATTGGGACATCAACACAATTCTAATCTTTTTGGCTCTATACACCACCACAATGGATTTGAAATGAAACGAACAAGATGTGCTTTAACTGCAGACTTTCAGCTTTAATTTTAGGGTATTTACATCCAAATCAGGTGAACGGTGTAGGAATTACAACAGTTTGTATATGTGCCTCCCACTTTTTAAGGGACCAAAAGTAATGGGACAATTGGCTGCTCAGCTGTTCCATGACCAGAGTTGTGTTATTCCCTCATTATCCCATTTACAAGGAGCAGATAAAAGGCCCAGAGTTCATTTCAAGTGTGCTATTTGCATTTGCAATCTGTTGCTGTCAACTCTCAATATGAGATCCAAAGAGCTGTCACTATCAGTGAAGAAAGCCATCATTAGGCTGAAAAAAACAAAACACACCCATCAGAGAGATGGCAAAAACATTAGGTGTGGCCAAATCAACGGTTTGGAACATCCTTAAAAAGAAAGAACGCACCGGTGAGCTCAGCAACACCAAACGACCCGGAAGACCACGGAAAACAGCTGTGGTGGATGACCAAAGAATTCTTTCCCTGGTGAAGAAAACACCCTTCACAACAGTTGGCCAGATCAAGAACACTATCCAGGAGGTAGGTGTATGTGTGTCAAAGTCAACAATCAAGAGAAGACTTCACCAGAGTGAATACAGAGGGTTCACCACAAGATGTAAACCATTGGTGAGCCTCAAAAACAGGAAGGTCAGATTAGAGTTTGCCAAACAACATCTAAAATAGCCTTCACAGTTCTGGAACAACATCCTATGGACAAGTGAGGCCAAGATCAACTTGTACCAGAGTGATGGGAAGAGAAGAGTATGGAGAAGGAAAGGAACTGCTCATGATCCAAAGCATACCACCTCATCAGTGAAGCATGGTGGTGGTAGTGTCATGGCGTGGGCATGTATGGCTGCCAATGGAACTGGTTCTCTTGTATTTATTGAGGATGTGACTGCTGACAAAAGCAGCAGGATGAATTCTGAAGTGTTTTGGGCAATATTATCTGCTCATATTCAGCCAAATGCTTCAGAACTCATTGGATGGCGTTTCACAGTGCAGATGGACAATGACCCAAAGCATACTGCGAAAGCAACCAAAGAGCTTTTTTAAGGGAAAGAAGTGTAATGTTATGCAATGGCCAAGTCAGTCACCTGACCTGAATCCGATGCATGCATTTCACTTGCTGAAGACAAAACTGAAGGGAAAATGCCCCAAGAACAAGCAGGAACTGAAGACAGTTGCAGTAGAGGCCTGGCAGAGCATCACCAGGGATGAAACCCATCGTCTGGTGATGTCTATGCATTCCAGACTTCAGGCTGTAATTGACTGCAAAGGATTTGCAACCAAGTATTAAAAAGTGAAAGTTTGATTTCTGATTGTTAATCTGTCCCATTACTTTTGGTCCCTTAAAAAGTGGGAAGCAAATATACAAACTGTTGTAATTCCTACACTGTTCACCTGATTTGGATGTAAATACCCTCAAATTTAAAGCTGAAAGTCTGCAGTTAAAGCACATCTTGTTTGTTTCATTTCAAATCCATTGTGGTGGTGTATAGAGCCAAAAAGATTAGAATTGTGTCGATGTCCCAATATTTATGGACCTGACTGTATATAGTATCTCACAAAAGTGAGTACACCCCTCACATTTTTGTAAATATTTTATTCTATATTTTCATGTGACAACACTGAAGAAATGACACTTTGCTACAACGTAAAAGTAGTGAGTGTACAGCTTGTATAACACTAAATTTGCTGTCCCCTCAAATGAACTCAACACACAGTCATTAATGCCTAAACCGCTAGCAACAAAAGTGAGTACACCCCTAAGTAAACATGTCCAAATTGGGCCCAATTAGCCATTTTCCCTCCCCGGTGTCATGTGACTCGTTAGTGTTACAAGGTGTGAAGGTGAGTGCACATGCTCAGCGTCATATCCAGAGGTGGTCTTTGGGAAATAGATGTATGAGTGCTGCCAGCATTGCTGCAGAGGTTGAAAGGTGGGGGTCAGCCTGATAGGGCTCAGACCATACACTGCATCAAATTAGTCTGCAAGGCTGTCATTCCAGAAGTTAGCCTCTTCTAAGGATGATGCGCAAGAAAGCCTGCAGTTTGCTGAAGACAAGCAGACTAAAGATGGACATGGATTATTGGAGCCATGTATGGTCTGAGGAGACCAAGATAAACTTATTTGATTCAGATGGTGTCAAGTGTGTGTGGCGGCAACCAGGTGAGGAGTACAAAGACAAGTGTGTCTTGCCTACAGTCAAGCATGGTGGTGGGAGTGTCATGGTCTGGGGCTGCTTGAGTGCTTCTGGCACTGGGGAGCTACAGTTCATTGAGGGAACCATGAACGAAAACACTGTGTACTGTGACATACTGAAGCAGAGCAATGATCCCCTCCCTTTGGAGACTGGGCCACAGGGCAGTATTCCAACATAACAACCCCAAACACACCTCCAAGAGGACCACTGCCTTGCTAAAGAAGCTGAGGGTAAAGGGGATGGACTGGCCAAGCATGTCTCCAGACCTAAACCCTATTGAGCATCTGTGGGGCATCCTTACGCGTAAGGTGGAGGAGTGCAAGGTCTCTAACATCCACCAGCTCTGTGATGTTGTCATGGAGGAGTGGAATAGGACTCCAGTGGCAACCTGGGAAGTTCTGGTGAACTCCATGCCCAAGAGGGTTAAGACAGTGCTGAAAAATAGTGGTGGCCACACAAAATATTGACACTTTGGTCCCAATGTAGATATTTTCACTTAAGTGTGTACTCACTTTTGTTGCCAGCGGTTTAGACATTAATGACTGTGTGTTGAGTTATTTTGAGGGGACAGCAAATTTACACTGTTATACAAGCTGTACACTTGCTACTTTACATTGTAGCAAAGTGTCATTTCTTCAGTGTTGTCACATGAAAAGATATAATAAAATATTTACAAAAATGTGAGGGGTGTACTCACTTTTGTGAGATACTGTGTGTGTGTGTGTGTGTGTGTATATATATATATGTGTATTTGAAATAATAAACGCTGATGTTCTGCCTGCTTATCACATTTTTGAGGCCCTAAAATTCCAGGGTAATACAAACACCCCCCACATGTATGGGATGTCACATGACTTTTGTGCTTCCTATCTGCATAGAGGGGCTCAATATCCAGTGAGCACCTTTGGCCATAAATTATGCACCTGAATTCCACACTGCCTATTACATTTTTGGAGGCCCTGAAATGCCAGGACAGTTGAAACACCCACAAAGTAACACATTTTGGAAAGCAGACATGCTAAAAAGCATGGTGAGTCGTTTGAAGTTTTATTTTTTAAAATGAAGAAAGTAAAATGAAAGTGTGTTTTTTTTTTTTCCACAAAAATATATTTTTCACAAAAGGCATAGATATCCCCCAAAACACCTTTGGCTATTCCCTGAGTATTGGAATACCACGTATCAGACTTTTTCGTTGCCTAACCACAAGTGACATATATTATGCATCTGATTTCCTTACTGTCACCTTTTTGGAGACTCTCAAGCTCTAGGACAATTTAAGCACCCTCTAAATGACCACATTTTTTTAAAGAAGACACCCCAAACTAAATAGGTAAACATTGGTACTGGCTGTGATCAGCCAAATGAAAACAGGAGCTGGCTGTTATCAGGCAGTTACAGTTGTATGCAAAAGTTTAGGAACCCCTGACCATTTCCATGTTTATCATTTATAAATATTTGGGTGTTTGGATCAGCAATTTCATTTTGATCTATCAAATAACTGAAGGACACAGTAATATTTCAGTAGTGAAATGAGGTTTATTGGATTAACAGAAAATGTGCAATATGCATCAAAACGAAATTAGACTGGTGCATAAATTTGGGCACCCTTGTCATTTTGTTGATTTGAATACCTGTAACTACTTAGCACTGATGAATTGGAACACACAATTGGTTTGGTGAGCTCATTAAGCCTTGAACTTCATAGACAGGTGCATCCAATCATGAGAAAAGCCATTTAAGGTGGCCAATTGCAAGTTATTCTCTTTGACTCTCCTCTGAAGAGTGGCAACATGGGGGCATCAAAACAACTCTCAAATAAACCGAAAACAAAGATTGTTCTACATATGGTTTTGGGGAAGGCTACAAAAAGTTATTGCAGAGATATAAGCTGTCAGTGTCCACTGTGAGGGACAAAGTGAGGAAATGGAAGACCACAGGCACAGTTCTTGTTAAGGCCAGAAGATGCAGGCCACATAAAATATTGGAGAGGCAAAGGCGAAGGATGGTGAGAACGGTCAAAAACAGCCCACAGACCACCTCCAAAGACCTACAACAGGGGTAGGTAACCTGCGCCCTCCAGCTGTTGTAGAACTACATTTCCCATGAGGCATTGCAAGGCTGACATGTACAATTACTCCCAGAGGCATGATGGGACTTGTAGTTTTGCAACAGCTGGAGGGCCGCAGGTTGCCTACCCCTGACCTACAACATCAAGTTGCTGCAGATGGTGTCACTGTGCATTGTTCAACAATTCAGCGCACTTTGTACAGGGAGAAGCTGTATGGGAGAGTGATGCGAAAGAAGCCTTTTCTGCACACACACCACAAATGGAGTCGCTTGAGGTATGCAAATGCACATTTGGACAAGCCAGCTTCATTTTGATCATAACAAGGGGCGTTATGCATGGCGGCAAAAGAACACAGGGTTCCAAGAAAAACACTTTCTACCCACAGTAAAATTTGTTGGAGGTTCCATCATGCTGTGGGGCTGTGTGGCCAGTGCCAGTTCTGGGAATCTGGTTAAAGTTGAGGGTCGCATGGATTCCACTTCAATATCCACAGATTCTTGAGAATAATGTTGAGGAATCGGTCACAAAGTTGAAGTTACGCTGGGGCTGAATATTTCAACAAGACAATGACCCAAAACATTGCTCAAAATCTACTCTGGCATTTATGCAGAGGAACAAGTTCAATGTTCTGGAATGGCCATCCCAGTCCCCAGACCTGAATATCATTGAACATCTGTGGGGTGATTTGAAGCGGGCTGTCCATGCTCGGCAACCATCAAACCTAACTGAACTGGAGATGTTTTGTAAGGAGGAATGGTCCAAAATACATTCATCCAGAATCCAGACACTCATTACAGGCTATAGGAAGCGTCTAGGGGCTGTTATTTCTGCTAAAGGAGGCTCTACTAAATATTGATGTGATTTTTCTGTTGCAGTGACCAAATTTATGCACCTGTCTAATTTTGTTTTGATGCATATTGTGCGTTTTTTGTTAATCCAATAAACCTAATTTCTCTTACGTTCATTGACAGATGCAGCCTCTTATTCATGACACGTGGGGTTTATGCACCTTTTACCAGGAGTAGACTAGGCAGAATGAAGTTCAGAAAAGCAAAGCTGGCCCCTCCCAGGGGGCCGTCCTGACTCAGCATATAACCCCTCAGCCCTGCATAGCATATCAGTTTTTGTCTGCCTAGTGCAAGGAGTTAGACCTGGTTCCCTACTGGGATCTGCGGTTCCCCAATTTTTTCTTTTTCTTTTTCTTTTTGCTCAAGCCTTCTGATGAAGACTGCAATCAAGTAGCCGGCTGGGGGATATGCGATATCTCGAATCCTGACATCTCCCCAGCACGGCCGACGGATGCAAGCCGCCCTTAGCTGTAGCGGGGTCCGGCGCATCGTGCCCGTTCCATGCGGGAGGCCGTTGGGTTTAATGTCCCACCTGCGACCGAGTGACCGAGCTGCAGCTAGCTCCAGGGGTCGCATGGCCAGCAGCATCCCTCCCCACCTGGGGGGAGGAAGGTCTGCTCCGAGTGGCTACCCGCTACGCCCGTCTTGAAGGATGAGTGGCGGCTAGCGGTGCCCGTTCCGGTGGGGGGGTACAGGTGACCCGGGTGTCTTTTCCTACCTTTCTCTCCCCCCGCCCGCCCGCTCGCCTGATTGCACAGCCCGCACCTGCTCGCTCAGCCCGCATGTGTCCCTCATTGCCATGTGACGATCACCGCCATTTTCGTTGTGGTCGCGGCTGACCACCATTTTGCCGTAGCCACGGCCATTTTGGGAGTGGTTTTGGCCTCTTGTGGCCGCTCTGCAGCCATTTTTGATTAGTTTCCCTGGATAGGGGAAAAATGTGGGGGTTGGCGCCACTTCTCCCTCTTCCTGGTCGGCGCTTGGGACGGCAGCAGCGGCATCAGCAAGCAGAGCAGCCTCTTATCAGTACAGCATCAGCAGGAGGGCAGTATCACAGCAAGTATCGCTGGTTTTCTCCCTGGAGTGCGGGTGCGGTGGTGCTGGGTCCTCCTGGGCAGTCCCGGTCGCTCTGTGGGGCACTGTGTGGGGGTGTATTGTGGGGGCCTTATGGCCGGTAGGCCTCATAAGTGTCCCGGTGGTGACGCAATGGCAGCTGAACTGGAAGCTGTTTCTCCGGAGGGGTCCGCTGAAGCTCAAGTTGCGCTGGGACCTCTGGTTCCCCTAGACCAACTGACTTCAATTTTGGAAGTATTTTTCGCCCGGGGGGAACCGAGCAGTGGTAGGGGGGTGCCCAAAAAGCGTCCACTTCCACCTCCATCTTCAGGGGTGGAATCGGAGACAGGAGGCGGCTCGGTGGTCACAGGGACCCCCGTGGAGCTCTCGGACGGGGAGCTGGAGCCATGGGATGGTGAAGAGGACCATTGGGCCTCGGTGGCGTGCGAAAAGGTGCTGGTGGGCTCCCTTGTCACGGCCATTTGTAATTCTCTGTGGCTGGACCAGGCTGGGGAGTCGCAAGTGACTGCCTACACCATTGGGTCCCAGAAGCCATCCCGTGCTCCCAAGGTGTTTCCCTATGTCCAGTATTTTGACCGGTTTGTCTATAAGGAATGGCAGCGTCCACTAAATCCCTTTACCCTGCCAAAACGTTTTTCTGTGCGCTATCCTTTTGAGGACAGCCTGTTCAGAAACGGACATCCCCCACGGTGGATCCGCAATGGAAGCGGTGGAAGCAATGTCCAAGGTACTTTTCTTTGTGGCGGGGGCAGCCATTGACATCGGTCATGGTGGCACAGTCGCTCACGGAGTGTGCAATGGAGTGGCGTAATGATCTGGGCTGCGGGGATTCACCTGAATCGTGGCAGCGAGCAGACCAACTGGTGCAGGGGCTTCGTTACCTCTGTGACGCAGCACTGGACTTAGTTCCTATGCTGTTGAAAATGTCTGTTTTTGCGATCATTATTAGACGACTGCTGTGGCTGCGGTGCAGGTCGGGTGACCACGCGTCTAAGAAGGACCTCACAGACCTGCCTTTTCAGGGTGGTCGGCTTTTTGGGGCCCAGTTTATGAAATCATTAAGGATTTCACGGGAGAGTACATTCCTCCCGGAACCCAAGCGGCGACAATATCGCTGTAAGCAGGGGCCTTCGTCCTCTGGCCAGAAGCGTTTTTTTTGTGCGCCCAGTTCCGCAGGCAAGGGCTCCCGGCCCGGCAAGGCTGCCTCTGGGACCGGTAAGCGGCCCTGGCAGCGCAAGTCCGAGAAGACGGAGGAAAAGTCCTCCACCGCATGATGGGTTGCCTCCGCCCGACTCTCGGGTGGGGGGCCGGCTCCTGGGGTTTGCGGACCGGTGGACCGCTCGCATCTCCGACCGGTGGGTACGCGAGGTGGTGTCTTCCGGGTACAAGATAGAGTTCAGTACTCTGCCCCCGGACAGGTTCTTTCCATCAAATTTAAGACTCCCTCCGGGGCGTCGGCAAGCTCTGCTAGAGGCTGTTCAGACGCTGTCCGAACAGGGGGTAATTGTGCCAGTCCCCCCATCGGAAAGATTCCGTGGCTTCTACTCAAACTTCCTTGTGGTGCCAAAGAGGGGGGGGTCAGGCCGGTTCTGGACAGTCCGTTCGGTCGTGGCTGCCCTACACCAGGGGGATTTTTTCTGGCATCTCTGGACATCAGGGACGCTTGTCTTCGCGTTCCCATTTGTGTCCGGCATCAGCGCTTCCTGTGCTTTGCTGTAGGGGACCTCCATTCTCAATTTGTGGCTCTTCCCTTCGGTCTGGCCTCGGCTCCGCGGGTCTTCACCAAGATACTGGCTTCTGTGCTGGCTCTGCTGAGACAGAGAGGCATGTGGTAGCATACATAGACAATCTACTCCTGCGAGCAGAGTCAGCTCCGGCTCTGGAGGACAATGTTGCTATCACCCTGACCTCACTGAGGTACTTTGGTTGGCTGATCAACCTACAGAAGTCGACATTGACCCCACCCGTCGCCTAGAAGATCTGGGCTTGATATTGGACACAGAGCAGGCGAAGGTATTTCTACCTCCGGCCAAGTTGTTGGCTCTGCGAGCAGCGATGCGAACCCTGCTGTCACATCGGTGGTCCTCCTTACAGTTCTGTATGCGGGTGTTGGGGCTCATGGTCTCGGCTTTCTAGGCAATACCGTACGCCCAGAGTCACACCCGGCTCCTACAGCGAGCTATTCTGCTGCAGTGGGACAAGTCTCTCTTGTCTCTGGATCAGCTGATCAGGTTGGATCATGAGACCAGGGGGTCGTTGACCTGGTGGCTTCGGGCCCTATCGGGCTGGGGAGGAGTCCTGGGGCATCTGTCGACTCAGGGCCATTGGTCGGCGCAGGAATCTCGCCTGCCGATCAATGTGTTGGAGCTGAGGGCGATCAGGCTCTGCCTCTCCAACTGGTCGGCAAGGCTGCACGGCCTTCCAGTTCGGGTTCAGTCGGACAACGCCACGGTGGTAGCGTACGTGAACCATCAAGGCGGAACAAGGAGCTCGGCAGCAGCGGCAGAGGCAGCCCACATTCTGAGGTGGACAGAACTTCACGTGCCAGCAATTTCCGCCATCTACGTTCCGGGCGTGGAAAATTGGAAAGCAGACTTTCTCAGTCCCCAGACGCTGGATCAGGGAGAATGGTCCCTGCATCCAGAGGTGTTTCGCCAGATTTGCAAAAGGTGGGGCACGCCAGATGGGGATCTCCTGATGTCCAGATTCAATCACAAAGTGCAGACCTTCGTGTGCAGGACAAGAGATCCGTTGGCGGTAGCGTCCTTTAGCCACGCATTCTTTGATCCGTACATTTGTACAGGGTGTACGTCATGGGCGCCCCTGGCACCGTGGGATTTGAACTTAGTACTTTCTGTGCTGCAGAAACCGCCATGTGAGAAGATCAGGGATATTCCCTTACAATTGCTGTCTCAAAAGGTGGCTTTTTTGGTGGCCATTACATCAGCTAGGCGGGTGTCTGAATTGGCGGCTTTGTTGTGTAGATCTCCATACTTGGTGCTGCGTCCACCTTCTTCCTTTCTACTGAAGGTAGTTTCCTCTTTTCACATCAATGAGGACATTGTCCTCCCTTCCTTGTGTCCGTGCCTGTCTTATCCTAGGGAGATTGCTCTGCATTCCTTGGATGTAGTGAGGGCTTTGCGGGTGTATTTGGCAGCTACGGCTCCTTTTCGGAGGTCGGATTCACTGTTTGTGCTGATGGAAGGGCCACGCAAGGGTTTGGCGGCTTCGTCGGCCACTGTATCCCATTGGATCAGACAGGCTGTGACCCATGTGTATGCTGTTCGGGGCCAAGAACCCCCCTTTCCGGTCACGGCTCATTCCACCGGGGCGATTAGCACTTCCTGGGTTTTCAGACACCAAGTGTCGGTGTCTCAGGTGTGCAAGGCGGTTACTTGGGCCTCGGTGCACACTTTTGTTAAGTTTTACAAAGTCGATGTGTCAGCATCCGCGGATGCTGCTTTTGGCCGCAAAGTTTTGCAGGCAGCGGTGTAGGCACGACTGGCGCCTCCCGAGATCATTCTGTTGGGTACAGTTGTTATTGTTTACCCACCCCTCTTTGATTGACACTGCTTTGGGACGTCCCCACGTGTCATGAATAAGAGGCTGCTTCTGTCAATGAACGTAAGAGAAAATAGGATTTTTTGACTTACCGTAAAATCATTTTCTCTGAGTTCATTGACAGACGCAGCACTATGTTGTTTGTACAGCTTGTTACGAACTGATATGCTATGCAGAACTGAGGGGTTATATGCTGAGTTAGGACGGCCCCCTGGGAGGGGCCAGCTTTGCTTTTCTGAACTTTGTTCTGCCTAGTCTACTCCTGGTAAAAGGTGCATAAACCCCACGTGTCATGAATAAGAGGCTGCGTCTGTCAATGAACTCAGAGAAAAGGATTTTACGGTAAGTCAAAAAATCCTATTTTCACTACTGAAATATTACTGTGTCCTTCAGTTATTTGATAGATCAAAATTAAATTGCTGATCCAAACACCCAAATATTTATAAATGTCAATCATGGAAATTGTCAGGGGGTCCTAAACTTTGTAATACTGTAATAATAATGTAATACTGCCTGCAATTAGAAGCAAGTCCCCCTCCCCCCGTCAACTTCCTACAACAGCTATGTATGTGTAGGTAGGGGAGAGCTGGTGTCCATTGTAGCCAGTGTTTACACTTGTCATTGGCTCTGTATCTCTGCCTGTGATCACTTGTATATTGACAAGTGTGATCACAGCCCTTGTTTATAGTTGTGAGTTGTGTGATTGGTCACAGCAGTCAAGTGGCGTATGACAGTGCAACCACAGAAAAAAGATTGTTTACAAACGGCCGCTCAAAACAATGGTGCTCTAACTGTTTATATGCTACTGCCAGTGGTTGAAGTGGTTAAAGTGTCACTAAACCCACATCATAAAAAAACTATCTAAAAATGGCGTATTACATGCTGTTCATACTCACTCAGTCACTATGAGAATGATTTTCTGTATTCTGCAAAAACCTGGTTGATCCTGCTGCTCTCTATCTCCACCTTCTGTTCATGTTCCAATTCAGCTAGGGATTTTGTAGCTGTGGTGGCAACTTTGCACATGCTCAGTTTTCAGTGAGTTTCCATACTGAGCATTTCCTCCCTATCACATCTGAGCAGCCCATTTGACTATAGAGTCTCACATGTTGGCGTATACACAGTGGTAAATGACCACCCACTCCCCCCCCCCCCTTCTCCATGCTAAACACAATGGGGCGGGATATTACATGTAGAATTAATGGTGGCTTCATCTCCCTCTTATTCTAAGACACAGGCTGCAGGAGCGTGACACAGCCTGTGATTGGCAGAAATCCAGCCACACCACGTTATTTTCACAAAATAATAAAGATTTCATTTTGAAATCTACTGTATATTTGTATGACAACTTAAAACAGTTTTTTGATTATTTATTTTTACTCTGTATTCCAAAGGCTGTTTTTTTTGTTCTTTTTATTATTTGAACTTGTGACCAGCAGCAGAGGACTAGAAGCTCCTCCTGCTTAGGTTTCCCTGCAGAAGTGCTACCATCCACATACAGAAATAGAAGGCACAATGTTAATTAGTATAATGTGTTATGTTAATTTTTCACCAGTTTTGAAGGGATCAGAAAAAGTACCCTCTAGATTTTCTATTTTCCATTGTAAATGTATGACCAAACAAGTATGTAGTTGAAAAACTGTAGCTTATATTACATGATTACAACATGCCTATTAACAAGGAAGAACTTCAGTTCAGACAAAAAACAGTAAATGTATGAAACAGGTTAGGCATTTTGTATTTATAGTTGCGGCAGTACCTGTGTCACATACATGGTGCTAGAGGCCAATGGAGAGAGAGGGTGTCCCTTGCGGCCAAGTTCCAGACCCCCCTGAGGATGGAAACAGGAGAGGTCAGGCCCAAAGTAGCATGGGTCACCTGCTGGACATTATGTGGGAGGTTCCAGAGTACAGCTGGCATAGAATCAGCAGACAGGTGTCACCCGTGAGGTGTTGTAGGATTCGCATAATGCTGAGACTGGAGCATGATCAGAAAGAAGCCTAGGTCATGAGCCGGCTGGGTAGCAGAGCAGATGTGGTCAGGTGGATAGCTGAGGTCAAAAGCCAGGTGGGCATCAGAGCAGAGGATGTCAGGTGGATAGCCGAGGTCGAACACAGGAAGCAAACAGGAGACAGGTCAAGGACAAGTCGGGTCAGTAACAGGAGACACAGGAATATCACAGAGGTAACGCACTGGAGGAGCCGAAGATCAACTAGCAAACTTCCTTATATAGGCCCATGTGTGACATGCTGGAAGAGATGTTGGGTCCCAAAGTCCTTCTACTGCCATAAGTGCTGGTAGAATTGCTGGGTCCTAGAGCCCTTCCCCTGCTGTTGGTTCCCTGACAACCTGCAATTAACATTTCAAATCGCATTACAGTAGCTATAAGCCAGCTATACAATTATGGGATGTTGGACCCAGCTGGCTTTTGTCTGATGGCTAGCATATTGTTCAAAATAAAGTTGAAAAAAACTTGTTTGAGACTGACTTTATTTCTACACCCTGTTCCAAATTATTATGCAAATTCCATTTCAGTGTCACAAAGATTAAATATTTTGTTTTTCAGTTTAACTCATAGATGGCATTGTGTCTCAGGGCTCTTTTGATCACTGAAAACAATCTCGAACACCTGTGATAATTAGATTGCCAGGTGAGTCCAATTAAAGGAAAAACTACTAAAGGAGGGTGTTTCACATTATTAAGCAGAGCACCATTTTCAAGCAATATGGGGAAGAAAAAGGATCTCTCTGCTGCTGAAAAGTGTGAAATAGTTCAATGCCTTTGGCAAGGTATGAAAACATTAGATATTTCACGAAAACTTAAGCGTGATCATCGCACTATTAAGAGATTTGTGGCTGATTCAGAGCTCAGACGGGTTTGTGCAGATAAAGGCATATTGAGGAAGATTTCTGCCAGATCCATGCAGTGAATCAAGAGAGCAGCTACTAAAACACCATTATATAGCAGCAAACAGATATTTGAAGCTGCTGGTGCCTCTGGAATCCCACGGACATCAAGGTGTAGAGTCCTCCAGAGTCTTGCAACTGTGCATAAACCTTCCATTCGGCCACCACTAACCAATGCTCACAAGCAGTCCTGTTCACTGATGAGTGTCGTGCAACCCTGGATGGTCCAGATGGATGGAGTAGTGGATGGTTGGTGGACGGCCAACCTGTTCCAACAAGACTGCGATGTCAGCAAGGCGGTGGTGGAGTCATGTTTTGGGCCAGAATCATGGGAAGAGAGCTGGTCGGTGCCTTTAGGGTCCCCGAAGGTGTAAAGATGACCTCTGCAAAGTATGTGGAGTTCCTGACTGACCACTTCCTTCCCTGGTACAGAAGCAAGAACTATTCTTTCCGTAATAAAATCATCTGCATTTATGATAATGCACCATCTCATGCTGCAAAGAATACCTCTGCATCAATGGCTGCTATGGGGATAAAAGGAGAGAAAGTCATGGTGTGGCCTCCATCCTTCCCTGAGAACCTTTGGAGCAATCCTCAAGCAAAAGATCTATGAGGGTGGAAACAAATTCAAGCAGAAACTGTCCAAAAACTCACAAGTTCAATGGATGCAAGACTTGTAAAGCTGCTATCAAATAAGGGGCCCTATGTTAAAATGTAATGTGACCTGTTAAAATGTTTAAAAGTTAAAATGTTGTTCAAAGTTTGATTGAAATAGCTTTTGATTAAAGTAAATATGCTGCAAACACAACAAATGACAATTTTCAGTTCTTTACAACCTATAAAGTGTTTTGAAACTTACTGTGCGTAATAATTTGGAACAGTGCATTGCAGGTTTTTTATTTTGAAAAAAATACTGTTATTAGGAGGTTTGTTCGAATAAAATTTGAATTGTACCCTTAATAGTTGATAACATGAGAATTATGCTGACTGTTGTTTACATTAGTTATTTAGGTAAATGAGAAATATATCCTTGGCATTATAATTTGGAACAGGGTGTAGTTACTGCCCACAGTTTATTTATTGAACATTATTTTTTCTTTCAGAAACCAAACTTAAACTTTGTGTGTGGTGTTCTTTTTTAAAGGGGTAAACCAGTCTGTTGCTTACTCTGTTTAGAAATAGCAGATTCTTTACATTCATTTTGTGCTTGTGAGTCTGTCAAGATTCATGGAGACACTGCAGTTATTTTGGAAGAAAACTCTCAATTTCATCAGAATGGGATGGTTGCTTTTGAAAATCCCTTGGCCTTTACCTGGTGGTCCTCCCATGGTATTAGATGTGTACACTATCTCCTCAAACTGCATGGCCATAAATCGTTTTGACCATTCTTCAAAGGAACACAGATTGTTTACTCCTTTTGACGCCATTTGAAAGCAGATGCAGGAATGACTCCCATTCAGTAGGCTTCTTTATATGGCTATTACCTCTCCCACCTCTCCCACGCACGATTCCAAGATTTCATATATGCTTAACTGGGGGTGAAACGTGAGAGAAACTTTTGACATTTGATTGGAATAAAACACGGTTGGCTGTGGCCATATGTTCTACCAACATTCAGACCCAAGAAGACAGTGATATATGACTCCCGTGCAAATAACCATATTTACTCCGACAACCTCCCCACTATGCTTCTGTGACTGTGGGGTAGTAGGATCTCTATACCATATATAATGGCAATGCCTGAAAGTTCAGAAATTGTAAATACAAATCTATATTAGGATTTGAACCAGCCTCCATAAAAACCTGGTTCAAATCCCCTTGGAAGCACTGCTTCACAGACCCATTTCCGACCTCACCGCCAATACACATAAACCTATATCCTGCAAATTTCTTGCCACTCGTCAGACTATAGTCAAATCATGGAGACAGCCTTCCCTGAGATTAATGGAGGTAAAACAATGGATTATGGGCACCATGATTCACCAGAAACTCACCTCTATCCTAAATGACTCACATTTCAATTTTTTTTTTTTAAATGTTTTCTGTGATTGGACTGTACTCGTGACCTTAAACTTGACCTCTCTTTACTCTTACTCTAAGAATCATTTTGGGTTGAGTAAATGGGAATTTTCTGGCTGAGCCCCCAATGCCCTTCTCCCTCCCTTTCCTATTAGTAGATCCCTCTTCTTCTTTTTCCCTCCCTTACCCTTGCCCTCTCTCTAAATCACATCTCAATTTCTACTAGTCAGTGGCAGCTAGTGAGTTTTTTTTGGGGGTGGGGGCGGCCAACAACCACCTTTCCCCCCCAGGCAGCGCGACACTTACAATCTCCCCTTCCCCCACACGGCACTAACAAGCCCCACTTCCCCCGCGCATGCTCATCTGCCGTTTGGTCCGGCACTTACCTGGATAGATAGATCCAGATAGATGGGGGGTGTCATTCAGCACAACGTGGTGTGGGCAGCGGCTCCAGGCTATTGGGTGCGGGGTCCGGGCAGCAGCTCCAAGCTAGCGGGTGCGGGGTCCAGGCAGTGGCTCCAAGCTGGCGAGTGCGGGGTCCAGGCAGAAGCTTTTTGACATTTATTAAAATACTTCCTGTTATTGGCCTAGGCAAATGATGTCATCCCTCCCAGGAGTCTTCAGGCTGGAGGAGGGGCTTTCTCAGCTAAGCACACCCTCCTGCCTGCATTCCTGAGCTAAAAGCAGATGGATTCCAGGAAGCAAATGCTACATCAATCATCTGCGCTTACTCAAGATGGCCATGGCCAGAAGTGCTAGGGGGTGTTTTTCAAAGTGAGTTCTCAACAAAATGAAGCATGGAGACATGATGGATGGGGGGAGTTGGCTTTTAATATTAAAAATGAATTAAATAGAATTTTTGGTTTGTGGTGCTCAGATGCAGTGTAGTTCCGCTTTAAGCTGCTGGCCTGTATTTTGGCCATCGGATTATCGAACGTTTTTATTAAATTAGTACATGTGGACCAATCTAGCTTTATTCCCGCTAGATCCACTGCCCTAAACATCAGAAGTATTTATACAGCTACTGGACAACCCGGGTTGTAGAGCTATCCTTTTCACTCGACACTGCCAAAGCCTTTGACAGCGTCAAGTGGACATACCTATAATCATTCCTAAATAGATTCCAGCTGGGGCCTACGTTTATAGCTTGAGTGAAATTACTTTGTGCTGACAAGGAATGTGGTTGCAACGCTCTGCACAGTGGAACAAAAAATCCAAACTGAAAATGGTAAACTAGCCAGGGTGCCTGCGCTGTGATGTGTTCCCACACACCATGCAAAATAGTATTCAAAGTTAAGGAAAAACAGCCGAAAACTCCATAATCCTCTGATGATTTATTCATATAGACCACACCAGTGAGTACAAAAATAGAAATGGCAAACTAGTTTCGGCAAACAAGCCTTGATCACTGCACACCAACTTTGTGCTGACCCTATGACGAGACTTAGTATTAACGATGATCTATCTGAAGCCTTTTCTTTGAAGCATGGCACTAGGCTGGGGTGCCCCTCCTGCCCTGCTGTTTGCCTTAGCATTGGAGTCTCTATTAGTGGTCCATGCTTCGCCTGCTATCATGGGATTTAGGAGGGGGGGGGGGGCTAGGAGGACAAGTTCTCCTTTTATGCTGCAGGCACCCTGCTGTATTTGGGGGGCACTACTGTCTCTCTATCTGCTGCAATGCAGCTTATCATGCAGTTTGGGTCATATTTAGGGTTCTTTATAAAGTGCCATAAATCCGTCCTCCTTCCTCTATATCCCTTACACTAGCTGCTACCAGTGGGAGCCTCGCAGATGGTGGTAGTCACTTTCTTCTATTATCTAGGTGTCATAGTCACCCCTGACCCCAGAGATTACTTACCCTTAAATCTTAAACCCATATTACATAAATTTAGGCAAAAATGTTCTATATGATATACATTTCTGCTGTTGGTAACTGGATAGGTCAACTTGAGTAAAATGGTCCGGGCTCCTCAACTACTCTATATGTTACATAACTCCCCTGACTGCATCTCCCAACAGTGGTTCATTCATATTGGCTCTCAGTTTCATGCACTAGTTTGGAAAAAAGGTGTTGCCATGATTAAACTTACTACTTTACAATACCCTAAAGATTAGGGGAGCATGGCAGTTCCACATTCTCAAACTTATGTCCTGGCCGCTCAGCTCCAGCGTATTGCAGGGTGAGATTTGCCCACCATTGCTGAATGGACTGCCATGCCCACGCAAAGCGCGGTTAACAGAGCTGCATAGGTCTGATTAAATTCTGCAATATCTTAAATTTTTTTGTATTAATCAAAAATACACTAATTTCTGTTAAGTGTTTTTCACTAAACTACTGATATTTTGGTAGTTCTGCTAGAGGAAGCATGTGCAGAAAAATGTATGAACAAATAGATATTAATGTATTATTATTATTGTACTCATGCACTGATTTCAGTTAACAAGCCTAATTTACACCACAAGTAAGACAAGGCACTAGTAAGGAAATTTCAAATTTAGGTCCATTCTCACTTTATAGTATCGGATTTCCAATAGAGTCTTTGCAGCCAAATATTTGCTTCATATCTAAGTGATCGAGACTTGTTACACATGTTTTGTCTTGCAGCTTCTTTTCTATTTATCTGTTTTTTTGCTGGTGTCTGAAATATCCAGCTGTGAGCTAATAGGCAGTCTTATCGTACTTGTCAGCCACTAAGCAAAATCTGTGATGCTGAAGCCTAAAATGGAGAAATTTTATGTAGTCTGCAGGATAATCACCTTGCTCTTTTCCAGTTTAGTGCACTGGTGAAAGCTGGTGATGGATGTTAGCTGTTTAAGGGCAAGTCCAGTTACATTCTTTCATCCATGATTATACACATCCCCTCCTAATTTACAACATACTGGCTGTTGCAAATGATATTCAGGTTTTTTTTTACATTTTTGCAACCCCTCTCCCTTTGCTTTCTGTAGTGAATTTGTTATATTGACTGATTTAAGTATTCCCTCCATCTACATTGGCTAGTACTTTTAATTGCATGCTTTGGCTCAGATCCATACATACAAAAGTAACAATTTAAATTGATATAATCACACTCTCTAAATCAGCCTTTCTCAACCTTTTCAATACCGAGGAACCTTTGAAATAGTTCTCCAGTCTCGGGGAACCCCTGCTAAAAATTAAAAATCTACAACTCATGATACATTAGTCTGACAGTCAATGGGAAGACTTCTCCTTACACTTGTGGTCATTGGGAAGAATTACCCCTTACAGATATCTAAAAAGATCATTGGTATCATTGGGAATTTATCTGAGAGGTAGAAATTGCTCATTGCTCAAGGAACCCCTAGCAAACTCTGGAGGAACCCTAGGGTTCCACGGAACCCTGGTTGAGAAACCCTGCACTAAATGCTGTTTAGGATCCTGCTTATGAAGTTACCACCCTAGCTTTGTCATTTTTAATTTAACCACTTACCCACAGGGCAAATTCCTGCACTCCTCTCCTACATCTAAAAATCATAATTTTTTTGCTAGAAAATTGCTCAGAACCCCCAAACATTATTTATATATATTTTAGTAGAGACCCTGGGGAATAAAATGGCGGTCATTGCAATATTTTTTGTTTCGCGGTATTTGCGCAGCAATTTTTCAAATGCAATTTTTTGAGGAAAAAAAACACTTTCATGAATAAAAAAAAAACAAAAAACAGTAAATACCATTTTTTTGTATAATGTGACAGTAGATACCTCACATGTCACGCTTTAAAATTGCGCACACTTGTGGTATGGCACCAAACTTCAGTACTTAAAAATCTTCATAGGCAATGCTTTAAAAATTTTTACAGGTTTAGAGCTACAGAGAAGGAAGGTCTAGTGCTAGAATTATTGTTCTTGCTCTAATGTTCGCGGTGATACTTCTTATGTGTAGTTTGAACATTGTTTACATATGCGGGTGCGACCTACGTATGCGTTTGCTTCTGCAAACCGAGGATTCTTTCCTCACTTTGCCGATCGTATGGATGAGTCGGTAGAAGCACCGGGGGGGGGAGGCGTCCCCTCCCGCTGCCTGTAAGAACAATCAAGAGGCTGAACAGCCGCTATGATTGTTCTTGCAGTGAAGGGAATTGCTAGCTGAAAAAAATGATACCTGAATGATGCCTGCAGCTGCAAGCATCTTTCAGGTATCACCACTGAAAGCCCAGGACGTTAAATGGCGGCAAGCGGTTAAAGTGGATGTAAACCCTCACATATACCCAGGGAAGTGAACAGCCTCAGATGATACACAGAGATGAAATAAATCTCCCTACATAAGTTTTACATGTATATGTTGATGTTCTGTCTTCAACTCTATCTATCCTTTAGAATGTGCTCTTCGTATTAGCAGATTTTCTCTTCCTGGTTAAGACTGCAGTGAAGCCTGGGCACATGGCCAAGACAGCAGATTGGAGGAAAGACACACACAACCTCTCCACATAGGCAGAGACTTTGAGCTCAGTTCGTTGTATCGTTCAGACCTCTGATAATCTATTTAAAGCATCCTCCCCAACACAAATCTCCAGCTGCTTTTATCATATGTGACGGAAAACCTATCAGGCTGATAACAGAAGAATGCAGCAGGAGACAGCTATGAGACACAGGGCTTCAGAGAGAGATAACAAAACACTGCAGATCTATGTGCCCAGCTCAAATTTCATTGGGTTTACATCCACTTTAATGCTTAAGTTTAGTTAATTCGATGCTCCCAACTTTGTGGGAACAGTTTGGGGATGACCCCTTTCTGTTCCAACATGACTGTGCACCAGTGCGCAAAGCAAGGTCCATGAAGAAATAAATGAGTGAGTTTGGGGTGGGGGAACTTGACTGGCATGCACAGAGTACTGACCTCAACCTGATGGGATGAATTAGAGCGGAGACTGTGAGCCAGGCCTTCTCATTCACATCATGGAAGAATGGTCAAACATTCCCATAGACACTCTCCTAAACCTTGTGGACAGCCAACTCAATATTGAACCATACGGACTAAGACTGCAATGCCATTAAAGTTCACGTGCGTGTAAAGGCAGGAGTATCAATACTTTTGGTAATATAGTATATATACTAACATTGGTCCAAGCTGGATGTAAAAATTCCCATACTTGGAATTTTGCTTTAACTCTAATAAAGTGTGTCCCACTTCATTACAGGTAAGTTATGAACAGCAAATATTTTCTTCAAGGTTTGAAAATGTTTGCTTCTCTTGAGGGAACCTCCCCAGGACCACTTGGCCCCCATGGGTTGATGAAAAAAGGCCTATCCTCTGTTGTTATATCAGTTCTTGTTTTCATACTTTTGCCTACTTTTGTAAGCTAGCTTTTGTTACCACTGTCAATGCTAGCCTCTGCATTGGCGGAACGATAGCATGTTAACTTGTTATACTGAATAAAAATTATTGAAACAGAAAATGTTTGCTTCTCAGTTTTTTTAACTGCAAATCTATTGAGATACAGTAAATCTGGATATCAGTGGTGCGTATAAAAAAAAAAAAAGAAGCTTACTGTATGGCCGACCATAGACTTTAGAGAAAGGTCAGATATGTAGGACCAATATGACTGCCATCAGAAATAAAATGTGCCAGACACATCAGGGAAGGGATGGGTGAGAAGGAGGTCTTACAGGTGAACACTGCTTTAGAGGAGAGCTGTGGGCCAGCATGAGACTGCTTTTCACTAAGACATAAAATGCATATCTAATCTGGTAAATCTGGTCTTTCATCTCATGTCTTAACAATTTTATAAACTTTAGTGAAAGTACTTGTTTTTTTCACATCACTTCTCATAAAGTCTGATATTCTTTCTTTGTTTTCTTGATGACATTTCTATACCATTCTTTGCTTTTCAGAGCTGCATTTGGTAAGGAGTCAGAAGTCCTGATAGGAAACCTTGGTGATAAACTGATTCCGCAGAATGAGATTATGAGTGATGTCAGTGATTTGAAAGCCCTCGCCAATCTGCATGAGAGTCTAGAGTGGCTGGCAGGAAGACTGAAAGCTGCGATTGCCAACCAACTAACTGCACAATGTAAGTATCTATAAACTCGTCATTTTGGCTACCAGTATAAATGGTGACATTTGTCAGAACTAATTAATACACGTTAGGATTATTAATAAAAACACTGCACAACAAAGTTTTTGCTTCTTAAACACAGTTGGGTGTATGTTATAGATTTTTGGCCGCTGATCACGAAACTCACATCCAAATTTGCCCATCACATACCGTTTCATTGAAATCTTCAGTTTTGTCATGTTTTTTCTTATATTTGTGTCCAAAGTTTTTAGTTTCTGTAAGAGACCTATGAACAAAGTTTTGTGCAGTGTGGGCAAGTCCAGGCAAGGCTGGAAGCTGTTCTGCGGAAGTATGCTGTCTGGGCAGGCCTGGAGCCAGCTTGACACTGTCTCAGAAGGCTATAAAAGTGACTTGCATACACAGATGCTGCTCATTGGATTAATATAGAATTTATAGCATGTATGTATTATTTTAGAATACAGTATGGCCTCAGTAGCACTGTAACAAGTAAGTAAATGTTATAGATGTTTTACAGGACGATTGTTGTCGGTCGATATGTCTCGTCAATGTCGTAACAGCCGCTATACATTCTGCTTTATTTGTGGCAAGTATACGCTTGTTCATCAGAGACGCTCAGTGACTGCTCTTGTGAAGAAAGCATATTATCTGTACTTCGGCTGTAAAATTGGTTATCAAGACAAGGAATGGGCTCCTCACATTTGTTGTGCGACATGTACTGTCTGTCTGAGAGCTTGACTCAGAGGCACTCGAAAGAGAATGCCGTTTCCTGTCCAGATGATATGGCAAGAACAGAAAGACCACGTGGCGGACTTTTGTTTGACTAATGTGTCTGATTTCTCTGCCAAAACAAGAAGTCAATTGAATACCCTAATTTGTCTTCAGCAATAAGACCCTTGCCACATGATGACAGTCATCCAATTTTGAAACCACCAGAGGAATGGACCTTAGACGAACTTCTCAAAGCATGCAAAACAATGAAGTGCAACATGTGACTCGAGATTCATTTCCTCCACTCACACTTGTACTTCTTCCCTGCAAATCTCGATGCTGTCAGTGACAAACATGGTGAAAGGTTTCACCAGGACATTACTACAATGGAAAAAAGATATCAGGGCAACTGGAATCCATCAATGATTGCTGACTACTGTTGGACACTGCAACATGATGCACTGGACATTTAATACAAATGAAAATCAGCAGCAAAACACCTTTAATTATTTTGAACTTAATAGCATATTAGAAACATAAGCATGATTAAATACGTTATTGCAAACAGTTAACTGTCTATTTCTCAGCATTCCTACGGGATGTCACAATCAGCAAAAACTTTTCCGGAAGCAAACTTTTTCTCAAAAATTGTTGTGTAATGAAATCAGCAGGATAATTGCTTTTCATTTAACTCATTTAACTGCACTTTTAAGCCATGATATAGGAATTTGCTATCTTTAAGTTAAGTACAAACACATTTTAAATAGTTATGTCTTGTTAAAACAAATTGCAGATATTACATTACATTGAGGGAAGCTTGCCACTGTTTCAGAGCAGGAAGACCTACTTCCTACATGCCAATATAATCACCCTGGTAACCCAATAGTGGACGATTCTTGAGGACCTGATGGCTAAATGAAAAGATTGTCCACTTTCCTCTTTTGACCAAGTACACTTAGTAACTTGACCATATATAAGGGACTGAAGTCTTCCTGCTGTGCACTCAGTGACTCGTGTGAAAACTCGAAGGGACTACTTCCCAGTTTTGCTAGAAACTGGATACCACTTTAAAATTGAACTTTGGAGATAAACGTAGTATCACTATTTCTGGTAAACAAAAGAAAAGACACCAAAGGGCCCTTGCAGGAAAGTGTTGCAATCTTCAACAGCCTTCTGTCTGAAGTAGTTGCTGTCAGAAGAACTAGTTTTACCGTGAGGTACCTCAATGAAAATGAAACCATTGGAGCAAAGGGTGCCTTTCAGATCAAAGCCTAAGTTCCACAGAGGGAACAAGGATTTCCTTCAAGGTCATATATATATTGTTGCCTGCGAGAAGCATCTGGTCACTGGCTTTTCCACCCGCCTGCAGCCTGTGAAAGATAAGGTAGAGATCTGTATCTTAAATGGAGTTGTATGCCAGACCATCCTCTAGTGCTTACTGTAAAATGCCCAGGATATTAACTAGAGCTGGAAACACAGGAGAGAAAGCTTTTGCTGAGCAAACAAAACAAACTTCTTTCATATCCTCTCATATGTAAAGTTTATGGATGATCTTCTGGTCACCAAGGTCTGAACAACCTCAGATGAGAATCCTTGCACCTCTAGTCTAGCCTATTCCATAGCCAGGCTATTAAAAGTAGTCTGATTGGATTGGGGTGCTGTCACTGACCTTGCCATAAAATATTTCATTTGACCAGAAATGGGTTTGATGGTGCTGATGACATCTGGGGGAGCAGTAAAAACCAAGGCCTTCTCAGTAGGTGGAAAAGGACCTGTATGACATGGACTTGTTTTGTCCAATTTTGAGAAGCACCTTTATATTCAAGGACATTGAAGAGAAACAAAGATCAACCAGAAAATTCCATGGTACTGGGAACCGATCTTGTATGATGGAGTCTTTGCATTGGTATCCTGTAAATATCAGAAGCTGTGTGTTCAGTGGACTCTCCCTGAGAACTACTGCCTGAAAGCCCCATAGGGCCAATATTGGTTTGAGGCACTTGTTGAAAAATATTCTGCCTAACCAAACCAATAGTTGATTTTGCTTTCCTGGCAAGAAGACCAACCTTAACTGGCTGTAACTGGTTCTCTGCCCAGCATGTTGTCAGGTCCCTTTGAAGAAGATCCTGAAAGGCTTGCAATGCTAGAAAAGGCTTCCTTTCATTCAAGTTAATTGGGGAGTACTGCATTCCACCATGCTGCAATGGCCTTGCACCTGCTTCTTTAGATTGTGGTCTCCCCAGCCCCAGAGACTGGCATCTGGCTTCAGAATCATCCTATCTCCTGGACTGAGAGGCAAGTCCTGAAAGAAACACAGTGGCGATGTCCAAAATTCCAGTTCCAGTTGGATTTGTATAGGCACAAAGATTTTCTGATCCATAGACAGCCCAGCTCTCGTAGACTTATAGAAGGCAAATTGAAACGCCCTCATGTGCCACCTGGCCCAAGGTACCACTACTGCCAACAAGATTTTCAAAAGATTCCTGACACTGTGCCAATTCTGTAAAAGGCAGATACCTGAACTGGAAGTGACATCTGTCCACTGTGTTAGGAAAGGAACGATTACTGACCAAATCCTGGCAATTCCGCCGTGGTGCGCGCTCCCGTGCGCGTTCGCGCTCTCCCGTGCGCGCCCGCGCGCCGGAAAAGGCGCCAAATGGGCCTATTTAAACTGGGAGATTTCTGAGAGCAAGTGCTGCTCACTCTACAGCGTTCCCGACCTGTACGCCTCAGCTCCGGATACCTACGGTCCTAAACCAGTCATTAGCAAGGAAAGGATTGTGTCACCTGTCTACAGTGAAGGTCAAGTCCATAGACGGAAAATGTCTTAACCGTGTCACAGTCCTTAGAAAACTTTTAGAACAACCGTCATCACCATGGAACCCGGTCCACCGTGTACT
>BLSH010275467.1:1208571-1227839 GCA_018402905.1 Glandirana rugosa | reverse complement strand
TAGGGGGCAGAAACACTGGAACGTGAATTTCATCAGGGTGGGGGGCTCATCGCTAGTCATCACTTCTTTATAGGTCACAACCTTTACTTTTCTGCAGCTGATGAGTTTAGTTCCGCCCAGTCCGTTGTCAGCACCACTTGTTTAACCCCTTCAGGTCATTTGAAGTGAGTAAGCTAGATATAAAGGTTAACCCACTGTAGAACTGAAAAAAACAACAACAACATCATTTGAATTTTGATACAACTACCAAACATGATTGATAAGGAATAAAGGGGACATCTATGTAGGAGACGAACTTTTAGGTAAATAAATTATACACACAAAAGGATGTCTTGGACCATGTGTGTAAGTATACATACACGGAAACATGGCCCGAGACATCAGCTTAAAGGGATGTTGTAGTAATTTAAATGTATCTATAAGAGAATTGTCACCAGTTCTGGATCATCAGGCACACCCTCCATTTGGTTCGGCCTTATAGGATACATGTATAATAATCACCGTGCCAATAGTTCAAGGTATACTCAAATTACCTGGGAGAGCCAAGACGGTATCATATAAGGCATACACCGTCCCGTTGCTGGCATATATCTCGAACAAACATTGTTATGCACAGAATGACCAATCAAGCAGTCAACCCCAATATAGTAGTAAGCTTTCAATTTCTAATTGATGGGATGCCAAAGAGGGAACACACAAAGAGAGCACAAATTGCTTGAGGATCACAGTGGTTATCATATAAAGATGTCTTGAAGGGTGACAAGAAGTCGGTTGAAGATCAGGAGCCAGGTTGTCTATTGGTTTTTAATCTTCATGATTTTGGTATGTGAAAAAGGAAAAATAGACCAGAAATTAGCGATCCAAAACACAGATAAATTCAATTCAGTGTTGAGCCCTTTGGGGCCAAACTACCCAATCTGAAGATCCATTCCTTCTCGCGTTGCAGGAGGACCCTATCATAGTCACCCCTCCGATTAGACAGCTTCGAAGCATAGAACCCCTTAATCTTCAGGTCTGAAAAGTGACCTTGATGGTAAGTTCTGAAATGTTGGGCCAAGGGTGATTCATCCGCTGGATCTCGTAAAGCTGATAGATGCTCACCAATCCAAATTTTTAAGGCCCATTTTGTTTTGCCTACCTAAATTTTATCACATGGGCAAGTAATCATATAGAGAACTCGTTCAGTTGTACAATTAATAAAATGATTAATCTTGTAGGTGTTCTTGCTATCACTGTCTTTGAATTTATCAGTCTTATCCACGTAAGGGCAGATATGACATCTGCCACATGGATACATCCCCTTTAAGGGGGGGGAGACTTGTAAGCCAGTTTTCTTTACAGGTCTCAGGAACTCAGATTTTACCAACTCATCACCCAAATTTTTTGCTTGTCTTGCGGTCATCAGAGGATGTGGGCCAACCGCGGCCCTCATTTGTGGGGATCTGGTGAGAATGTGCCAATGTTTATCAAGCACATGTCTCTCCTTTTTCCATTGACTTCCATAGGTAGGGAACTTCCAGGGGCGGACTGACCATTTGGTGACTTGGGCAGTGCCCGAGCGGCCTAAAATCAGGGGGGGCCCATGGGAGTCTGTCCGTGAAGGTGCCCAGCTAGTGCAGAATTAACAACAGGAGGAGGCAGAGTGAACTATCATCTGGCGGTGGTTGATGCAAGCATGATGCGGTTATATGACAGGAGGAGCGGGCTCAGGTACTGGCCGGGATGGGTCACAGAGCAATAGATCATAGAAGCCATCAGCTGTGTGCCAGGGACAGACGCTCCGGCCACCTCTCCACGTGGGTAATTCAGCTGAGAGAGGCGGGGCCACACGTCTCTCTGCCGCAAGAGACAGTCGGAGCTGCTGGAGGCTGAGTGCGGGCCGTCTCTCTGCCGTGGGGGACAGTCAGAGCTGCTGGAGACGGAGTGCTGGGACTGCGGGCAGAGCAGCAGAGTGAATAATTTCACATTTGGCCAGCTGCCGTCCTGACTTGCCTTGCTATGAGTGTGCAGCAGCCAGCAGGTCAGTGAATAACACAGCACATGATCAGCAGTTTAGTGTGTGTGTAATGTGTATATTGTTTAAAAATCACCACCAGCCAGGCTGACTAATTACGTTACAATCTTGCCCAATGCCTACTACTAGTGCTATTCCCTAGTCCACACTGATATTTGGTACATTGAGTGCCACTCAGTGTACATATATCAGTGTTATATATAGGGAATAGCCCTTAGGGTACCGAGCACTAGCGGTAAACCACCGCTAATTTGCGGTGCTTTGGCACCGCTATTCAGGCAGCAGCGGTGCGCTTTTAACCCGCCCCCTTTTAACCCGCCGGCTAGCTGCAGCCGCTTTGGAAACGCTGCCCATTCATTTCAGTGGGCAGGAGCGGTGTATACACCGCTCCCACGCCGCTCCCAAGATGCGGCTTTCAGGACTTTTTTTCCCGTCCTGCAAGCGCACCACCCCAGTGTGAAAGCACTCAGGTTTTCACACTAGGGTGCATTAGGAGATAAATTAGAGGTGCTTTACAGGCGCTGTTTTTAGCACAAAAATGCCTGTAAAGCGCTTCTGGTGTGAAAGTACCCTTAGTGTTATTCCACATATATGTGTGTGTGTGTGTATATATATATATATATATATATATATATATATATATATATATCTTGTACACTGAGTAATGACTCTTAGACCCCTTTCACACTGAGGCGCTTTACAGGCGCAATTTAGCTAAAAATAGCGCCTCAAAAATTCCCCCCCCCCCCCAATCCACCCCAAAGTGAAAGCCTGAGTGCTTTCACACTAGGGCTGTGAGCTTGCGGGCCGTTACAAAGTCCTGCAAGCAACATCTTTGAAAACAATGGGCAGCGCTTCCAAAGCAGCTGCACACCGCCTCGGAAGCGTGGAGTGCCGCCACTTTTAACCCCGTTTTAACCCCTTGTGGGGGGGTTAAAAGCGCACCGCTCCCACCGCCCTAGTGCCACTATAACATCGGTAAATCCCTACTGAAACTAGCGGGAATTTACTGCTACTGCCCCACCGCCCCCAATGTGAAAGTGGCCTAACATTGGTGATCAATACAGGGGCAGGCCAGAATGACTTAATTGATCATGCATCACAATTCAGTCTTCTACTGAAACTATTCTGCATCAATGCAGAGAGCAGCTGAATCACAATTGCATCAATGACATCATCCTGGCGCGCCCCTGTCAGAGTCGTCCTCTCCCTCCTCCTCTCCTTGTTTACATCACACCGAGCATCAATCTCCCGCTGTGCCACAGAGTGTGGATTTTAATTGGCCAGCGGCCACTTTAACAAAGTTCCACCTTCTAGACCGGCTCCTGAGCTAGGCGGCACACTGATCCAATAGCAGGAAATTGAATCAGTGTGACGTGTATCATAGGAGCCAATCTAGGAGGTGGGACATTGTTAAAGTGGCCCCCGGGCAATTAAAATCCACACTCTTGCACTGATGAGGCTGCATTTGATGGCCACTGAGCAGCTTCATTTGATGGGGCAATGAAAAGGCTGCTATTTAATGGGAACTGATAAGTGGCATTTGATGGGCACAGTAAGGCCTCATTGATGGGCACTGCTTAGCTGCACTTGATGGGCACTAGTGAGGCTGCATTTGATGGACACCGGTGAGACTGCATTGATGGGCACTGATAAGCTGCATTTGATGTACACTGGTGCATTGATGGCCACTAATGAGGCTGCACTGATATTGCTGCACTGATGGGTTTTTGATGAAAACCATGGGCAGTAATTGTGATGCATCGCCAAATCGAATAGTTGACATGATAATCGTAGTCGAATCATGAGACCGCTGAAGATGCACAGCTCTAGTGACCAGTGGGAAGAATGTTCCTTACTTTGGTGGTCAGTGGGAAGAACGTTCCTTACATTGGTGGACAGTGGGAATAATGTCCCTTACATTGGTGACCAGTGGGAAGAATACTCCTTACATTGGTGATCAGTGGGAAGAATGCTCCTTGCATTGGTGATCAGTGAGAAGACTGTTTCTTACATTGGTGATCAGTAGGAAGAATGCTCCTTACATTGGTGGTCAGTGGGAAGAATGTTCCTTACATTGGTGGTCAGTGGGAAGAATGCTCCTTGCATTGGTGATCAGTGGTAAGAATGCTCCTTACATTGGTTTTCAGTGAGAAGACTGTTCCTTACATTGGTGGTCAGTAGGAAGAATGTCCCTTACATTGGTGATCAGTGAGAAGAATGCTCCTTACATTGGTGATCAGTGGGAAGAATGCTCCTCACATTGGTGACCAGTGGGATAGAATGCTCCTCACATTGGTGACCAGTGGGAAGAATACTCCTTGCATTGGTGATCAGTGGGAAGAATGCTCCTTACATTGGTGATCAGTGAGAAGACTGTCCCTTACATTGGTGGTCAGTAGGAAGAATGCTCCTTACATTGGTGGTCAGTGGGAAGAATGTCCCTTACATTGGTTGTCAGTGGGAAGAATGTCCCTTGCATTGGTGACAAGTGGAATGAATGCTCCTTACATTGGTGGCCAGTGGGAAGAATGCACCTCACATTGGTGGTCGTGAGAAGAATGCCCCTTACATTGGTGGTCAGTGAGAAAAATGCTCCTTACATTAATGGTCAAAGGGAAGATTGTTCCTTACATTGGCATTCAGTGAAAAGACTGCCCCTTACATTGGCGGTCAGTGAAAATTATATCTTGTATATTTTTATTAAACTGTTCAGCTAAGAAGGCATTTGTTGCAACTGTTATATTGTGTTAATTTATAAAAACCTTAATTTTGGAATTGTACCATTGTTGCACATTTTAATTTAAGTTTATTTTTCTTTATTTTCAACATAGTGTAGAGAAATTCTGTGATTAATTTGTGTAATGTGGGCAGTGCAATATGTGGGTAGGGCTTTGTGCATGTGTGGCTTGAGTGTGGGCGGGGACACAGGGGGCCCCATGAACTCCTGTTGCCCGGGGGCCGCATGAGTTATCAGTCCACCCCTGTGTATCGCCATACTCGGGACAAATAGCAGAATGTATTTTGGGGTGTCATTTTTGGGGTATAAGTGCCATGTATTGAAGTGGTTAAGATCTATCTGCCTTCATCCACTCACTTCAGAAGCAGTACGCAGCATAGCATGGGAGCCAGGACAGCACATCCAGAGGCAGACGGGAGACACAGTCAGAATCTGAGGCAAGTCTTTAGCTGGCAGGATTGCAGAGAGGGATGGAATACCTTTCAACTGCAGACCTCCAAGATTATTTACGTTGTTGCATGGCGACTGGCGGTTACCATCCCATGCTGCCTATCTCCGCGCCCCCTGTGACATCATTCACAGCTGCTCTCAAACTGAAAATAAAGCCAGGAGAGCAGTGCGGTGAGTTACATATACAATACAGGAAAAAACCCAAGGGAGAGACAATGAAGACATTGCAGAGCTTTTATAATACCACACCTGTACAATACCAATGCTGTTTAAAGTGGTTGTCAAGTCATGACAACCACTTTCCACTACAGGTAAGCCTATAATAAGGCTTACCTGTAGGTCTCGGGAATATCTCTTAAACTTGCACTGTTTAGGACAGTGGTTCTCAACTCCTGTCCTCAGGACCCACTAACAGGCCAGATTTTCAGTATTACCTTGTGGAGATGCAGACTAGAATGCTGCAATCACTGAGCAGCAAATTATATCACCTGTGATGTATTTCAGTTATCCTGCAAACCTGGCCTGTTAGTGGGTCCCAAGGACAGGAGTTGAGAACCACTGGTTTAGGAGATATTTGCATGTGCCGACGTCATTGGCACATGTGCAGTGAAGAAACGGCTCGACTGGGACATGACGACGGACTCGGCATGTCACCAGTCACAGTGGTGCTCGGGGACCGCTGCTATAGCGTCGATCTAAGGTAAGCATTTCATAATGAGCTAGTATGCGATGCATACTAGTTCA
The DNA here is from genome assembly GCA_018402905.1 of Glandirana rugosa. Lineage (NCBI taxonomy): Eukaryota > Metazoa > Chordata > Amphibia > Anura > Ranidae > Glandirana > Glandirana rugosa. The sequence continues at coordinate 1,221,891 of BLSH010275467.1, read as the reverse complement.
TTATGCCTTTGCTTTGCAGGGTTTTTTTTTTTTTTTTTTTTTTGGGTGGGGGGGCGACAATGACTTTACAACCACTTTAAGCGCCATTTGCCCGGCACACAGGACACCCAGTTTTTAGGAAGGTTTACTTCCAACATTTTTGGTCTTCCAACTCCATGAGAGGCTCTGTATTGGGTCCTGTTCTATTCAACCTATATGTAAGTGATATAACTAAACGTTTGCTGGGCAATGTATGTCTCTTTGCTGATGATACAAAGGTGTGTAATAGGGTTGATATCCCTGGAGGGGTCTGTAACATGGAACATGATTTGGCATTGCTTCAAGATTGGTCAAAGCAGTGGAGACTGCAGTTCAATATTTCTAAATGTAAAATAATGCATCTAGGGAAAAAGAATCCGCTTATAGAGTACAGCATTGGGGGTACAGTGTTAGCCAGCACTACAGAAGAAAAAGATTTGGGGGTGCTTATTTCAGATGATTGCAAAATGAGCAAACAGTGTAACCAGACAGTGGGAAAAGCAAATAGAATTCTGGGATGTATCAGTAGAGGGATCACCAGCAGGAGGAAGGAGGTTCTGATTCCTCTATAGAGATCTTTAGTGAGACCTCACTTAGAATACAATGTCCAGTTCTGGAGACCACACTTACAAAAAGATATTGATAAAATAGAAAGAGTTCAGAGACGGGTAACAAAAATGGTGAAAGGTCTGGGGGATAAAACATATCAAGAGTGACTTCAGGAACTTAATATGTACAGTCTGGAGGAAAGAAGGGAGAGGGGAGACATGATTGAAACCTTTAAATACATCAAAGGGGTGAATAAGGTTCAGGAGGGCAGTCTTTTCAATATGAAACCAAAATCAAAAACACGGGGACATGACCTCACACTAACTGGGGGGGGGGGAAGTTCAACTAATCTTAGAAAGTATTATTTTACTGAAAGGGTGGTTGATGATTGGAATAAACTACCAACAGAGGTTGTGAGACAGTCAACAGTAAATGGCTTCAAACATGCTTGGGATAAACATAAATCTATAGTCAGACAACAAGGTTAATGTATAAAAAATAAAATAAATAAATAAATAAATAAAAAGGGGCAGACTCGATGGACTACTCAGTCTTTTTTCTGCCGTCACTTTTCTATGTTTCTAACTTGGAGGGATAGGTTCGCCAGGGGGGATATACTTGCAGAAAACAAAGTACTTACCAACTGCAATCGACAGGTGGCCTGGAGCATGACCAAAAAAAAAACACTTCAGTTGGGGGAGGGGCTGTCTTTTATTTAGCTAGGAAGAGGTGGTCCTGTGGGCTCCAGAGGAAATGTTAACACATTGTGTGCTGACGTGAGGTGGACCAGGAAACTGGGGTTGGTCTGAGGTGTAATGGTGCAGAAATTGGAGCTAATTTGGGGTGTGAAGGTGCATGCATTAGCTCGCATGAGAGCTGAAGGTACAGGATCTGGGCTGATCCAAGGTGTGAAGGTAGCCTTGACAATGCTATCTGCATTTAGATCTATTTATATGTGTGTTCATTTCTTATTAATAAGGTTGTTTACAGCATTTCCATTATAAAAATGTCTTAACGCGATTGAGTATGTGAAATTGACATTTATTTTTATGTAGCTGGCACTCTCAATTTCTTTGAAAACATTTTTTGGCATACTATGCTCAAAACATTGCCTACCCATGTAATAGAGAAAAACTAGAACCTTTGTCAACAAAACCCCATTAAAGATTTCTGCTCTCTTCCTGTTCCAAATCTTGCATGTCATCAAGCCAGAAAATAAGGATAAATCTCCCATTTGTTGTCACAGACAGAAATGAAAACCTGCCAAAGGAGTTATGCCTTCCCCCACTAAAAAAAAAAAATATAAAAAATAAAATTGCTGGGTTACTCTTCAAGCAGGTACCTAAAGCTATAGTATAGAAATTTGATACCTTTTGAATTTAAATGTGTATATATATATATATATATATATATATATATATATTTAATTGCCTTGTTTATTTTTAAGAAACCCTTTAAATAGGTCTGCCTGGACATTAATACAAAGATGTACATTATCTGCTTAGTGTTTAGATTTATTGCATAGACTTTGTGTTGGTGCAGCAAAATGCTTGCTCAAATGGACTGCAAAATAACAAGTCATTAAAATGGCAGAATTTAAAACACCCCTGATAATTATAATAGAATGTTTGCAGATTGTTTTGTTTCATAGTTATTATATTGTCAGATATGTAAGGTGACATTATGAAAAGCAAGGTGATTGATGGACGTTCTGTTTCACCTTGTATGCATTCATTTGCCGAGAACTAAGGTGGAATCCGGTACGGGTTCTACCAGCCACCTTGGCAGGCTTTGTTCCGGACCAGATTTAAGGTTCAATTGTCCACCAGCAGGTGGTATAAATTAAGCAGGGCTAGAGCAAATGTTTGCTCTTGGCCTGGAACTCAGGGATGCCAAAACCTGAGAGAGCTGCTTATGTGAAGTCTGCTTTTAAAAGAAAAGGTTTTCATTGTCTTTGTTTTGTGGGTGACTGGGAGAAGCCCTTCACCTGAGAGGTAGGATCCTGAACTTTTTAGTTAGTGCCTGCATGGCGAGGATTTTTTTCTGTTTTGTTTAATTTATTTTCATGCAACCTTTTTAAAAAATAAAACTGGCTACAAGTCAGATTTTAAGAAAACCTGCCGTTTGGACTACCTTTTTCCCAGGGAAGGTGATCCCCCTTGAGCTAACCCCTGACAGTAAATATTCAGAAAATTGTATTTAAGGATAAATAGTTAAGCTGGGACTGTCAGTAACTTTACAAGCTTGCATGAATAATATTGTGACGTCACAATATGCAGAAATAGTATAACTTTACTAAAATATATACTTTTTATTATTAAAAAACTTGCTTAATTTGCAAGAAAGTGACCTAGGCTCAGAGTTGCATTATATAAACAGTCTGCTGCACCAAAATGAGACATGTCTTCAGTCTCCCTCTCCATGTGATCACTTAGAGGCAAATCACGTAGATATAAAAGGCTACAGCAGGAAACTGATCAGTGTGTAATTTGGGCTAACCCTAGAAAAAGCCTAAACAAAGATGGTACGATCTTCTTTGAGAGAATGGCGGATGTAGGCATTGACTTGATAGTACTGTGATTGTGTGAGAGGTAAACCTACCTGTAAATGTTACACTTAGCATGCATGTACTTAAAGTGATACTAAACACACACTGTTTAGTGTACATTATCCCTTATCTTTCTGTATGTGGATGATGGCACTGTAATTATTGTAAAAAAAAGAAACATCTAAGTACCTTTTTCCTAATCTATATACAACTGTCACTTGACCCAGATCTTTCCCAGCCTGCCTGCAGGGAAACATAAGCAGGAGCTTGTAGTAATCTGCTACTGGTCACATGTTCAAAATAAAAATAAAAAAACAGCCTTTGGAATAGAGAGTAAAAATAATATTAATAAACTGTTTTAAATTGTCATAAAAATATATATACAGGTGGAGGGTGTGGCCAAGTGCGGCATGTGAGAGGAAGCAGCTCACGGAGCTCCAACACAGAACCCAGCATTGATCCTCCTCCTGACCTATAATCTTGCCGAAATCGCTACCAGGGTACTCTGGTATAACCTGCAGAAGGCTCCAGTCCTCCGTTCACATTTCCCAGCGGCCATGTTAACCCGCAAACAGATGGAGAGTGGAGGCACCGCTGAGGCCCAACATGGCGCCGCCGCTTCCCTTCCCCAGCGAGCACGTGCGACAGAGAGGGGGAAAGACTTGGGTAAGACACATAAAACTCCTAAAGCCAATAACAAAGACCCCCCACGGATATGCTGTATTACACCCAGAAATTATCAGGGGCCCTGGAGCTGGGGAGTGGGGAAGATATGGTGGCCACCCCTGCTGTCTTCCAGGCTGGAACAGAGGAGGAGGGTGCTTCCCAGCACTGCTCCAGCATACAGGGAAATCAACAGTGATGCGGAGGAAGGAGGGGGAGAGGAAGAGGCACAACAGCCTACCCTTGTAGAATTCCTTAGAGCGGTGCACCGCTGCACTGCGTCTGTGCACTCGCTGCAGGATCAGTTTGGAGGCCTGAGAGAGGAGCTGGGGTTCATACACCATGATTTGCAGAAGCTAAGGGAACGCACAACGGCCACGGAAGGCCGCAGCAGCAACATTGAAGATAAGATGGCCCCACTCCTCAGGGACACACAAAGCACATCCAGGCTGGCAAAAGCGAACAAACTTAAGTCAGACGATATTGAGAATCGTTTGCGCAGAAACAATGTGCGCATTGTGGGGTTACCTGAGAAGGTGGAGGGCAGGGACCCCACAACCTTCATAGAAAACTGGCTGCTGGAGATATTTGGGAAAGACGTATTCACCCCGTTGTATGCTGTTGAGCGGGCCCACAGGGTGCCGCCCAGACCCCTTCCACCGGGACACCCACCCCGTACACTCCTTGCGAGACTGCTTAATTACAGGGATAAAGAGATCATCCTGCGACAGGCGAGAGAAAAACGTGATATCAAATTTTGATCCGCGTCTCCTATCCGGATTACTCTGCGGAGGTGCAGCGTTGCAGGGCTAGATTTGCAGACGTTGAGAAGCGCCTGCAGCAACTCCATACACCGTATGCCATATGCCATGCTATACCCTGCAAAGCTCCGGATCACTGCTGGGGGCCAAGCCCAATTCTTTGAATCCGCGGCTGATGCATCCCAATGGATTGACACCAATGAACATCTCCTTCGCAGAGTGGGACGAGCGGCGGCAGAGGAGGACTGAAGAGAGGCCTTATTTCTACTGAGTCGGGAGACCATACCATCACTTCCATACAAGCGATGAGAGCATGTGAGTTGACTAATACACATGTATTCAAAAGGCAGCACCTAGCCTGTATATGTATCTGACGGATTACCTCTGTGGATTACATAGAGAGCGATGCTACATATCACGGTAATCCTCAGATCCGTTTTTGTTCTGTGTTATAGGTTATCACGTTGGCCTATTAGGTCAGTTGTCGCCGGTGAGCGACTGTTTTCATCTCCACAGTTTGTTGGAACTTTTGGTACTTCATCCTTGATAACACTTGATCTCATGTATCTTCTGATTTATTCTATACCGACAACCAGCAATGCCACAGCAGTTTGCAGGGCTCTCAGGAACCCCCTTGCCAGGGTTACCTCAGGGATAAATGACCCCTGGGGAGAGCCTGAACACCAAATGGCCAGTGAGAATCTGGAAGTGTACCCTCTGGATCCTAATGGGCCCCCCGGGAACTGGGTTCATTGGGACCGGCAGAACATTTTATTTTTGCATCACCATGACCACTGTACCTATCCTCTCCTGGAATATCAGGGGACTTCGTAACCCACTCAAACGCTCCATGATATCCTCCGCTCTCAGGAAATACTCACTGGCCATATATGCACTTCAGGAGACTCATCTGATGCCTGAGACACTGTGGTCCCTGAATTTTTTATGGGTAGGCCGGGGGTTTCATTCCACACATACCTCATATTCGAGGGGTGTGAGTGTCTTGGTACACCGCTCTGTGCAGTTTGATGTATATGACCAGCTCATTGATTCAGAGGGGAGATTTGTATTTCTGCTATGTAAAATTCATAACTTGAAATGTTTTTTTGGCTGCAATATATGTGCCCCCTCCCTATAGTTCGGAGGCCTTGAGGAAGTTACCTGAGTTCCAGCTGAAAGAACCTGGTGTGCCTCTGGTGGCAGTGGTGGACTTTAACTGCTTTTTGGACCCTGTCAGGGACAAACATCCCCCCCAGTGTCTGGCCACAAAATTGCCTGAATGGCACTGCGGAAATTCACAGAGGAGGTGGGGTGGATTGATCCATGTCGGGCTCACAATCCGCTGCAGACCACATTCCCATGCTTTTCTAAATCACACATGTCTCTGTCGAGAATTGATCTGTGTCTGTGCTCCCCTCACTTGCTTCAGGATATACTGTACCTGCTTAGGGGTATATCTGATCACTCCCCCCTCCTGGTGCACGTACAGGCTATACCACCCACTGACCTACAAAGGGCCCCTTGGAAGTTAAATGCCTTCTGGCTAAACCTAATTACATCCCATGATAGGATAGTGAGCAGCATAACAGAGTTTTGGAAGAGTCACTCTCACCATCCTGATTTGAACCTTACGTGGGAAGCATTTAAAGCGTTCCTAAGGGGGATTTTTGCCAAAGAGGTTGCAGAGGTCAAAAACAGATCACACGCTCAGATAGACTAGGCGGTGCAAATGGTGGGCCGACTGGAGGCCGAATACATGGTGGACTCCACGGAGGCACACAGGGAGGCTTGGCTGTCGGCCCAGGAGACTCTAGACCGGATCACGGGCTCCGCGGCAGACAGAAAACGCTTCTTCAATAGGTTGGCCTTTTACGAGGAGGGAGAACAGACTGGAAGGCTCCTTGCAAAAATTGCCAAGTCCTTGCAGGCCTCCCCCCCTGGTGGGTGCGTTGCACAACGGTAAGGGGAAGGTTGTAAGTACCCCCTCCCTTGTTATGCAGGAACTACAGGGCTTCTATGCTGACTTATATAAGTCTAGAGGGGAATACTCAGCGATGGAATTGGAGGACTATCTTGCAACCATAGATCTCCCTTCCCTCACTGAGGGACAAAAGGCACTATTAGACGCCCCCATTAAAATGGAGGAACTACAAGAGGTGGTCAGTTTGTCACCTAACTATAAGGCCCCGGGAGATGACGGTCTCCCAATGGAGGTATACAAGCAGTATGGGGGAGCTATTCTCCCCCGCCTGCTTGAGGTCCTCAATACAGCTAGAAAACTGGGGGTCTTGCCCACCCCGATGTCTAGGGCGAACATTGTCCTTTTATTAAAACCAGGAAAAGACCCACTGGAGGCAGGGTCGTACAGACCCATATCCCTGCTCCAATGCGACATAAAAATCTTAGCTAAAGTACTGGCATTGAGGCTTAATAAGGTTATCTCCTCCATCATCCACCCCGACCAGTCGGGCTTCATACCCCAAAAATCCACTTCAATAAATCTTAGATGCCTGTTCCTCAACTTGCCATCCCAGCCTGACAATATGGGTGATAGAGCACTGCTGTCGCTGAATGCCCATAAGGCTTTCGACAGCATAGAGTGGCCTTATCTCTGGGCGGTCGTGGGCAAATCCGGCTTTGGAAGGGCTTTTCTGGCCTGTGTACAGTTACTTTATTGCTCCCCACGAGCAGTTATAAGGGAGACGGGCCATGTGTCCCAGCAGTTTTCCCTCTTTAGGGGCACTCAACAGGGGTGCCCGCTGTCCCCACTGCTATTTGCGGTGGCCATTGAGCCCATGGCTGCCCAGATCAGAGCAAACCCCCAAATACGAGGGTCATTAACTCTCTGTTCAGGACTCTCCTTTGGTCACACAAAACTCCAAGGGTTAAGCTTGAACAGCTGCAATAGGCAAGGTATAGGGCCGTGCAGGCACAGCACATAGCTAGGCTTTTCTCGACAAGTCAGGAGGGGGATAAGGATCCCGCCAAATTTCTTGTTAGCTATGTAACGGGAACACAGAATGTGTCACAGGGGTTAGAGGCATTATCATATGCTAAACCTAACAGGCAGTTTCCCACTTATAACTTGATGCAGAAAGTATGGAGCAAAATTAGATACCTCTAGAGAGTGGAAGGGTTCACCAAATATAGCCCCATCTGGAACAACGGCCACTATCCTGAGCTCCTCACACTACCATGTGGGGAGAGATGGAGGAGATACGGGGTCATGTACTTAAGGCAAATCTTTGATAATGGCCAATTATGCCCATCCACAACACTGCGGGAGAAGTTTCGCCTGCTGCAGTCTATGCATTTTTATTATATGCAACTGCGGCATGCGTTACGAGCACAGTCCCGGGGGTCTCAGTGGACACTTTCACCTATCCCCATTTTTGGTTACATGGAAGGTGTGACTTTGTTTAAGGGATTCATGTCCCAGTGCTATTCTATGCTTATATCGATCTACCATGAGGGCTTCCCTCTCTAGGTGGTGGCTAAATGGGAGCGAGACATGGGGGCACTGGAGAAGGAACAGTGGGAGGGGGTACTCCAGGCAGTTCAGGTGTGTTCCCTGAATGTGGCGCAAAGGCTGTCCCAGCCTGAGAGTACTGAGAGTGCACCTTACACCAGCTAGGCTCTTTGCCATGGGCATGGGAGAGGACTCCAAATGGCCAATATGTACCAGAGACCACTCAGACCTGATTCACCTGACATGGCGCTGCCCAAAATTACACCGTTACTGGGCAGGGGTGCTACATACTGTGGATAGAGTGTTCCAGGTTGCCATACCTACCGACCCTTAACATTGTATCCTGGGTATCCTGGATGGGCCGCCTATAGACGAGGCCCCCAAGCAAGCCATTTCCAGGGCCCTCTTTCAAGCCCGCCTTCTCATCCTTAGGCACCCGAAAGACGCGCCCCTCCCCCCACTGTTAAGGAATGGATTGCCCAAATGGGGGACACCCTCCGTCTAGAAAAGTACATTTACCAACACTGGGGAAGTCCTGCCAAATTTGAAAAACTGTGGTCTTCATGGTTAGACACACCTGGCCTTTCACCAGTGGAACTAATATGGGACAGACTGTTGCTATGAGGGTAGGAGGGGTCGGGTGGCGAGGGGTAAAGGGATATACATGACGTTTATTTGTAAAATGCCCTGTTGGTTAATTGTGATGTGGGTGGTTACGTGTTATATTGTGGTAACTAACTGTACAATGCATGTGGGAAGTGTTGTCACGATGCTTGTTTGCAATCAATAAAATCCTTTCTGATTAAAAAAAAATATATACTGTATTTTAATTCAAATCTTTATTATTTTTGCCAATAACCTGGTGCATTTGCTTGCAATACCCAGCAGGGTCATCTTATTTGGTTATTGCTTTGTTTGCAAAATGTTTAATATTTGCAGCACTGGTGCTTTTGGTTGAGATACCCAATAGGGTACTGTTGATTTTTACGTCTTATATATTTATTTGTTATTTGCACAGCCACTTGAACTTCATTGATGAATTTGAGCTGTATATAGAAATTTTCCTTTTTATCTATTTATTCCACTTTGTTTGTACATTTTTAATTAAGTGCAGCACTGGTGTTTTTAGTTGTAATATCCAGTAGGCTATTAATGATCTCTGTTATTGGTGTTCCTTACGTTATTTACGTGTTATTTGTACATTCATCTGAACCTCTTACAGCACTGGGGTTTTGATTTAGTACCCAATAGGTCTTTTTGTGTTATGTATCTAAACACTTTGTTTTATGGAATTGGGGATAGTGCCACACTTAATTTTAGTAAGTGTGGGGACACATAGTGTTGGCAACTGCCCTTGGCTGTTTTTTGTCATTATATTCGTTGGTATTAGTTAGCGCATAAGTAATCATATTCTCTTTATCCACTGCTCTACTGACTGAAACCGCCCACTGCTCTACTGGCACCGCCCACTGCTCTACTGACACCGCCCACTGCTCTACTGACACCGCCCACTGCTCTACTGACACCGCCCTCTGCTCTGCTGACACCATCCTCTGCTCTACTGACACCATCCTCTGCTCTACTGACACCATCCACTGCCCTACTGACACCATCCACTGCCCTACTGACACCATCCACTGCCCTACTGACACCATCAACTGCCCTACTGGCACCATCCACTGCCCTACTGGCACCATCCACTGCCCTACTGACACCGTCCTCTGTTCTGCTGACACCATCCACTGCTCTACTGACACCATCCACTGCTCTACTGACACCATCCACTGCTCTACTGACACCATCCACTGCTCTACTGACACCATCTGCTGCTGTACTGACACCATCCGCTGCTGTACTGACACTGTCCACCACGCTACCGACACTGTCCACCACGCTACCGACACTGTCCACCGCCCTACTGACACTGTCCACTGCCCTACTGACACCATCCTGTGCTCTACTGACACCATCCCCTGCTCTACTAACACCATCCTCTGCTCTACTGACACCATCCTCTGCTCTACTGACACCATCCTCTGCTCTACTGACACCATCCTCTGCCCCACTGACACTGCCCACCATTCTACTGACACTGCCCAGTGCCCTACTGACACTGTCCTCTGCCCTACTAACCCCATCCACTGCCCTACTTTCACCGTCCACCGCTCTACTGACACCGTCCACTGCTCTGCTGACACCATCCACTGCTCTGCTGACTGACACATTTATATTTTTACAGTGATATTTTTTAAAGTTTTCCTTACTATTTAGTTTGGCCTTGCTAGGTAATTTCGTAAAAAAAAAAAAAAAGGCGCTGAACCCTGGTGATGTTGGATCTTTTTCATGTTGTTCAGGTAGATCTGCGCCTCTCAAAGGTTGTCTACCCCTGCTCCAGGGCATTCAAAAGATTTAGGAGAAACTGTCCACATTTTGACATTCCTCTCCAATTCTTTTCAATTACCCTCTCAATATGTGAATAAAGATCTGAAATAACTGTTTAGCCACTTGGAGTATCTTGGCGCTTGGTGGAGGTGGCAGGTGGTAGCCAGGGGCCCCAGGTTAACTTTTGCATCAGGGCCCACAAGCTTCAAGCTATGCCTCTGCACACATATGACTTTATAGTCACATAAGCTGCTCAGATGAGTTAGGGAGGAAATGCTCAGCATAGAAACTCACTGAAAACCAAGCATGTGCAGAATTGTCACCACAACTGCAAAATCCCTAACTGAATTGGGGACATGAACAGAAGTTGAGATTGAGAACAGCAGGATCAACCATTTTTTTTGCATAATACAGAAAAAGAATCCCATAGAGACTGAATGAGTATGAACAGCATGTGATACAGCATTTATTGATAGTTTTTATGATGTGGGTTTAGTGACACTTTAACATGAAAAATGATATGTGATGCTGTGTCTAATCTTCATAGTCAATATTCCTTTATGCCATGGGTCTTACTGATAGTTATAACTATTACTTTCTGCTAACAGAGTTTATGCAACTGAAACTAATAGTCTTGACATTGACTCTGGTGATCTTGGAGTTCAGCCAGAATTTATTTATTCCAATGTAAAAATTAAAGGTCGAAAGAGCCAGTTCCCTGAGAAATCCCTAAATCCTTAATCACTCAGCAGAGGTCAGGCATTTGTGCATTTAAATGGAATATGTGATGAGGTGCAATGCAGCATTGAAGGAAAGACCAGACACACACCACGGCCATGTTTACCAATGATGAGGAAAATTATATTTGACTCCATCTCATCCTTTACACTGTGGTAGCAGTCTGCCCAAGGTCTTTTTAATCTAAACACTTTTATTCTCTCTAGTTAATCTTAATATGCCTGACACAAAATGTTTTGTATACCTAAAATATCTAAGCTTTTCATTAAAGAGATGCTACAATTTTCCAGTATTATAGATTTCCGTAATTTCCTCACATCAGAAATAAACTTTTGTTGCTTGTTATTATGTTTACCTTTTTTTTTCTGTCTGATGGCATGACATTTAGGCTAGAAGAAGCTTACCAGAGGCCGTCTGCAGTGTCCTGTGATGCGTTTTCACAGAAGATCAGCTGTTTGTCAGGAAACTGTTCCTCTATTATGTAACTGAGGGATGAATTTAGTGGAGTAAAACTGCTAGAGGTCTCAAAAGGGCCAACTTAACTTTAACAACGACTGCACTTAATTGGTATAGCAATAACTGCAGCCTTACAATATCTTATTTGTCAAAAATGAGTTTGAAAACATTTTGTGACGTATTAAGCTTCAAAATCATTTAAGGCAGACTGAAGCATCATTATAGTTTGAACCCCTAACCTATCCAAGAGCCACAATGGAGGAGCAAGGCATCCACATGCATTTTTTTAAATTAACAAATTACATGCTCGCTCCTGAGCCCCACTCTGTGTATCCATAACACCCACAGAGAGTGGCCCCCTCCCTCCTCACTGCCTGTGATTAGCAGCAGCGGGAGCCAATGACTTCCACTGCTCCGTTTGAGCCAGTGAGGAGGGAGACAGCCGCTGCTTTCATGCACATAGCTGGATCGAGATCAGGCTCAGTAAGTGTAAAGGAGGCTGGGGGGAGAGCTGCACACAGAAGGTTTTTTACCTTCATGCATTGAATGCATGAAGGTAAAAAAAAAACTAAAGCCTTTAGAACAACTTTAAATCACCATTGGATGCGACGAGATGTCATGGTCAGAAGTCATGCTTGGAGGCCCGTAGCTATAGCAGTAGAGAGGCTCCCATTGGTCAGCTGGATAAGTGCAGCAGCAGCTCACCCTGGCGAATGACACAGGCTCATCCGAGGCACGGAGTCTGAGCACCAACCGTTGTTCAACAGAGGTCCTGATGGTGGAGATGGGTTTTGATGCATGTTAATACCAGGTCACAATACTTAGGATTGCCCACCAGGAGGTGAGCAAGGCACGGTCCAATAGCAGATATAGCAGGTAGGGATCAAGCAGAAACGTAGTCAGTAAACAAGCCAGACGTCGGTAACAAGTGGCCACAGGTTGGGATTGAGCAGAAGCGTAGTCGAGGAACAACCCAGAAGTTCAGCAGGAACAAGGCACAAGGTAGGATTGTCCAATGGATAGGAGAAGGGTGCTGTCCAGAATCGAATGTGGCTTAGCAAGAAGTTATATTGCCAGACACAGCAGAGATCATAGGTTTAGACCTCGGTCCTGACACTAGGCTACTGTTTACAATTGTGTATAATTTTTTCTCATTTGTATAACTAGCAGTAGCAGATACGTATAATTAAGAAAATATGGGATGTTCACTCAGCAACCCTTTGAAAAAATCCTGCAATAACTTTTCTCATCTGCCTTTATGCCTGGTACATACCTATATTGCGCGTTTGTGTTTTTCTGCTTGTAAATCCTTTATAAACCAGGAACAAAAAAAATAATAATATACACTGTGTGCAGAATTATTAGGCAAATGAGTATTTTGACCACATCATCCTCTTTATGCATGTTGTCTTACTCCAAGCTGTATAGGCTCGAAAGCCTACTACCTCTACTCTTTTCAATAACGTCCTAAAAAAGTTTCCCAACGACTCACTTGTAGGGTATAAAAGAATTAATATGCATAGACGATGACGATCAATATGTTTACTCTTTTTTAATATGTGTTAACATTTGTCATCGGATCACAGTCCTGGCTCCAGATTTGGATACTAGAGACGACACAGACCGTTATATTGAAGAACGATTCGGTGTAAGCTAAGACCTGTCGTGGGAAGAGGATAGGTAACCTGTTAGGATGGAACACGGAACAAGGACGACTTGAAGACCCAACAAGGAGC
>BLSH010275467.1:1162214-1203864 GCA_018402905.1 Glandirana rugosa | reverse complement strand
CCCCTCCCCCTTCCCTCCCTTTTTTTTCTCTCCCCTGCCTTTTCCCTTTCCCATTCACAAAACACCTTTTTCTGGAGACCCACTCAAATTCAAGGCCCTCCCCAATTTAATAATCAAAAATAAATTTTAAATATAATGTCTAAAATATAACTATATCACATCTTTGCAGATGTGCATACACATTACTTTTTATTAAGTCTATCCTAGGAGATGCTTCCCAACATCCCCACTTCCTAATGACCTGGTGCAAGTCACCTCTGGCCTTAATTTATAGAAATATACTTATTATCTGCATCTACTGTTTTAGGTAACCCCTCTTTGCCATAGACCGCAATCTCCTCTCATAAACAAGGGGACTGGGTGTGACCTCTTGTAAGCCCCCCGATCGATGGGGGGCACCCAGGTGGAGGACGAGAACAGCTTTCAGCGAATATCACTGCTCTTTTAACCCCTTCCTTACCGGGCCATTTCTGACACTCCTCTCCTACATGTAAAAATCATTTTTTTGCTAGAAAAATACTCAGAACCCCCAAACATTATATATGTTTTTTTAGCAGGGACTCTAGGGAATAAAATGGCAATCATTGCAACTTTTTATATCACACGATATTTGCGCAGGAATTTTTCAAACGCGTTTTTTTGGAAAAGAAACAGTTTAGTGAATTAAAAAAATACAAAACAGTAAAGTTAGCCCAATTTTTTTGGATGTTGTAAAAGAGGATGGTACGCCGAGTAAATTGATACCCAACATGTCATGCTTTAAAATTGCGAACACTCGTGGAATTGCGCCAAACTTTGGTACTTAAAAATCTCCATAGGCGACGCTTTAAACATTTTTGCAGGTTACATGTTTAGGGTTACAGAGGAGTTCTAGTGCTAGAATTATTGCTCTCGCTCTAACGCACGTGGCGATACCTCACATGTGTGGTTTGAACACTGATTACATATGTGGGCGGGGCTTACGTATGCGTTCGCTTCTGCGTGCTGGGACGGGGAGACTTTAATTTTTTTTTTTTTTTGTTATTATTTATTTTTCTTTTCTTTTTTTCTTTTTACACTGTGTCTTTAATTTTTTAATTTTTTTATCACTTTTATTCCTATTACAAGGAATGTAAACATCCCTTGTAATGGGAATGGTGCGTGACAGGTACTCTTTATGGAGAGATGGTGGGGTCAATATGACCTCACATCTCTCCTGCAGGCTGGAAAGACTGAGATCAGAAAAAAAAATTCGGATCCCAGCCTTTCCAGCCGTGATCACGGCTTTGTTTACTAAAGCTGACCCGGACGTGACGTCATAACATCGCCCCCGTGTCTCCGAGGGTCATAGAGATGACTGGTGACCAGATGGTCATCAGTCATCTTCCTGACGACACTCCAGCGGCGACGCATCTCTTCTCCCTGCTGCCGATCGTACGGGCGGCACGGGAGAAGCACCGAATGGCGGCGGAAGGGGGGACGTCCCCTCCCGCTGCCTACAAGAACGATCAAGCGGCTGAACTGCCACTATGATCGTTCTCATGGTGTACAGAATCGCCAGCTGAAAAAAATTATATCTAAATGGTGCCTCTAGCTGCTGGCACCATTCAGATATCCCCCCTCAAAGTCCAGGACGTCCATGGACGTCCTACCGGTGGGAAGGGGTTAAGAATGGACAATTTTTAACTCTGCTCTGGTCTGCAGAGATTGGTATATTGCAACCACATGTTACTAGCAAATGTAAGTTTCACAAAATAATTCTTGCAATCCGCAATTGTCACATGTACTGTATAGCTATGGCTCAAATTGTAATTGTTCCCCACTATTTTTATAGAAAGGGACGCTTTCCCCTGAGGAAGACCAACACATATTTCTAGAATGGTCGAAACGCGTTGGGGATCAAGCACAGCCTTAGGGCTGCAGAGTATGTTACTCCCGCTTTTTGTCTTGATATCATGGTGTATGCCTCTGTCAGGGGTGTAACGATAGGGGTTGCAGGGGTTGCAATTGCAACCGGGCCCCATGGTCCAGGGGGCCCGTGTGCCTCCCTTGTACACCTGAATAGGAGGGATGGCGGGGTTGGCATTTAGAGGACCCAATCTCCTCCATTTTCCTCTATCCAGTTTACTTGTCTTCTGCTGTTCCCAGGGTCCCTGTGTGCTTCCCTGGCCCCCCTGGGGCCTGCTGCAGAACTTGTGAGAGGGCCCCACTGCAGCACCGTAATAAAGGGACCCACAATAGGAGTAAAGGGCCCCAGGATCAGTGGGAAGAGGGAAGGGCCCTGGCCAGGGGTCAAGGGGGGCCCTTCATAATTTCTTGCACCGGGGCCCTGAAGGTTCTAGTTACGCCTCTGGCCTCTGTACATGTCCCTCACTAACACAACCAGAGCTCCTGTTTTTTAATATTTTTATGCTCAGCCGACATCAATACATTTTTGAACACCCCATACTTGAAATGAATGGAGACATACTGTATGTGATATTCCTTGACAGTTTTCAGGATAGTATGACTGCAGATAAATTACTAATCAACAAATAAATAGAGACAATGTTTATAAATAGTAAGGGGGTTGAGGTGAACTGAAGATCTTGTTTTGTCATTAGGAAATAAGGAGGTTGCGGGTGTGCTTAATTTGGAACCTGAAGATCACTTTTTATTTTATTTTCCAAGGTGAAAGAATGACCCTACTTGGCAAAGAAACCACGTAGAGTGTCCTGGTTATACCAGCCTGGGAATTAAGTAAAGAAAATTAATCTGCTCGGGCCTAAAAAAGAGTCGCAAAGTAACAATTCTAGAATATTAAAATTAATGTAGTTGTCTGCTCATTCCATATATCATAAAATTAATGAAGTCCTGTAGCCATGCTATAGATAATATTTTCATCATCGGTAGCTAATAAAATATATAATTTCATTTATAGAAAAGTCTTTCAGTAATACATTGCTGAAGAGCATTTTCCACTGAATGTGTTGTCAGACTATTCTGAAAAATAATGCAATATTTAGTAGAATTCATTATACTGATAATTATGTAGACAGGTTATACCTATGAATATTCACGAATATTGTTCCTGATAGCGAGAAAGCATTAAAATGAAAAGTGAGTGCCTGTTTTCTCAGTTAACTATGTCTGCTCATGATATTGCTACTAACAGTTTAAACTAGGTAGTGTTTGCAGATCTGGTATCCCCAGTGGCACAGACCAAGGACACACAATCTGTATAGTGCTGAACACTGGGGACATCTTTGCCTCATGGTCAGCTTGTCAAAATGCCAAGCTAGAGATAAAAATTCAATCACCTTTCACTGCTGTGTTGCCACAATTATCACTCATTTAAAACCAGCGCAGCTAATGGAGTGTTTTATCAGGGCAGACAGTGGCAGCCCTGTTCATTACTTAGTGTTTGCTGATGTGATGGCCCTTCCACTTCTCTCCTCTTATCTCCGCTCACTGACAATTGGATTTTGCATTACTGGAGCAGCCAGGTGCGACAATCCATTTTCTTTCCTCTTGTGTTTTAAAGGAATAGAAATGTCTCTTCATTTTTTAATAATTGCATTTTGGCATTAATGCTGTGAAATAGGAACTAAAACCATTGCTGAAGCTGTAAATATCAGTGTCATTGATGGAGGCAGTTTATCATGTTTTTGGTTTCTTAATATCCTTTTGCTAAGAAAATAACAGCATGTAATAACTTTTAATTCCCCTTGTGCATATTGATGATCATTATGACCACTGTTATGATGCTTCAAAACGAGAGAATAACTGGGTCTTAGGTCAAGTTCATCACTTTCAAAAATTAGTAAATTAATAAATGGTAGTTATATAGTGTGACTGTATTATAACACTGTGGTTGGGCACACAGGCAATTTTAACTATAGTTGCTACACACCTGCAACAGTGAATTGTAGCATGTAGAGGTGAATAAGGTGTAGCAGTTGCTATTCACCACACAGTACCAACACCCAAAGTAAAGCAGCTAATCGTATATTTTGACCCCCAAAATTAGAAAGATCAAAAAGCACTCAGACCGACCCACCCAGGATTTAGGTTAAGTACATTTAATAAATAATGTAGAACAGTAATTCACTATTGTGAGTCTAATATAGGTATACAAACTGGATGTCTGCCTATAAGATAAAACATTTTCTTCAGAAGTTATCCATTTTACCCAGGGTGTAACATTTTACAAGTGAATGAATTGTCTGCACTGTGGCAGAGAGACTTGTAGTTCTCAATTGAATGCAAGTGCAGCGATCACTGTACGCGCATAGTCCATTGACACTTTTTCCAGCTCTTCTTCTTAAAGTCCACATCTCAGTATGGACAGAAAGCTGAAGGAAGAGTCTGCAGGAGCCTGGCATTGCACCCACGATCCACTGATTCCAGATGCAATGCTTTGCAGGCTCCTGTGAAAAAAATAATAAATGCACTTTTTTTTTCCTTCCAAGACGAGTAAAAAGTGCCCCCTGCCCTCCGTTTCAGAGGCTTCTGAGCCTAAGTCAGGCTCAGCTGCCCCTTGCCAAGCTTTCCCTGCAAGCCCAAATGACACAATACCTGATTCATCATATAATGAGGATGAGTCCTCTACCTCTGTTGATGTGCAAGAAAAGGCACTGGTGGATGCACGTCTATGTGGGAGACCTTAAAAATGGAGGATACCTCTGCGGCTGCCAACAAGGTGATCGTCCTATTTAGTATGCACAAGCCATCTAGGTCTATAGGGGTTGTTCTGACCCCAACATTTTTGAAATATGTGTTTACAAAAATTGGGAATGTTGCAAAGAGTTTTGTTATACGTTACCCCTTTGAGGAGGCCCTTCTGAAACACTGGACCTCTCCTCCTGTTGTGGATCCCACCATTTCTAGGTTGAATAAATCAACCATAATACCGGTGGAGGAGTCTCCTTCTTTTAAGGGTCCTGCGGACCATAGGGCGGAATTGCTTACCCACATTGTGTTCACCATTGCCGGTTCAGCACTGCGGCCTGTGTTGGCCACAGCCTGGTGTCTTAGACACTTCCTGAGTGGGCCTAGCTTTTCAAAGTCTGGGTACTGGACAGGTGTCCCTGGTGTATGTAGAACTAGTGGACCAGTTGGTCCAGTGCCTTCAGTACTTTGGTAATGCATCCTTGGGTGCAACCCCACTGCTTTCCAAACTCTCAATATCAGCGTTGGTGCTTTGGTGAGTATTTTGGCTTACGTGCTGGTCTGCCTACAGGATGTCTAAAAAAGCCCTGGCGGACTTATCTTTCCAATGTGAGCATCTCTTCAGTGGTAGCTTGGAGTACATCATCAAGAACCTTACCGGTGGCAAGAGTGCCTTCCTCCCACAGTCCATGAAAGGGAAGGAACCACATTGTAAGACCAGCTTTTTTGTTCCCCTGTTTTCTCAGACAAGCTTTTAAAGGCCCCTGAGGGTGGTGCCAAATGCATCTGGCCTCACAACACCCAGAAAACTGCAGACAGGATCTCCTCAGCATTAAGGCTCTTCCCCACCTGTTTCCAGGGTGGGGAGTAATCTTTGCTGGTTCATGGGCCTGTGGACTTCCCTCATCTCTGACAGCTGGGTCCAATAGCTGATTGTGTCTGGCTACAAAATAGTAGTTCCTTCTTGGAGGATGGAGTTAGCCCGATCCTGGACCCCAAGTCCCTGAATTGTTTGTGCGGCTGTGGAATTTTAAGACGGGATCTATTCATTCAGTGGTGGCCTCTCTTCATCAGGAGGACTTCCTGGCTTCCATAGACATCAAGGATGCATATCTGCACGGACCGATCTGTGCTGGGCATCAACATTTCTTGTGTTTTGCAGTCAGGGACACACATTATGAGTTTGTGGTGCTTTCCTTCAGCCTGGTTTCCATTTCTTGGGCTTTAACCAACGTGCTGGCCCCAGTACTGGTGTTTCTGAGACAACAGAGGCTACCTGAATGACCTTCTCCTGTTAGAGAAGACTAATTATGCGCTGATGGATAACATAGGGATCATGATGCACACGCTGCAGGAGTTTGGATAGATTCTGAATCTCAAAAAATCCACCTTGACCCCAACCAGGAGGCTGGAGTATCTGGGTATGACTCTGAGTCAGCACAGGCCAAAGTGTTCCTTCCACTGGACAAGCTCCAGAAACTTCAGACTGCTGTTCTACTGTCCTGCAGACTGTCTTTCCTGCAGTTTTGCATGCAGGTCCTGGGTGTCAACCTTATGGTGTCATCCTTTGGGGCTGTCCCATATGTGCAGTTCCATATGGGGGTTCTGCAGAGGGAAATCTAAGCCATATTGGATAAATCTCCCACTTCCCAGGACAACTAGATTAATCTGGGTCAATCGGCCAGGGCCTTTCTCCTTTGGTGCCTTCAGTCTCCTTCCCTCCAAAATGGGAAATCCTTTCTCACCCCTCTACTGGAAGGTGGTCATGACAGACGCCAGCCTGTCTGACTTGGGAGGGGTCCTGGGGTCGAGTTTGGCTCAGGGTTCATTTGACGCCAGAGGAGACTCCACTATCTATCAGTGTCCTGGAGATACAAGCGATCAGGCTGTGTCTGGAGCAGTGGATGGACCTTCTCTGAAGGTGCCCAGTCAGGACCAAATAGGACAACTTCACTGCAGTGTGCTATATCAGCCACCAAGGTGGCATGAGGAGTGCAGCAGCGGTACTGGAGGCCTCACACATTCTTCCATGGGTGGAGAATTATGCGCCAGGTCTCTCCGTTGTGTACATTCTCAGTGTCAAGAACTGTCAGGCTGACCATTTCAGTAGTCAGACGCTGGATCCAGGTAGATTGTTCTGTCAGATCTGCCTACCCTGGGGCACCCGAATGTGGATCTTCTGGCAATGGGAAGGTGCGTACGTGTTTGGCAAGAGTGAGGGATACCCTGGTGGATGCAACGGACGAGCTGGGGTCACTATCATCTCATAGAGGATAGAGGCCAAACGAATTTTGGTTGCTCCAGATTGGCCTCATCGACCTTGGTACGCCGATGAGTTGCATGCAGCTCCCCCTTCATGAAGATCATCTGTCAGAAGGATCAATCTTCCATGCTACCTCACCATCACTGGTATGACTATTGAAGGCCAGGTTCTGAAAAACAGGGGGTTGTTGTTGTTTGGTGACCCCTTCAATGCTGAAGGCACACGATCCTACCTCTTGGAAGATTTATCATCGCAACTAAAAGGCGTTTACAGTGCATCCGGAAAGTATTCACAGCGCTTCACTTTTTCCACATTTTGTTATGTCACAGCCTTATTTCAAAATGGATTACATTCCTTATTTTCCTCAAAATTCTACAAACAATAACCCATAATGACAACATGAAAGAGGTTTGTTTGAAATCTTTGCAAATTTATTAAAAATAAAACACAAAAACATCACATGTACATAAGTATTCACGGCCTTTGCCATGACACTCAAAATTGAGCTCAGGTGCATCCTTTTTCCACCGATCATCCTTGAGATGTTTCTACAACTTGATTGAAGTCCACCTGTGGTAAATTCAGTTGATTGGACATGATTTGGAAAGACACACACTTGTCTATATAAGGTCCCACACTTAAAGTGATTGTAAAGGCCTTTTTGTTATTTTTTAAAAACAAACATGTTATACTTACCTCCTCCTGTGCAGTTAGTTTTGCACAGAGCAGCCTAGATCCTGCTCTTCTCGGGTCCCTCTTCTGTTCTCCTGGCCCCTCCCTCTGGTGAGTGCTCCCACAGCCAGCAGCTTGCTACAGCAAGCACCCGAGCCAAATCAGAGGTCCGTGTATCCATTCAGACACGGAGCCCCGCCCCCTCTGTCCCCTTATTGGCTGACTGGTTTTGATTGACAGCCAATGGCGCCGCTGGTGTGTCTCAGCCAATTAGGAGGAGCGTCTGGGACAGCTAAGACACTCGTGGACATCGCTGCAGAGAGAAGGGGCTCAGGTAAGTAATTGTGGGGTGCTGGGGAGGCTTCCCCACACAGAAGGTTTTTTTATATTAATGTATAGAATGCATTAAGATAAAAAAAAACCTTCTGCCTTTACAATCCTTTAACAGTGCATCTCAGAGCACAAACCAAGCCATGAAGTCCCAGGAATAGTCTGTAGACCTCTGAGACAGGATTGTATGGAGGCACAGGTCTGGAGACGGGTACAGAAAAATTTCTGCAGCTTTGAAGGTCCCACACTGGCCTCCATCATTCATAAATGGAAGAAGTTTGGAACCACCAGGACTCCTCCTATAGCGGGCCGCCCGGGCCAAACTGAGCAATCAGGGGAGAAGGGCCTTAGTCAAGGAGGTGACCAAGAACCCGATGGTCACTCTGACAGAGTTCCAGCATTTCTCTGTGGAGAGAGAAGAACCGTCCAGAAGAACAACAATCTCTGCAGCACTCCACCAATCAGGCCTGTATGGTAAAGTGGCCAGACGGAAGCCACTCCTCACTAAAAGGGTCCTCCAGAAGCCTCCCTTGGAGAGTATTAGGGATATTCTTCTACTTACATTATCTCAGGAAGTCACCTTTTTTGTTGCCATCATTTCCACACTGCAGGTGTCAGAACTGGCAGCCTTATCCTGAAAATCTCCCT
The DNA here is from genome assembly GCA_018402905.1 of Glandirana rugosa. Lineage (NCBI taxonomy): Eukaryota > Metazoa > Chordata > Amphibia > Anura > Ranidae > Glandirana > Glandirana rugosa. Next base: position 1,195,322 of record BLSH010275467.1, on the reverse strand, counting down.
ATTTGGTATTACACAGGGATAGGGTGGTTCTCTGTCCATGTCCCTCCTTCCTTTTAAGGCGGTGTCGGATTTCTGCCTGAATGACGACATTTTCATGCCTTCCCTGTGTCCATGGCCTTTTCACCCTAAGGAGATTGTGCTGCACCCTTTGGCTGTGATAGAGGGTTCATGTATACCTAGCTTCTATGGCTTCCTTCTGGAGCTCTGATTCCTGTTTGTAGTCACAGACAGCCCACGATAAGGCTTGGAGGCCTCCTCTGCCACTTTTTCTCTATGGATTTAGCAGACGATCGTTCAGGGATATGCCATTAAGGGTCAGGCTCCTCCTTTATCTGTTATGGCACACTCCACCAGTGCCTCTTGGGCCCTCTGACATCAGGCGTCTGTGTGTCAGGTTTGCAAGTTGGCTACCTGACCTTACAAAGTTGACGTGTTTGTATCTTTGAATGCCTGTTTTTGGCTGCAACGTTTTGCAGGCCACTGTTTTAGGTTCCTTGTTTCCAGGGGCAGCCAGTCTATAAGGGGCGCTTGGGCACCGCCTCCCCGCTGGCTAAGAAGGAAAAAAAAAAAGTCAGCCCAGCCCCTTAAAGGTGGCGCCGGCACATTGACTTTTTATTTTTTGGCTCCTTGGCTGTCAGGTAAGTAGTGAGCCTATTGGTCAGCCATTAAAGCCTATGGATGTGCGCTGAACAGGCGTACATTCATAGTCTGATTGGCTGCCCTGAGCCTGTGGCTCAGTGTGATTGGATGGCATGGATGTGGTGGGCGGGGGCATGTCACTGTGGCGGCGGACGTGACTCCCGCTCCCATGTAGACCCTGACCGGTGACCGCATGACCGTGCCACAATGAGGGTCGGACTGATGGGGACAGGCTCCAGCCCGTTGTCCGCATGCTGATCTCTGCACACTCCTGCCTGCCTGTTAGATGGGGAAAGTGCAGGACTTGTGCTGACTTCAGGGGGTGTTACTGGCTGCAAAGTACCCCGCCTGTGATATTGGCTGCAAAGCACCCCCACCTGTGATATTGGCTGCAAAGTACCCCCACCTGTGATATTGGCTGCAAATTACTCCCACCTGTGATATTGGCTGCAAAGTACCCCCACCTGTGATATTGGCTGCAATGTACCCACACCTGTGATATTGGCTGCAATGTACCCCCACCTATGATATTGGCTGCAATTTACCTCACCTGTGATATTGGCTGCATTTTACCCCCCTCTGTGTTATTGGCTGCAATTTACCCCGCCTGTGATATTGGCTGCAAAGTACCCCCACCTGTGATATTGGCTCTAAAGTACCCCCATCTGTGATATTGGATGCAAAGTACCCCACCTGTGATACTGGCTGCAATGTACCTCACCTGTGATATTGGCTGCAATTTACCCCCATCTATGTTATTGGCTGCAATGTACCCCCATCTGTGTTATTGGCTGCAATTTACCCATACCTGTAATATTGGCTGCAATTTACCCATACCTGTGTTATTGGCTGCAATTTACTCCACCTGTGATACTGGCTGCTATATACCCCACCTGTGATGCTGGGCTCTATACTGTGTCTTGTGATGCTGAGCTGTGTCCCTTGCTGATTAGCTGTATACTGTGTCCTGTGATGCTGAGCTGTGTACTCCTGACACAATATGTGGAATACAAGGGACTGGGAGGGGTGGGGCATCTTAGAAGTAGTAGGGGTCAAAAAGGAAGGGTGGGGCCTGGCCTTCCCCCATCCTAAAACTTCACCACTGCTTGTTTCCCTTGGGAAGGCTTGTTTGTGTGGTTGCCATGTTTACCTGTTTGCTCCTGTTGTTGTGTTTGCCTGCCCCTTGTTGAGGCACCGCTCATGCTGTATGATGAAGAATGTCAAAAACGAGAAGAGCTGTGTCTATCAATGAACCAAAGAGAAAACAGGATTTTTTTTTTACTCACTGTAAAATCCCTTTCTATGAGTTCATTGATGGACACAGCACCCACCCTTCTATTTAATTCATCTATTTTTATGATACTGCTTTGTGACTAACTGGCTTGCCTATAGCAGAAAATGGGCAGTGGGGGCAGCTAGGACTGCTCATAAGGTGGTGCTGTGTTATGTTCTGCCTAGTGTCATAGGTGGTGCTATAAAGCCTATGAAGAATAATGTGAAGAGCTGTGTCTGTAAATGAACTCAGATAAAGGGATTTTACAGTGAGTATAAAACCTGTTTCTATATGGTTTCTAGCAGTTACTGAATTTAATTAAAGCAGTTCTGGTAATTTTGTTCCATAAGCCGAAAAAAATTTTATTGATCCTGTCAAAAATTAATTGAGCTAATGAAATTCAATTAAAGTGGTTGTCAACTCTTGACAACCACTTTAACCTACAGGTAAGACTATAATAAGGCTTACCTGTAGGTTCCCTGCACATCTCCTAAACCTGCACGGTTTAGGAGATATACAGAGTACTTGCATGTGCCAACGTCATCGGGCACATGCACAGTGAAGAAACAGCCTCCGTGCCCTTTCTTCACTGAGATCGTCCCGCGATTGGCGGTTCCCGTGTGCATGCGCGGGAGTGACGTCACGTGGCTTCGGCAAATCACAGAGAGTTTGCAGCCCCCGGAAGGAAGAGGGTGAAGATGGACACTTCCTGGAGCGGGGACAGCACAGGCTTCCAATGCAGGTAAGCTTCACATAATAGACTAGTATGCGATGCATACTAACCTATTATGCTTTTATATTGCAGGGTAATGAGGAACACAGGGGAAGTAAAAACCAATCGGGTTTACTTCCTCTTTAACCACCTCCTATCCGCGCTATAGCCGGATGACGGCTACAGTGCGGCTCTAAAATGCCAGGAGGACGTCTATTGACGTCCTCCCATTCGGCTCGTGCTGTGCGCGCTCCCGCGGGCGTGAGCGGCGCGTGCACATGCTGTTCCCCGTTCTGTGAGGGGGGGCATGCCAGATCTACTGATCCCTGCCACTGGGATCAGTTAGATCTGTCATGCCCCTGTCAACCCCGCCCCCCCACAGTTAGAACACACCCAGGGAACATATTTAACCCCTTCACTGCCCCCTGCAGGTTAACCCCTTCCCTGCAATGACATTTATACAGTAATCAGTGGATATTTACATTTCTGATCGCTGTATAAATGTCATTGGTCCCAAAAAAGTGTCAAAAACGTCCGAGATGTCCGCCCCGATATCGCAGTACCGATAAAAATCGCAGATCGCCGCCATTACCAGTAAAAAAAATAAATAAATAAAAACGCCATAAATCAATGTCCATAGTTTGTAGGCGCTATAACTTTTGCGCAACCCAATCAATAAACGGTGATTGCGATTTTTTTAACCAAAAATATGTACAAGAATATATATTGGCCAAAACTGATGAATAAATTAGTTTTTCTATTTTTTATTTTTGGATATTTATTATAGCAAAAAGTAAAAAATAATGTTTTTTTTTCAAAATTGTTGCTCTTTTTTTGTTTATAGCGGCGATCAGAAATGACGCAGAGGCGATCAAATACCACCAAAAGAAAGCTCTATTTGTGGGAAAAAAAGGACGCCAATTTTGTTTGGGTACAACGTCGCACGACCGCGCAATTGTCATTCAAAGAGCGACGTCGCTGAAAATTGGTCCGGGCAGGAGGGGGGTTTAAGTGCCCAGTAAGGAAGTGGTTAAAGCATAACTCCACTTTTGTTGAGAAAAAACACTCCCCTCTGGGTGATCTATGTACATAGCAAGGATTATAACAACCTTTGTTGTAGATTCCTACCTTTTGTTATTCTGAAGAGATCCATCTGTGTTTGTCTGTGCCTCTGTACTGAGTGGGTCTAATGGGAGTGGTTTCATAATTAACTGTCAAGTGTGCAGCTGGAGAGCACTAATGAGAAAATCTACTTGGCCTGTATCTCTTTAGACGTGCTCCTATTAAAAGTATCTCTCCAAAAATGACATTTTTGTTGCAGGGGATGCCTGTAACCTAACTTGTATCTTAGGCAGACTTCTGGGAAAATTGGTGAGCCAATCACACAAGCAGGAAATTATGTTTCTGGGAAGTGGTCAGTACACACTCCAGGTAGCCATATTGCAATGCATTCTCAGAAAATTACAGCAGCTGCAGATTGAAAAGGAAAGGTGATTTTTAATAACCTTCAATTACAATATGAGTTGTATCGCAATTGTACACGCTATATTATTTTTTCTTTATTTGCTATTTTTTTTCCCCATGAAAGTGGAGTTACCCTTTAAATAACCCTGACAAAAGAAAGCTAATGCAGCTGCCCTATCTGTTAAGCTATAATATATTTTTGGGGGGTTAGACACAGTTTAATATTGTGCAGCTTCTTTGGAAACAGTGGTTGGGGTTCTGTATGGTAGTCATAAGGAAAACAATATTAGTGATGTCAGCAAACTGCTTTTCAAAATGATAGTGCAGCAGTGCTGCCAGCTTTTTAATTGTTTCCCATAGGCTCAAAAAAGGCAATTTGATCCTCTCTCCAGGCCTATTCAAATTAAAGATAGAACATTATGTTTTTTTTCTGTTCACAATCACTAATTACAGAAATCCATACAATGTCTGTATACAAAAGCCAACATTTGTTCTGGTGTTCATTACTCTCCTGGGGTAGAAAGGTCTGCCCAATTAGGAAGCCAAACATGAACTGCAACTTTGGTGCCTACAGATGCTTCTGTTCAGATTTAATTTAAAATGGTGCAGAACGCAGTGAAGCTGACAGTCTGCTAATTGTTTATCTACAGCAGTCATTCAACTCCATATACAGTATTTCTTTTCTGCTGTGGGCATTGAGGAGTTCTTAGCAGAGTTTTAGGAAAATACATTTAAAATCTTTAAGGGCGTGTTCAAACAACTGTGTTGAGCAGGGTGAGCAGACCAGACGCCTGCTGGCGTGGTTCTCCAAAGAGCAGTCGGCTACTATTAGGGATGCCTTGGGAAACCTGCTTTCTGATCCTAGAGACATCAATAATTGCTTTGCCTCATTCTACATGGAGATTTATTTTTCTAGGGTAGAGTACTCTAATGCTGACCTTCAGTTTTTTTTGGATAGGATTCAGCTTCCGAGGCTCTCTGCGGCGGCCCGCCGGGGGCTTGATGCTCTGCTCACCCTGAAAGAACTCCAGTGCGCTATTGGTTCCTTGCATGTAGGGAAGACTTCCGGGGAGGATGGCTTCCTGGCGGAATTCTACAAGGCCTATGCAGAAACCCTGGCTAATAGATTGTTAGAGGCCCTTTCTGTCTCCTTTGAGGCCTCTGCTCTGCCCCCCTCCATGTCTAGGGCTATTGTTGTGGTGGTGCCTAAGCCTGGCAAGGATCCAGAATTTTGCTTTTCATATAGGCCGATCGCGCTCCTCAATGTGGATGCAAAGATCCTTGCGAAGGTTTTGGCGACCCGGCTCAATTAGGTAATTCTGTCTCTGATCCACGGTAATCAAACCGGGTTCATGCCAGGGAAGGGTACAGATATAAACCTAAGATGGCTCCACGCCGTTGTTGCTGGCATGACTGCTGTGGAAGGCACTGGAGTTGTGGCTTCTCTGGATGCCGAGAAAGCTTTTGACTCGGTGGAGTGGGAATACTTGTGTCTTGTTCTAAGTAAATTCGGTCTAGGGCCTAACATTATTTCCTGGCTACGCCTGCTTTATGAGGCTCCAACAGCCAGGGTCCGAACAAATGGTATACTATCGGCTCCTTTCCCCCTCCACCGAGGCACTAGACAAGGCTGTCCCCTTTCTCCGGCCCTTTTCGTGCTTTCGATTGAGCCGTTGGCGTTGCTTTTGAGGGCTTCTGAGGAAGTACAGGGACTCTTGTCCCCCACCCTTAGTTGAGAAAATATCATTCTATGCTGATGATACGCTCCTGTATCTTCATGATGCCCACCAGTCGTTGACATTGGCTCTTGCCATCATTGACCGATTTGGCTCCTTCTCGGTGCATCGGTGAACTGGGAGAAATCACTCCTGTTCTCTCTGACTGATGGGACTCCCCCGGCCAACCTGCAGGTTCCCCTTAAATGGGTGCCGAAATTTAAACATCTAGCCATCCACATTCAGAGAGACCTAACGCATTACTTAGAAGACAGTCTATATCCCATCCTCCAGCAGTTTGTCCAGCGTTGTTCGGTGTGGAGGGCCCTGTCCTTAACCCCGGTGGGAAGAGCAAACTTAGTTAAGATGTCCTACCTTCCCAAATCTCTTTACGTCTTTTGCCATACTCCGGTCCCAATCCCTAATACGTTTTTTGTTAAGCTGGATCAGGGAGTCACCTTATTCATATGGATGGGCTTGGCCCCCAGGGTGGCTAGGGTAAGGCTACAGCTCACATTGATGAAGGGTGCTTTATCGCTCTCAAACTTCAAAAAATACTGTTGGGCTGCGGTGCTGGTTACTGTGAAGTGGTGGCTTGCTCAAGATATAACTAACCTGGCGGTAAATTTGGAGGCTGCCCTACTGGGCTCCTACTCCAAACGTAGTAACCTGGTGTACAGAGGCCCGAGGTATAGCTTGCAGGTCACTATTCCTATGAAAACAACGGTGGCAGTGTGGAGGTAGGTTTCCTTACATTTAAACGACCCCGGCCGGCACTGTGTCCCCGCATGTTCCGCTGTGGGGCAACCTCCTTTTACAACATTTCCCATCTGTTCCGGATCCGCAGATCTGAGCTAGACATGAAATTCGGACACTGAGATGCATTGTGCCTGAAGGATGTCTTCTGTCATTTGTAGAGATGAAGTGTCAGTATAAACTTGCCTCCCCCAGATGTTTTTTAGGTACTTGCAGCTCAGACATGCTGCCCGGGCGCAGTTCTCTACTGAGGTCGTTTTTGCTTCACACTCGGTTGAGTTTCTCCTCACAGCTACTAATATTAATCGGATGTTGTCCTCCATTTATTTGAGACTTGCATGGCGAGACACCTCTAAAACACTCAGATTGTTTGGAGTATGGCAGCAGGATATCCCTGCCCTGACAGAGGAGGATTGGACGGAGTGTTTGCAGCAGTACATCCCACTTATGATCTCAGCTAAGGATCGTTTTGTGTAACTAAAGTTCTTACATAGGGTGTATTCAAACGGATAAGCTGTCTTAACCAATGCATATTAACACATGACATGATGCATGCTACCGCATGTGTATATGTACCCCAACAGGTTGCCATGGTGTGACTAAGGCTCTGTAAACAGATGTAATGAGAAACAAAAACAATTTCTGTATTCATTAAAAAATCATTGCAAATATTTAAATTATGCTAGTGTAAGTTCTTAAACCTTGTTATGCACTTCCTGTATTTCTCTGCATGGTACCGCTTAATTTGGGAGAGGGAGGAGTTGAAGAGCAAGTGCGGTAGCAGTGTATAATGCTTTAAAGCCTCACTGGTTAAAACTGCAATCTTGCTGCAAAAAGAGCAGCAGAGTGAGCAGAGAGTTGAATTTATCAATGTGCTCCTTAATTGCAGAGTCAGCAGATTGGGGAGTGGAATGGTAACTAAACTCTTAGGTTATTGTGATAAAGGAAAATGGATTTCTTTCTCGTTCATTAAAGTGGATGTAAACCCGATTCATGAAATTTGAGCTGGGCACATATATCTGCAGAGTTTTCTTGTCTCTCTTCAAAGCCCTGTGTCTCGTAGCGTTGCTCTGTTATCAGCCTTACAAGTTTCCATCGCATTATGATAAGAGCAGCTGGAGTTTTGTGTTGGAGAGGATCCTATAAATAGATTAGCACTGTGCTGAACAAAACCACAAACAGATCTGCAAGTCTCTACCTATGAGTAGAGGGGTGTGTGCCTTTCTTCCAATCAGCTGTCTTGGCTATATGCCCAGGCTTCTCTGCAGTGCTAAGCAAGAAGAGAAAAAATCCTAACATGATCTCCACTTTCTCAAGGATAAATACAGATGAAGACAGAAGATATGCATGTAAAACTTCTGAGGCTGTTAACTTCACTGTGTTCATGTGAGGGTTTACATCCACTTTAACCGCTTCCACACCGCACGCAGTATATTTACTGTGGCAGTGTGGATACGCCCCGCGAATCGCCGTAAATGCCGATTTGCGGAGTGGCCGCTAGGGGGCGCGTTCACCCGCCGTACTCCGGAGGAGTGTGCCCGTGGCTCGGGTGGACCCGATGTCCGCTGCGATGAGCGGCCACAGCAAAAGAACGGGGAGCCGCCGATGTAAACACGGCTGTTCCCCGCTCTGTCAGTGGGGGCATAGAAGATCTACTGATCCCTGTCACTGGGATCAGTTAGATCTCTTATGCCCATAACAGCCCAGCCCCCCACAGGTAGAACACGCCTAGGGAACACAGTTAACCCCTAGATCTCCCCCTGCAGGTTAAACCCATTCGCTGCCAATGACATTTATACAGTAATCAGTGGACATTTACATTTCTGATTGCTGTATAAATGTCATTGGACCCAAAAATGGTCCGACATGTCCACTGCAATATCGCAGTACCGCAAAAAATCGCAGATCGCCGCCATTACTAGTAAAAAATAAAATAAAAAACCCCAGAAATGAATTATTATCATCCGTAAACGCGGTCACTTTTGCGCAAACCAATCAATAAATGCCGATTGTGATTTTTTTTTTTTACCATAAATATGAGGAAGAATGTAAATCGGCCAAACCCGATGCAAAAACATTTTTTTTATTTTTATTTTTTTGGATTTGTATTTTAGCAAAAAGTAAGAAAAAAAATTTTTTTTTGCAAAATTGTCGCTCTTTTTTTGTTTATAGCGGTGATCAGAAATGCCGCAGAAGTGATCAAATACCACCAAAAGTAAGCTCTATTTGTGGGAAAAAAAGGACGCAAATTTCGTTTGGGTACAATGTCGCACGACCACGCAATTGTCAGTTAAAGCGACGCAGTGCCGAATCGCAAAAAGTGGTCTGGTCCTAACGTGGGAAATCCTTCCGGGGCTTCAGTGGTTAAGGAACCCAGCAAATAATATACTGTTGGGTTATACTGTTGCATACAGGAGGATTGGCACAAAAATAAAATTGTAGGCCAGCCCAAGATAACCCCTCCAACTTCCAACATGCCTCATTTTTTGCTGATTCCTAGCATGGATGTCCTTAGTAATACAGTACAGGAAAAAGGACCTTTAGTCTTCACCATGCATTATGAAGATACCTTCTGTGGATTGGATGCTAGCAAAAAAAAAAAATGCTGCTTGGACATTTATACAGTATATCACCCTTTACACTCTCAACTAGCTGCAGTTTTTACTTGTGTTTTAGGTGACGGACCACTTTTGCTTACTGAGAAAATTTACCTTCTTCCTATGGAGGTTTTCCCACTCTCTGATGATGATTATTCTACAACAATGATTCTCCTAGATTCCTGACTGCATCAAGGAAACTACAGCTTCTACTGCCACTTCCAGATCAGTTAACTCCTCAGATGAACTTTGGGGAAACATACTCAGACCCCGCCAGAATGAAGAAGCAGAACAGACCTGTAATGTTTCTGAAGGCTGGGATCTTGTTTGGATGCTCAGCTTGGCATGTAGTAAACTGCGCTGAGTAATCTGCAGGGTGGTATAAAAGTTCAGGGTTGTGGTCTTTCAGTGGCAGAGCCCTGTCCCTGAAGACCCTTTCATGGTGGTTTGCAACCAGGGGACCCAGAGCACTGGAAACAGACTCCTTCTGGTTCCTGCACATATTCTCTCTCGCCTTCATGGCCTCTCTCATATATTAACTACTAATGCTGCGGGGCTGCCTCTTACTCTTTCTGGGTGTGCTTCCAGTTAAGCTATACCGCCCAGTCCACAATCTTTTTGGATAAACACATTGATCTCGCTATCTATCTGAGTAATCATCAGCCTATAGTGCTGAGCACAAGAGGCCATCCCACCCCCTCTCCCCACAGCAGCAATGGTCATTAGTACCCCTCCGGGGACCCTTTGCATCACACATGGCAGATCATAAAATTAGTCATAGTTTATCTCCACCTGGCCCCAGTTCCCTCTGCCTGGGTGTTTACTACCAGTCTGACTCCATGCCTTCCCATGGGTACTTAACTTGCCTTTCACCTGCACAGCCTTTCTCCTTTTTATCTAGAGAGGAATTTTCACGAAGTCTGGTTTCGTGGGAAGGATTGCAGGCCTTATAGCAGTAGTCACAAGTGTGCCCCTTTAGTTTTCCTTCTTGAGTCAGTGTTTGACGTAGCCCTTAAGACATAGTACCGAAGAAGGTGGTATATGAGATAAAATCCCCCTGTCCTTCTGTGCAATTGGATCTGGATGAGATGTCTAAGACTGAAATTTCATCCAAGCTTAAGCAAACCATTGCTACCCTTATTGGTCCTGTATATTCGCTGCTTAGCATTTTAACAGCCTGAATCTATTTAACCTAAGGTCTCCAATATAGGGTTCCTAAAATTACCTTAACCTGCTCAGACTTTCCCATTCCACTCATTAATAGAACCTTTCTATACATGGACTGGTCTCCGTAGGAGAAGATTTAAAAAAAAAAAAAAACTTTGCACAGCAATATATTGAGGAAAGGTTCCTGCAAAAGTGGGCAGTCTTGTAGTAGACCCTGCCACCTCTTGCCTTGCCAAGACCCTCTCCGTTCCTGTAAACGATAATCCAGTGTTCAAGGACCCAGTGGATAAGAGGTTAGAGGCCCTCCTTAAGGCCACCATCTCCTTAGCAGGCCTTTCCATGTAACCTACATTTGCTTCCATAGCAGTCTGTCAGACCATTCCTGTCAGAACTAAGCTGAGATATGATCTCCATCCTTACGGATGCTTTAACCCCCATTCAGCTAGCCCTCTTAGCCGTGGCATTACACTACTGCACGAACAGCTGTGCAAGTCCTTTTCATCTACATGTGTAAGATCTTTTGGCTTAAAGTGATTGTAAAGGCCCGCTTGGTAAAAAAAAAACCTGTTATACTTACCTCCTGTGTGCAGTTGGTTTTGCATAGGGCAGCCTGGATCCTCCTCTTCTCGGGTCCCTCTTCTGTTCCTTTGGCCCCTCCCTCCTTCGAGTGCCCCCTCAGCCAGCAGCTTTCTATGGGGGCACCCAAGCCGAGTCAGAGCTTCATGTATCCATTCAGACATGGAGCCCCGATCCGGCCCGCCCCTTCTCTTCCCTGATTGGCTGACAGACTTTGACCACCGCCGGAGCCAATCGCGCTGCTGCTGTGTCTCAGCCAATCAGGAAGAGTGTACTGGAAGGCTAAGGGGATCATGGACATCGCTGCAGAGAGAAGGGGCTCAGGTAAGTGATTATGGGGTGCTGGGGAGGCTGCTACACACAGAAGGTTTTTTTATCTTAATGCATAGAATGCATTAAGATAAATAATCTTCTGCCTTTACAACTCCTTTAAATGCTGGTGAGCAGAACTCCCATGTAAGAACAGTCTTGAGCAGCTACCCTTTCAAAGTAAACCCATGTTTGGCCCCTCCTTGTGTAAGTACTGGAGTGCTCTCCATCCACAGAAAAAGAAGGTTTCTTCTTCAATTAGAACAGACCTTTTACACCTGAGGTTAGTTCCGAATTTATGATAGGAACGTTCTTTCGTAGACACACGTGACCCTCCAAACCTGGTTTCAAGCCCTCCTTCCAGTGATGGGCAAGTTTTTGGTCAAAGGAAATCTCAGGAATCTGGTTCCAGAGTAATTTCCAGGGGCTAGAAAAAAAGTTTTTCAAACTTTTTCCTGTTTTATGCTTTCAAACCTATCTCTCCCTGCTAAGGGGGCCCATCTTATTGCTGCCATTCAGCATCTTCTGTCTCAAGGGGGTCATTACCTCTTTGCCTAAAGAGCAATACTTTCAAGGCTTCTAGTTAAACGTATTTATGTTAACCAAACCAAATGGATGAATCCAGCCCTTTCTGAATCTGAAAACTCACAGCTTGTTCCTGTGGTGCCAGGAGCATGGTACCAGCCATCGGGCTAAGACGAGCTGTCTGACTAATGTGACTAGGCATAGGCATGCACGTCTCTATGGACATAGAAGACAAACTGCGCTTGTGTCATTACTCACACGTATACGCACATGCATGCGCGGGGACTTGCGTGCATGTCCACTGCCGCCAGGTAGCCTATTTAAGCCTAAACTCTGCACTAGCTCTTTGCTGAATGGTCTTCAGTCTTGTTTCTGTGATCCAGTTCTTGATACATATCTTAATCCTGTCACTGACTCAGCTTCCTCTCTGACCTTGCTCTCAGATGCAGTCTGCCTCCACTACCTACCTTGGTTTGGACTACTGACCACACTTTAGCCTAGTAAATCTGTACATCATGGCACCATTGTTGCTGACTTTTGGCTATTCCTGACTCTGAGTCTGCTCATGTCCTGGTGTCCTTCAACTCAGCTATCATTTGACTGTGTATGGGACCTTGTTTCCCTCAACTTCCAAACACTGCATACAAGTGCAGCATTAGTATAATGCAGAGGGAGGGCAGCTTAATAGTAGAGAGCCTTTCCTTCTTTGATCAAGACTTTGAAAAAAGGGCCTAGGATGCAGGGTCTTTCCAAGGTTCAGGTAACCTGACTGTAAGAGAAGAGTGTGTGTTTGGAGGTAAGCTATTTTTTTATGCACTTTACGGTCTCATACACACGGACGTTTCTTGAAGCCGGCGTTTTCTGGCATTTTTTGCAGCTCTCCATGTTATTCAATGGCCCTATAAAAACGCAGACGTTTTTGAGCTGTAGATGGCGTCGGCGTTAGTGAGCTGAAACTAGAACCCACGGCCAGTGCGTTCTGAGGCTGTAACGTTTTGGCATTTTTTGACGCCGACGCCACCAAACGCCAACTAATATTGTACCGGCGTTAACCGGCGTTTTTTGACGCCAACGTTTTTAGGTTGAAAAACAGCAGAGGGATGTTTTTTTAAAAAAAACGCCTATTGACGCAGACGCTCACTAACGCCGATGCATAACGCTGAAAAACTGCAATTTTTTTTTTTTCCTTGACGTCGGGCCTGACGTTTTGTTTATTTTTTAAGAAACGTCCGTGTGTATGAGGCCTACTAGTAACATTGGTTTGTGGCAGTTGTAGGATTCTATGTCACACAGTCTGTCTTTAAGGCCTCATACACACGGACGTTTCTTAAAAAATAAACAAAACGTCTGGCCCGATGTCAAGGAAAAAAAATCTGCGTTTTTCGGCGTTATGCATCGGCGTTAGTGAGCGTCGGCGTCAATAGGTGATTTTTTAAAAAAATCACCCCTCTGCTATTTTTCAACCTAAAAACGTCGGCGTCAAAAAATGCCAAAACGTTACAGCCTCAGAATGCGCTGGCCGTGGGTTCTAGTTTTAGCTCACTAACGCCGACGCCATCTGCAGCTCAAAAACGTTGGTGTTTTTATGGGACCATTGACTAACATGGAGAGCTGCAGAAAACGCCGGCGTCAAAAAACTTGTGTGTATGAGGCCTTATACTTCAGTTTGTGTGAGACAGCAGTGGTCTTTGATGATAAAAATGTTAATTTCACGTTTAGGCACATTTACACACATCAAACATTTTTTTCTGCCAAAACGCTGCTGCTCCTGGATGCACTGGCAGTGGGATTTTCCTGCCTCTAAAAGCCCATGCCTGTAAACTTCTCTAAACATCTATGTGTGCATGTACACATAGTCTAGCATGCAGGGGCTTTTAGAGGCAGAAAAAAATGCCAAACCCCCCTAACAGCAGCATTAAAAACTTAGTGTGCATGAGGCCTTAAAGTAAATCTTTAACAAGCCTGAGCAAATTAGACTGAGCATATGGTGAAAAAATAGTCATTTTCCTTTACTGAAAACCACATGTCAAAATGGATCAACACTACCCACCTCTTGAATTGGTTAAGGAGGTCTCACATCAGATCTAGAGCTGAATGAGGAGGTTTGGGAGGTAAAAGGGGAGCAGGGTCAAGTTCTTGGTATCTACCAAAGGTTCTGATTTGAGGCTGTCACTGTAAGTGACCTCTGCTAATGCAATTTAAGGTATGTTGCAGGTTTACACTGCATTATTATTATGTTTTTTATTTGCAGAACTATTGTACTCTTATAATACATTTAAATAATGGATCTCTGATTGAATAATTAATACATGGTATCCATAATTCTCAAAATGAAGATGATGGGCTTTTTATTTAAATTATTTTTAAAAATTCAGTTTAGGCATCCAAATGCTACATATTTATCACGATACAATAGATACAGACTAAAAACAATTGCTTTATATTGTTCCTAATTATTCCCAAACAACTAAGTGTGCCAGAGTAAGGGTTAAAGCAATATATCTTTTCATGTGACTTGCAGGGATGCTTTATGCTAATTAATGAGTTCCTCTGTCTATAAACTGATCTTCTGTAAGTCACAGATCATTACACACTCAGTGGTATTATATTTCTTTTTTTACAATTAACATTTGAAAATACAAAACACATTAATAATGGATGGGCCATTGGTTACTTTTCTTTGAATCCTTGTCAAAATTACAATTTTGTAAATTATGTAGAGTAACGAGATTATAAAAAGTAACAAGGACCCTTATTTTCTGTTTAGTCAAAAAGACAACACTAATATCACTGTCAGTAATGGCACTGGCCTGCTTGGGGGAATTTTCTGGATAGGATGATATTTTCAGGGTATCACTGATGCCTTTTGAAAACCCCAGTGCCCTAAGTTTGAGAAATAGTACCAGTACCATGCAAGATCTACAAATATAATTCAGGCAGCAATGTTTAGTATACTGATAGGTTACAGAAGAAGTACAAAATAGGTAGGTAACTAATTAAAGGGGAGTTTATATGACATAGCAAGAGCTTGTTCAGTGAAAATGAACTCATTTAAAGCGGAGTTCCGCCCACATAATCTTTTTTTTTTTTTTTTTTTTTTTGCTGGCATCCACCTAGTTAGTATTCATTACACAAATAAAGTAATTGATAGCTTTAAATCCGAGTAGTCTTCCTATTTATTTTGTACTTTCAGTGCTGATTTTTTCTTTACTGGGAGTTCCCATCTTAGCTGTGGGCCCACTTGCACCCTCCTCGAGTCTCTTTCTGGATAAGGTGCATGCACCTCTCGATCTTGAGTCTATGTCTCATTGTCTCTTCCCCACAAAATCGCATCATTTCCTTCCTGGAAATAACACGATTTTACAGCTCAGGGATGGCCACTGACTCATGGGAAATGAAGACTCACATCTCCCATGAGCCCAGGCAAGGCAGGAAGTGATGCGGAGTGCCGCGGATCAGGAAGTGGAAGATTACAGGGACCACATAGAAATAGGGCACTTAGGGTGAGTATATATATATATTTTTTTTTTTCTCCAAAGGTGATTCATCATGCATAGAGGATTTGAAATATATAAAGGTGTATTTGTGAGTGGAACTCCGCTTTAAGGTCATTTATGTGTCTTTTTCTGGTTAACTACACTGCATCCTGTTGAGCTTGAAGGCGTGGGCTTTTTTTTTTACATTTTTTTTTCAACATGCACAAGTGTGTAAAACCAATATTGTACGCCTAAATACACATGAGCTATGAAAATATGTGGCTTAACATGCTAATTGATCATTTGGCCTATATACACCATTTTTATGCATTGTGTTTAGAAATGAAGTAGAGACACAATCACGTTGGCAGTTGATTGGGGTGAAAGTCTTTATCAGATTGTAACATATGCACTCATACAGTCAGTTTAATAGTGGTTTGATTGTATCAGGTTCATTAATTCCTCAGCAAATATAGTACATTTAGAATACACATAGGCAAATATCTTCAAATAACTATTAAGGCAATTTTCTTGATCCACAGCTGCAATTTCTTTTTAATAGGGTTTATATGTACATTTTTTTTTTCACAAGGTTTAAAAAATGCTCTCACATATTCCCCTCCACCAGCAAGTATTACCAGCTCAGAACAATCAAGCATATAGGCTAGTATACTAATACCAATAGGTATACAAGTGTGCAAGCCAAGAAGGCCCCAGAAAATGCAAATACAGTTCTACCCCGCCCATAGTGTACTGCCCCCCGGCAGAGCTGTCTACCCAATGCAAAGTTGATTGTAAAAAAGACATGTATTTAAGCTTTATCTAACTTAAATATCACCAAGGTTCAATGTTCTTGGGGCATACACATTTTTTATAGTAGGTGGAGATGGCCACACTGTATATTGTACACTGTCATTCTCACCAGGGCTAAGAGTTTTGCATAAACTATTAGTGCATTTCTGTACTGCCTCTTTGTGGCCATTGGTGTGAAAGAGACCGTGCCTGATGGCTATGCTATTTTACAACAGAAAGTAAAAGCAGCAAAATAATTGAAGACTAGGCCTAATGGATTATTTGTATATTTTGAAATGTGTTAACTTTTATGTAACTAAGAATCTTACTGTAGGCTTTAGTGGGTTCATTTTCAACATTTAGAAGCTTTTATTTGCACTACAGAAGGATATTTAGAATTCTACAGCTCTGGTCCCAGAATTATGGCCAAGTATTCCTAGATATTTGAGATCTAGTTTCCACGTATTTGCCATGCAAACTTGTTAATTTGTATGAAGTAAAATCAAAGCACAAGCTGATTTCTAAATGACCATGCCCACTAGCCTTTAGGTTAGTAACAAATTGCTTGCTAAAATTGGGGCTTGTGTAC
This sequence comes from Glandirana rugosa, assembly GCA_018402905.1. Taxonomy (NCBI): domain Eukaryota; kingdom Metazoa; phylum Chordata; class Amphibia; order Anura; family Ranidae; genus Glandirana; species Glandirana rugosa. Next base: position 1,178,732 of record BLSH010275467.1, on the reverse strand, counting down.
AGTCCATCAACAACAAAATCCCACTGCAGTTTTACAGAAATACAATCTGATCTATGTGAAACACTTAATAATTTTCTGGTCCACCGTGGGTCCAACGGTTTCTGAGATGCAGAGGATGTCAAACATGCAGCATTCCTGTGTGGCATCCCCTCCTTCTGTGCAGGTCAGTGCAGACAGCTATTGCTCATGCAAAATCAGATTAAATCTGCCATTCCTTGTCTCCTTAGAGATGTGAATAATTTGGTCATTATATGGCACTATTCATATAGCAATTATAAGAACTGCAACACTAATAAAAAAATCTTAAATTTGCAATTATTCTATAATTTACTTAATTCTTCCTAAAAAAAAACATGATTATATACTGAAAACTATTAATTTGCTTGTTTGTTTTGCTGGGAGGGGGCTATTTACATATTAAATAAAATAAAGGAGTTGTAAAGGCACATTTTTTCTAATCTTAATTAGAGTTGATCGAACACCTGGAAGTTCAGGTTCTGCAGGTTCGGCCAAACGTCGGGAAAAGGTCCGGGTTCGGGCCCAGGAGTTGGAGGTTGAGGATGCGGTGGAAGTAGCGGTGGAGGAGGAGGAGGAGGTAGCCAACACTGTTTTTTTTATTTTTGTGCAAGAAATGCACCGCTGGCCACAAATGTAGTTTTTAGATTTTTTTTTTTTAACCACTTAAGGACCGGAAGGTTTTCCCCCTTTAGGACCAGAGCCCTTTTTGTGATTCGGCGCTGCGTCGCTTTAACTGACAATTGCGCGGTCGTGCGACAACGTTCCCAAACAAAATTTGCGTCCTTTTTTCCCACAAATAGAGCTTTCTTTTGGTGTTATTTGATCACCTCTGCGTCCTTTCTGATCGCCGCTATTAACAAAAGAAGAGCGACAATTTTGCAAAAAAAAACAAATTTCTTACTTTTTGCTAAAATACAAATCCAAAAAAAAATATAAAAAAACATTTTTTTTCATCTGTGTTGGCCGATTTATATTCTTCCTCATATTTGTGATAGAAAAAATCGCAATCGCCGTTTATTGATTGGTTTGCGCAAAAGTGGTCGCGTTTACGAATGAGAATTCATTTCTGGGGGTTTTATTTTTTTTTAATTTTTTACTAGTAATGGCGGCGATCTGCGATTTTTAGCGTTACTGCGATACAGCGGACATGTCGGACCATTTTGACACTTTTTTGGGACCATTGGCATTTATACAGCGATCAGTGCTATAAAAATGCACTGATTACTGTGTAAATGCCATTGGCAGTGAAGGGGTTAACCTGCAGGGGGCGCTCTAAGGGTTAACTGTGTTCCCTGGGCGTGTTCTAACTGTGGGGGGACTGCCCTAGCTGGGGAAGGGAAGGGATCACAGCCTCCATGTAGAGGAAGGCTGTGATCACAGCCCTTCCCCCCTCACAGAACGGAGGTCTGTGTTTACTTACACGGACCTCCGTTCTTTCACTCCGGGGGGGCATCGCGGGTGGCCGGCGGAGATCGAATCCGCCCCACCCGCTCCCTGGCCCTCCCCAGACACAGTGAGCGTGCGGGCGCGCCTCCGGCGGCGCGCGCTCGCTGGGCGCGACCTCGTGGCCGCCGTCATATGACGGCGATTCGTGCAATAGAGCCACCTTGTCGCCGTCAAATGCCGATCAGCGGTCGGCAAGTGGTTAAACCAGCAATGTAGACATTTTTTTTATTTTTGTGCAAGAAATGCACCATTGGCCGCAAATGTTTTTGGAATTTTTTTTTTTTTTTTTTAAACCAGCAATGTAGATGCACTTTTTAATTTTGTGCAAGAAACAATAATCTGTCCCTTAAAACAACAGCTGGAACCTTTCCCTATAGAACTTGGAGATGATTTTAGAACAATAATCTGTCCCTCTAAGCAGTAGACTCTACCTAGTCCAGTCAGATTGTTCGGTGCAGCAGGATGAGGTCTGCAATCTGTCCCTCAAAGCAGCAGTACTAGTAATCTCTACCTAGTTCACAATCAGATCGTTCAGTAATGCAGGATGAGATGTTATATAATATCTGCAATCTGTCCCTCACAAAGCCAGCAGCATCCTCTCCCTAAACTAGCCTGAGAACATATGACATTCAGCACGGTGACTCCAGCCCCATATAGAGGCTGGGTCACATGATGCACTGGCCAATCACAGCCATGCCATTAGTAGGTATGGCTGTGATGGCTTCTAAGGGCAAACCAGTGAAACACTTGTTGATTGGCTGCCCTTGGCAGCTACTCAACATGTGGAATAAAATACCAAAACCCCGAACCCGAACTTTTTTTGAAAAGTCCGGGTTCGGGTCCGGGTCCCGGACACCCCAAAGTTCGGTACGAACCCGAACTTTACAGTTCAGGTTCGCTCAACTCTAATCTTAATGCATTCTGTGCATTAAGATAAAAAACCCTCTGTGTGCAGCTGCCTCCCCAACACCCCCTAATACTGACTTGAGGTCCATCTCTGTCCAACGATGTCCACGAGTCCCTCAGCCGTCTGGTACTCTCCGTCCTGATTGGCTGAGACACAGCAGTGGCGCCATTGGCTCCCGTGGCTTTCAATCAAAGTCAGTTAGCCAATCAGGAGAGAGGGGGCGGGGCCGAACGGCAGCTCCGTGTCTGAATGGACACACAGAGCTGCATCTCAGCTTGGGTGCCCCCAATAGCAAGCTGCTGATTGTGGGGGCACTCAATAGGAGAGAGGGGCCTGGAGCAGTGAAGAGAGACCTGTGAAGAGGAGGATCCAGGCAGCCCTATGCAAAACCAACTGCACATAAGAGGTACGTATAACATGTTTGTTATAAAAAGCAGCATATACATTATTTTGCACAAAATATTTACATATAATATACAGCATAGCCATGCAAATGTATGTAGCTTATTTGGGCTAATCATTGAGTTCTTCCTTAAGCAAGGAATAACAATTTATAGCAGATGTTTAGAAATGGAGTGTTGCTTTTAATAATGTTGTCATTATTACTCAGTTCTGTAGATAATGAATGTGGCTCACCCTAATAGTTAACAGAAACAAATTTTGGCTAATATTGTGTCATGGCTTAAGTGCTTGAGTCTAAGAGAGATAAGAGAAGGTACTGCCCTGTGTATATCAATGACAGAGCCATATTTCAGATCAGGATGTAGATCTTTCTGTATCCTTGGCACATTAAGTAGATATAAAGCATGCAAGCAGCAAGCTTGGCTTTAAAAATCCTTGTTTTTACTGATAATCCTTTTTTTATCCTGGAGCTGCAGAATCGTAGAAGAACAAAAACACTTCCAGAGGAGTTATGTCCTCTTTACAATGGCTCATTTCTCGTCTGAATTTATGCCTAGAAGCAGAGGCAGCCCAACAGCACTGCAGGCAGTTTTAACGAGACAATTCATTAAACAAGCAGCACACACGGGCCGTAAAGAACATTAATTCAGCAAATGAAAAACTAATAGAGTGTTTAGTGGGCTCTTTATCACAGGTGACAGTCTGAACTCTCTCCATCATCACTGTTTACTGAAGTGATAGTGGGTGCTGCTTAATACTACTCTTATCTAATGGAATCTCCACTGTATCTTGGGCAAGGCAGCTTGCATGTTTGATTATGTTTTCAGAGTCTGCCATATTTTGTTTCTACTTCAGTTAGCTTTACAAATGTACAGCAGGCTTAATTTTGGACATAACAAATGCAAATTCTTCACCATGATTTATGCAACCATACCCAAAGTACTGAATTTCTCCTATGTATAGCCAGTTCAACGTTGAAAAGATTTAGACAAAATTTCCTCCTATGCCGTCATTTAAAATCCTTTCTTATAGTGAATATAACAGAGTTTTTTTCAGTTTTGGACAAGGAAAAGAATGATTAGAACCCCTGCTAGTTTATTTTTTGCTGAATGTGTTCCATTGGGGATATCTCCTTTCACTTTCCATCCAAGAGACACAACTTGAAGTGAGAGGGAATCTCCCTTTAGACAATTTTTCCAAAACAAGAGTCCCCCTTGGAAGATTTGCCTCACCTCTTGTGCCTGTGAAAACTCTTCAGTGTTGATTTGGCTGTCATTTTCTGTCTCCTGACAACGATAATTTGGCAATTAGAGAAGGTGAATCCAACCAACAGGTTACACAGACAACAATAAAAATGTATGCATAATATTAAAAACTAAAAAAGCTTTGGTAATACATACAATTAGGGGATATTTAAGGAATGCCTGCATGCTGGTGGACTAAATAACCTGCTATCTTATTGTATATCTGTAAAATCCCATCGAGAAAGTCTCCCTACCAGCTTACTAGCGCCGCCTCCCTATATCATGTAGTGTTGCTCCTACAGCTGTAGCAGGTGGTGTTCAGTTCTCTTGCCACATACTATGTCATGTAACAAAACAAAATGAAAAAAGCTAGCCATAAACACTAGAATGTGCTCAAAGATGCAGCCTTGATCGGACTGCCTTCAAGCACTGTTTTAAACCTTCCCTAAACACAAATGGTCCCATCAGGAAACTGCTTCTATTTAGATCTGCTAGGAATGGTGGAGAAGGAGCTGCAGAGATGTTTCTAATACAAGATTAACAAGGGGGGAAAAAAAAATAGGAATTGGATGAAAATTTGCAACATGTCCAATCCCTGTTCTCGGAGAAAGAGCCTCTTATCTCCTAATAGCATCCAAATTGTCCTCTCCACTCCTCCCAAGGCCTTCTGCTCTGTAGCTCCTTTATCTCCTCATCCCATGATCATCTTCGGGACTTCCCCAGAGCCTCTCCCATCCTCTGGAAGTCGCTACCCCAATTTGCCCGGTTATCTCCTACTCTGTCCACTTTTAGGCGATCTCTGAAAACTCATCTGTTCAGGGAGGCTTATCCTGCCTCCAGCTAACCAAATCTTCTACTTCCCCCATCAATTCACCCCTCACAGTCGTCGCTACCTTTTGTTTCACCAGCCCCTCCCTTTTAGATTGTAAGTTTTCAGGAGCAGGGCCCTTCTTACCCTCTTGTTTTGAATTGTACTGTTGGTGTATTGTCTCCCTTTATATTGTAAAGTGCTGCTCAAACTATTAGTACTATATAAATCCTGTATAATAATAATAATATGGGATCACCACCCAATTTTAGCCTATCATCTAATGTCTATCTTTATAGTGGCAGGCAGGCAAGAGCATGGACTTAAAGCGGTAGTAAACCCATGCATTTAACAGGTTAAAAACCAGTCACATTTCCGGCACGTGCCGGGACTGTAACACTCCCATTGGTTGTGCTCTAAACCAAACTGTCAAACCATCCAATGGCTGGTGTCATAGCTGATCACATGTGCAGCATCATGGCAGTTGTAGATTAAACAGAGGCCAAGATGGCAGCTTCCTTGGCTGAAAATGATAGGAGGGTTTACTACCACTTTAAGTTCTAGAGATCCCACTACTTGAGGCTTTCAATTGATTCTACTTGAAAATCAAATTCATTTTGACCAAACTGGTATTTTTTGGTTGTGATGAAAGTTAATTTGAATGAAATACATGGTCAGTCAGTTGTTTATCATTACTTGTATGGTAATATTAAGAGATGACATGTAACGTAATTCAAACATGATTTTTTTGAGCTAGTTTTCCAAATTATTTTTTCCTTAAGGCTTTACTTTCTAACTTTTTTTTACAGTTCGGCATTAACAGTGAATTCCCTAAATATCTAACATTTTAGTTCCTATTGGGCAGATTAAGATTTACACTGCTTGGCTTGCATACATTATTACAGAATCATGTCACCTTTTATTATAGAAACACAAGGAACCTTTACCTGTCAAGGAAAATAATGGAGTTTGCATGAAACATACTATTATGGTTGATCCAACTTTCTTAAAGGGTAACTCCACTTTCTTGGGAAAAAAATAGCAAATAAAAAAATAATTGAGCATATACAATTGAGACTCAAGTCATATTGTAATTGAATGTTATTAAAAATAACCTTTCCTTTTGGCTACCTGGAGGTGTTCCGTACACAGAATGTGTACAGAACACCCTCCAGAAACATAATTTCTGCTTGTGTGATTGGCTCACTGATTTTCCCAGAAGTCTACACTAAGATACACGTCAGATATCAGGCATTCCCTGCAACAAAAATGTATTTTTTGGTGAGATACTTAGGTGGGAGATAGGAAATCACGTCTAAAGGAATGCAGACCCTGCAGTTTACCTCATTAGAGCCCTGCAGGTGCAGCAGCTGATTGATGATTATGAAACCACTCCCATTATATTCGCTTACCACATGGACACAGACAAACACACAGGGATTTTCTTCAGAATAACAAAAAGGTAGGAATCTGCAACAAAGTTTGTTAAAATCCTTGCAATGTACATAGATCACCCAGAGGGGAATGTTTTTTTCTCAACAAAAGTGCAGTTAGTCTTTAAGATTATAGGTAACATTAGGAAATAAATTACACTAATTTGAACTATTTTCAGTGCTCATATGTATTAGATACCATATCTATAAACAACCCAATTCCAAAAAAGTCGGAACATTATAAAATCGACATAAAAACAGGATGCAGTTATTTGTAATTTTGAAATTGATAGCAGCAACACATCTCAAATTAGTTGAGACAAGGCAACAAAAAGCTGGCAAAGTAAGTGGTATTAGCAAGGAAGTACTAGAAGAACATTTTGCAACTAATTAGGAACAGGTCGGTAGTATTATTGGGTATAAAAAGGGCATCTTAGAGAGTCAGAGTGTCTCAGAAGTAAAGATGGACAGAAGTTCACCAATCTGTAAAAAGCATGGTCTAAAAATTGTCTAACATTTTCAAAATAATGTTACTCAGCGTAAAATTGCAAAGACTTTAAATATATCATTATCTATTGTACATAATATCATCAAAAGATTCTGAGAATCTGGAGAAATCTCTGTGCATAAGGGGTAGGGCCAAAATGCAATATTGGATGCTCGTTCTCTTTTGTCCTTCAAACGGCACTGCATTAAAAATCACTAATTTTCTGTAATGGACATCATTGCATGGGCTTAGGAGTACCTCCATAAATCACGGTCTGTGAATACAGTTCGCAGGTGACATTAAAAAATGCAAGGTAAAGCTTTCTGCCGTCTTCTCTGGGTCAAAGCTCATTTAAAATGTCCTGTTGCAAAATGGAAAACTGTTCTGTGGTCAGAGCAATTGAAATTTGACATTCTATTTGGCAGCCATGGGCGCTGAGTCTTCCGGGTTTAAGAGGAGAGGGATCTTCTGGCTGGTTATCAGCTCTCAGATCAAAAGCCTGCATCTCTGATTGAATGGGGGTGCATTCGCGCATATGGAATGGACAGCTTGCACATCTGGAAATGCACCCTCGGTGCTGAAAGATATATCCAGGTTTTAGAACAGCATTTGCTTCCATCCAGACCATGTCTTTTCAGGGTAGGCCTTGCATATTTCAGCAGGACAATGCAAAACCACATACTGAATCTATGACATCAGCATGGCTTCATAGTAGAAGTGTTCAGTTTCTTAACGTGCTTGAATACGGAACTGATTGCGAGGTCCTAAACCTGTTTGGATTTATAGATATTAAGTTTAAGTAAAGAGTATCTTATCTTGTCATGCGTAGCATAGTATACTGTATCTGGTCATGCATGTGTGTTTCATACACATTATTGCAAAAAAGCTAGCATTTGCATTAAAAACTGGTCTTATGCAGGGTATCTCACTATGGGGTATATTTATTAATAACAGTGAATGTTCCATGAAAGTCCCATTCACTGCTTTATGAATTTACCCCTGTGTAAAACTGCAACTCCACATAGCCACATAGTGTCATTAGTACAGTGACAGTGCATATTTTTTAGCACTGATCACTGTATTAGTGGCACTGGTCCCCAAAAGTAGTTAGTATCGGTTAGTGTCCGATTTCTCAGCCGCAATATTGCAGTCCCGCTATAAGTCACTGATCGCCGCCCTTACTAGTAAAAAAATAAATAAAAATATCCCATAATTTGTAGACACTATAACTTTTGGGCAAACCAATCAATATACGCTTATTGGGATTTTTTATACCAAAAATATGTAGCAGAATACATATTGGCCTAAATTAATGAAGAATTGGATTTTTTACATTTTTTTTATTGGATATGTTTTATAGCAGAAAGTAAAAAATATTGAGTTTTTTTTTTTCAAAATTGTTGCTCTTTTTTTGGTTAGAAAGCAAAAAATAAAAACTGCAGAGGTGATCAAATACCACCAAAAGGAAGCTCTATTTGTGGGGGAAAAAAAAACAAAATGTATAGCACTATGATAAAATCCTCAAACCATATATTGTTTTTGCATTTTTTGATCTAGAATTGTGAAACATGGCATATGGGAGCGCCCATGGTTCCTGCTTGTTCTTATGACTCGTGTTTCCTAACAAACCTAATTATTATTAAACATGATGAATGAATTATGAATTACAGAGGACTAGAAATATGAAATGGCTCTGAGTAAAGTTTGATTCAAACACAGCTATAATTAAAAACAAACATTTGCTTCTTTCATGCCATTGACTGTAGTTTACACTTTGTTCTCAGTTCAACTTTTGTACTTCCACTCTAGAGGTAGTCAGTCTTTGTTGCTTTTGCTTTTTTTTTAATTCTTTATTTAGGGCACATCTTAACCCCTTAATGCCTGAAGGTAAAACAAATCTTAATGCCTCAACCCAGTTTTGCACCTTTGCCATGTGTTAGCAATACTGTTCATATAGCAACTAATACAGCAGGCCATAGATTATGCGGTTTTCTTTCCTGCAACCACGGCTTGCAGAGAAGAAAATTGCTCAATTCTCTCTCCAAAACTGACACACTGAATTCCTTCCGTGGAGCTATTGTGAACACACCGTTTACTGCTAGTGGCTATAACCGCTGGCAGTAATTGCATGCTAAATATCAAACATGCTAGTTCTACCCAAGGCGATTGATGGATCGGTACAATCAGCCTGTCCATAGATGGATCAAATCTCGGCCATTCCCTGCTGAGCCGGCTGGTGTTCCAGGACCTTCAAAAGTCTGATAGGTAGAAATGAAATTAGATGTGTAATTTATGCTCCTAGAACGCCTAAAGGTACTACTTCAATGTTGGACCTCTCTATGTGGCCAGGCTGTGTAAAAGTCTCACACATGTGGTATCGCCATACTCGGTACAAGTAGCAGAATGTATTTTGTTGGGTAATTTTTGCTATGTACATGCTATGTGTTAGAAATATCATATAAATTGACAACTTAGTGTAAAGAAAAAAAATTTCATTTTCTTTCCACATTTTCCGAAGACTTGTGGAAAAAAATGAACCGTAAAAAAGACTCCTAATGCCTCAAAGAATATACGTTGGAGTGTTTGCTTTCCAAAATGGAGTCATTTTGTGGATAATTCCACGGTTCTGGTGCTCCAGGGACTTCAAAAGTGTAATAGGTCGTTAGGAAATTATATGTATAATTTATGTTTCTAGAACACCTGACTGCTCCCTGCATGTTGGACCTCTGTATGTGGCCAGGCTGTGTAAAAGTCTCACATGTGGTATCGCCATACTCGGTATGAGTAGCATCATATATTTTGTGGGGTAATTTTTGATATGTACATGCTATGTGTTAGAAACATCTTATAAATTGACCACTTTGTGTAAAAATGAAAGCGTTTTCATTTTCTTTCCACGTTTTTCCAAGACTTGTGGAAAAAAACGAACCATTCAAAAGACTCATAATGCCTTATAGAATATACGTTGGGGTGTTTGCTTTCCAAAATGGGGTCATTTTGTAGGTAATTCCATTGTCCTAGTGCTCCAGGGCCTTCAAAAGTGTAATAGGTAGTTAGGAAATTAGATGTCTAATTTATGCTTGTAGAACGTCTGATGGTGCTCCCTACATGTTAGACCTCTCTATGTGGCCAGGCTGTAAAAGTCACACACATGTTGTACCGCTATACTCTGGAGGAGTAGCAGAATGTATTTTGGGGTGTAATTGCAAGTATGCATATGCTGTGTGAGAGAAATAACATGACAATTTTGTCTAAAAGAAAAAAAATAATAATAATTTCTTAATGTTCCCAAGAATTGTGGGAAGAAAATACAACTTCCAAAAACTCGCCATGCCTCTTACTAAATACATTGGAATGTCTACTTTTCTAAAAGGGGTCATTTGGGGGGTATTTGTAATTTCCTGACATTTCAGGGCCTCAAGAAATGATATAGGCAGTCAGTGCATCAGGTGTGATCAATTTTCAGTGATTGGCACCATAGCTTGTAGACTCTATAACTTTCACACAGACTAAATAATATACACTTATTTGGGTTATTTTTACCAAAGATATGTAGCAGAATAAGTTTTGGCCAAAATTTATGAACAAAAAGGACTTATTTGCAAAATGTTATCATAAAAACTAAAAAAAATGTTTTTGTTTTTTTTTTAATTTTCGCTTTTTTTTATGTTGCAAAAAAAAAAAAACCCAGAGGTTATTAAATACCACCAAAAGAAAGCTCTATTTGTGTGAAAAAAATTATAAAAATTTTGTTTGGATACAGTGTTACATGACTTAGTAGTTGGCATTCAAAGTGTGAGAGCACTGAAAGCTGAAAATTGGTCTGAGCAGGAAGGGGGTGTAAGTGCCCTGTATTGAAGTGGTTAATGTGGCCTATAAACTGTACAACTCAATTGATAAACAAACTGAAATCTGTGGTACATGTGACAACAATCTCCTGTATTCTTCATATGTCTGGGCTATGGGATAGAGTGGCAAGACGGAAGCCTTTTCTTATGAAGAAAAACATCCAAGCGTGGCTAAATTTTGCAAAAACACATTCCGAAGTCTCCCAAAAGTATGTGGGAAAATGTGTTATGGTCTGATGAAACCAAGGTTGAACTTTTTGGCCATAATTCCAAAGATATGTTTGGCGCAAAAGCAACACTGCACATCACCAAAAGAACATCATACCCACAGTAAAGCCTGGTGGTGGCAGCATCATGCTTTGGGGATGTTTTTCTAGAGCTGGAACAAGAGCCTTAGTCAAGGTAGATGGAGTCATGAACAGTTCCGCATACCAGTCAATATTGGCACAAAACCTTCAAGCTTCTGCTAGAAAGCTGAACATAAGAGGAACTTCATCATTCACCATGACAACTACCCAGAGCATACTTCCAAATCAACAAAAGGAATGGCTTCACCAGAAGAAGATTAAAGTTTTGGAATGGCCCAACCAGAGCCCAGACCTGATTACGATTGAAAATCTGTGGGGTGATCTGAAGAGGGCTGTGCACAGGAGATGCCCTCACAATCTGACATATTTGGAGTGTTTTTGCAAAAAAGAGTGGGCAAATATGCTGTAATAGTGTGGTAATAAAAAAAAAGAGGTGCCAAGGTAGTGACCAAATGAGGGAAGGGGTATCTGTGCAACTTATGGGAAATGGAACAGACAGGAACCTGTGAGCATAAGTAAAGTCAACAGTTTCAAATAACGTGACAAATGGATAACGAAATTAAAATTCAGAGATAAATCATTTTTGCAGCAATCCAGAGGGACATTTGGCCTGAGCAGGGCCCACTGACAGAGTGAAGAGCCCATCTAAGGGAATCTCTTTGTGGTATAGCAGCTGGTCAGAGTTTTAATAAAGTCCCTCGCAGCCTGGCTTAACAATGTGATAAAGCTTCCACAGGATGAACTTGAAGAACTAGTGTGTGTTATTTAAGGTACTTTTGGTTACTTCCATAATTGGTACAGTTATTGTGGAAGTATATACCACGTATAACTGGAGGAGCAAAGCACAATAGCGTGTTTGGCAGAGGTCTGAAGGGATAGGTTAACTTATGCTTGGGCCCCTGCTGTCTGGATTCCCTCAGTAGCATAGCAAGATATTTATAGTTCACTTACAATATCAGCCTGTGTGATGGGACCAGCTACAGCAGTACCAGGGTTATGATATCAAAATTGAATTTAGAACCCTGTGAGTACCAGTGACCTGGGTGTGGCCCCTCTGCATTCCAGCTCCTGCTTCATGAGGCTTTGGGTGGGAGGGGACAGATAACCTTTGAAGTGAGACCTGCCTACATGAATGCTATGGGGTGAGTATATATAGCCAGGCAATGGTGATAATGGTGCCCCAGCTTGCAGGCAGCTGGCGAAATGCCTATGAGGGTATAATACAGTTGAAGGTACTTGTAAATTCAGCAGTATGAAATGCGACTTGTTATGTACACATTCTCCAAATGGGAGTCCATACACTGGGTAACAGTGTCTCCAGCTGGGCTTATAGCACAGTAAGGTAGTTAACTGCTCTGAACACAGGAAAAAGGCAGTCATGGGGACAGTGTATGCAAGTGAAAATGCAAGGATAATTAGAGCTTCCTGAGTAAACTCTGTATGTTTCGTGGAGTCCAAAATGTTACGCTGGATTATGGCCTAAGTTGGAAGGCAGGAGCACAGAGGATACTAACACTGGGAGCTAGTGTGTTGGTATCTGGATGGTAAAAGTTCTGGATATTGGACCACTGCCCTGCTCAAGTCAGCTACTCAGTGAAACATATAAGGGGTTCTTGGTGCTAGTCGTGTCAATTTAGAGTTAATTTTCATTCAAAAACCACTCATAATTTCCTGTTGCAGCTGACAACACATGTCTTTTTTGGGCTGAAATCTTAAAAATGGTGTCAACACTGCCCAGTTATCGCAAACTCCCTCCCACTCTCCTTATCTCTACTACCTCATCACTATTGGAATTATGTATTTTGTATCCCAAAAGAAGAACTGGAAGGACTAATTGCATTCTTTTAGATAGCACAGGCATGGCCGGGGCAAGGGGTGGGCAAAAGGGGTGGATGCCGTGGGTGCAGAAATATACTGCAGGGATAGGGGCGTTGCCATTCTGATTATATGCCTGACAGGAGCAGACGGTAATCACAGAAATACAGGAGCTGTTTTAGAAGGGGCGGTGAGGGGTTAGAGAGCACTGCTGAGTACTGAAGCGTGCATGAATGAAGGTGAGAGGCGGGAGGTACTCCCTCCAGCCTCTCCTCCTGTCAGTGTCTGTCTTTTACATGAGTGCTTCTAGATTGGAGCTGTGTGGGGTTTGCTTACTCCCCCCCACCTGTATCTTTCTTCTGTTATTTTACCACCCTAGACAACCCCCCCCCCCCCTCCCCTCAGCCACCAACTTCCCACTGGCATCAGAAAGCAGGTGGAAGTGAGTAAACAAACCCAGCAAAGTCCCTATCTGACAGTGCAACTGTATTAAGAAGCCAGCACTGCCCGAATCTGGTATGAATGGCTTTGAATACCTTCCATCCATTGATTATGTATGCATGGGCTTAAAGGTAAACAAAGCCATTCATATGAATGTAGAAAACTGAAGTGAGGACAATAGTGACTGCCACTGTCCCCAATTCAGAGATCAGAACTATTAATTAATTTGCTGAAAAACATAAATCCATCCATAAATGTAAAAAAAAAAAAAATGATAAAAACAAACCTAATTAAACAAAAGACGAAGGAATGCACAGTGATGCCCCTACCAAAACCATTTACAAGCTTAGATGCTGAACAAATGGATTCATCAACCAACAAATCCCAAAACAAATATAAAAAGGAAAGAAAAAAAAGTCCAAAGTTGTGAGTCAGACTACACAATATCACAATACATCTACAATTTAAATATTTGTTAATTATATTCAACTTTGTGTATATTATCACAAACAATTTTATAGTGCAGCTTTGTGAGACTCACAAATAAGAAAATTCACCAAATAAAATTGTGAAACAAATATGCACATTAGAATTCACCAAACACAGTTCAAAAGAGTCTGTGAAACAGTAAACATATAGAAGATGTTCTGATGCAGGCCTTGCCCAATATTCTTAATACCTGACGATTTCACCATGTAACTTCACATATATAGTAAATATATGCTTACGCTGCCTGCAACCTCTAAGTCATAGGAGGACTATATATGCCTGATGTTAAATGGTTCCTCTCTGCCACAGGGATCTCCCACTTAGAGTTGGCACCTTATCCCTTTAAAACTGAACACATATTAATTACACAGGTTCTGTGGCTGATTAGGGTGGTAATTAAACTCACTTGTTGCCTTATCTGCATTAAATTAGCCTCAGAACCTGTGTAATTCATATGTGTTCGGGTTTAAAGGGATGAGGTGGCAACTAAGGATGGGCTCGGGTGTGTCCGGAACCGAATGTGTCCGAGCCCGCCAGGAAGTGAACCCTGCGCTGAGCTAATCACAGGCAGTGAGACATTCTTCGATCGCTGCATCCGCGCATCGGGGAAATGCCTCACTGCCTGTGATTAGCACAGCGCTGGGTTCACTTCCTGGCGGGCTCCTGCACGTTCGGTTCCAAACACGCCCGAACCCATCCTTAGTGGCAACCCTACTCCCACCCTCATTTCCGGCGATGGCTATTCTTCTTTATAAAAATCCACCTGTTGACAAGCGAATTACTGCTGGGGGTAGGATCCCCTAAGCTCGGATATAATGGGGAGGGAGGGGCCAGTTTGGCATCTTTGCCCTGGACGTTGGATGGCCTTGTCCCAGCACTAAGCACAGGCATAGTAAACAGGACACAGAACAGCTATGAATGTCATACACGGTAAACAGGTGATTTTTGGCATTTATCAAACAGACATAGTGGCATTCTTAGATTGAAAAGAGACAAGTAGGCCATCAAGTTCCACCAATACCCAAAATAACAAAATGCTGTCAATTGAATGTTTCACAGATCAAAATGGATTTAGTTAATTGTTAGAGGTTTATATATATTGTAATAGATTTTTGTGTAGCAGACAAATATGAAAGTTTTCACCTTGTTACAGTGCAAATATATATTTTTCTGTTTTGACACACAGGTATGCTTTTAAGTGTACCTGTTTCCTTCCACGTTTGATATTAACATTTTATGTAATCTTTTTTTTCATTGTAGCAATGTCTCCTGGTTCAGACAGTCTCGCCAGTGTGGACACCCCCGCTGTTTCTGAAATGATATTGCAGACTCTGAATGAGCTGGCTAAATCGTTCCTGGATATGTCTGATCGCTGCCTCCTGGTTTTGCACTTGGAAGTCAGGTTTGTTTAATTTCTTTTCACTAGTTTGTTTAAACCCATACATTTATTTTTATTTGAAGAAATTCAAAATCCTTCTGCTATTTTATCTGCTTTGCTGTTTTTAGTGTAAACTAATAGATGAATTAGGACTCTGCTATAATTTGGTCTCATACTCCTTTAATTGGTGCATTATTTTTCTGGTTATTGCAAGGCTAACCTGAAATGTGATCTTCGGGTACTGGGGTCTGCAGTGTGGCACTTTCCAGACCTTTGTTTACTCTTTGTTATTTGCAGAGCACTCTCCAGGTCCAGAGCTATGTCACAGCCCCTGGTTGTGACCAAGTCTGAGGAAACACATAGTTACTATGACCTGTTGAGCTGAAGCACAAGAAGCTAACTCATATTTGGAGCCGTTGGATGCCATTTTAAATATCCTGCCTCCGGCATTTTGCAGAGGTAGGGACTTGGATTGAGGGAACTGCACACTGATGTCATCCACTAGGTGGACTATGCAAGCGTGCTCACCGCACTCTTTCTCCTAGAGCCTAGAGTAAGTGACTTTCCACTTCTGCTCCTGCCTTTGCAGTGGTTCATGAATTTACCACTCTCAGGTCTCACTTCACTGCTGCATTCTGTGATTTGGTCACGTACCAACCATCTACAAACCTCTTCAGCATCAGCTGCCCAAGTTTTATGAGTAAGTGAGGCCTTGCCTTTCCTTAGGCCAAATTGCTATCTACTGTAACATGTCCCTAATAGATAAACAGAGGAGAGTTTGGCTGTAAGTATATTGTGTGTGGTGGCGCTAAACTGAATGAATGAAAGATATCATATGATGGCAAGTAGTGATATTAAACCAGACATATGATGCAATAAATAGTGATCATACAAGTGAAAACAATTTGTATAGATTAAATAAATAGGCATAAGATAATAAAATAATATGCTTACACACATAAAAGTGAGGTTATCAATAAAAACAATTATTTTATTATCTTATGCCTATTTATTTAATCTATACAAATTGTTTTCACTTGTTTGATCACTATTTATTGCATCATATGTCTGGTTTAATATCACTACTTGCCATCATATGATATCTTTCATTCATTCAGTTTAGCGCCACCACACACAATATACTTACTCTTACAATTTAGTTTGGTCGATACAGGTGGCCGCTTACTGCCCCCCATCCTCACTCAGGGCATAGCGCAGAAAAACCAATGTCTTAGACAAAAGGAAAACCCAACTTCCAAAATTGATATACTTATCTTCTACTGATAAAATCCCCAATTTACTCCAATGACTCTTTAACGAGGATAGGTGTCACATACCAACCTTCAGTGGATAATGTTGGTTTGAGAGCACATACCCCCCAAAAAGACGCGATACGGGACTCACTCCTACCCCCCGTCATTCGCCGGTGGACATAGCTGGTTTGATTTAGCATTCTCATTCATATAACACACACCACCGCGATTTGACTTACTT